>WEKY01025182.1:702152-828268 GCA_013390045.1 Picathartes gymnocephalus | reverse complement strand
TAAGAGAATACAGACTTTTGGTTTCAGCTTAACCTGAGACAGTGTGTGTCTATGAAATGCCTGCACCTCACCTCTTGGAAACAATCGAGGCTGCAATTCACAAAGCTGAATTTTATTTTTTTTTGGCACCTGTAAAGCTGGAGATAGACACGTCCACATACCCAACAGTAAAGGAGCAGGTCTAATCTGATAGGCTTTCCTTAGACACGTGTATCCTAAGATGAAGACTTCTACAGAAGATGAACACCTATGAGATGCGCTGGAAAAGATTTTGCCTTCTGTCATCTCTTCTGGCTGAGTGCGTAGGTGAAAGAAAAGCTGACCCTTCCTGGGCTCCCTGTTCTGTGTGTGTCACCTTGTCTTGCATTTGTGCTTCATGGCAGCAGGAACTGGGGGAATTTTTTTCCTTTATGTACTTAGGACAGTGGAGAGTAACTGAAATTGTTAAAGGCTGATAGCCCTGGGAGGGGGTGCCTTTCATGAGGAGAAGGAGAACAGTGCAGGACAAAGGCAGTGTCCAAGGCCCTGGCTGTGCTGAGCAGAGAGAACAAAGCCTCTGCTGCTGATAGCGTGTGGCTGCACCAGGCAGCACCCCTTGGTAAAGAGATAGGATGCCTCAAATGGACCAAGGCAGGCTGGAGTCCCAGCAGTTCCTTCTGAAGGCAGCACTACTGAGGCTGCACTGCTGTGGGGAGCAGGGTGCCAGGGCTCCAGGCCCCTTGCAAGGGGAGGCTGCCCTAAGAACCCATGGGCAAGTTTGCAGCCACTCAACCTAACGGTGATGGGATGTATTATTTGGGGTTTTAGCTTCTCATAACATTGAGGCCTTCCTTCTACCCTTCTCATTCCTTTAATGCTGGCCCATGTGTCCTATCCAGTTAAACAAACCAGGAAAGCAACCATTAATGTCAAAGTTCCATAATTAAATGCTGACTGAATCACTGCTCAGGCTTGCAACACTGTACTGTAATTTTTAAAGAATATCCAAGTTGACATTAGACTTTTTAAACAGATTAATTAGTCACATTTCATTTTAAGTGGCGCTGACTTAATAGGTAGTGCAAATGTACAGTATGTATTTACTTAAAGCCATTATAACATAATATTTACAGGATATTAACATGTATTAATTACTGTATAATGAACCTTGTGACTACAATATTGCCATTCTTGCATGGCTGTAAAAGTTTTATCATCTTGTGAGGGGGGAGGGAAATTAAAATAAATTGCATGCACATTGAAAGCTTATTTTTCAGAGGAAATGTGCAAGTTATAAGAAAATGTAAAACAGGGGACCCAGTAAATCACAAACAGCTAACAAATGCTCCAAGACATGCTATAATGTTTTTATGACCGTGTTTTACAACCCATTCATTTAGCTGTCTGTCCTTCTGAAAGCTGGTTATTAGACTGACTGTGCAAAGTAACACATGAATATCTGCGCAACTAGCCATGAAATCACAACTAAGCTGATCACTTTTACTTTGCCTAGTTCTTCCTGGAAGATATCCTAAAGCACTTTCCCCTCACGCTGTAATTCCCCAGCACAGGGCAACAAGAGAGGTCCTGCTGGGGAGCAGCGTGGGGCTGGGGCAGAGATGTGTTCCTGGGACCTGTGTGTGCCCAGCCCAGCCTCCTCTTCCTGGGGACAGATCCTTTTGGCTGCAGGAGCTGGAGATGAACCGGGGCTTTGTGTTGCTCAGGTCCCTTGGGCCTTTAGGTACATTTTGGAGGTGTCCAGCCACGGTTCGGTGCCACTGGCTGGAGCGAGGAAGGGTTTCTGTGGCTCCTGCAGAGACTGGGGGGTCAGCAGGGCTGCAGGCTGTCAGGTGGCTCCCTGTGCCTCCCCTTCCATGTGGGATTTGCCTGCTGGAAACAAGGAGGACAGTAATGCTCGAGGCAAGGGGTCACCTGGGTTTGTCAGCTGGCAGAGGGAGAACATTTGCTGCCTGGGGGAGGCTGCAGGTTGGGCTGTCTCTCAGGGGGGTTAAAGGTGCACTTAAACCCAGATGCTGGAGGAAGTGAATGCTCAAGGACCTGTCTGCCTGCTCCTTTTTCATGATGTGTGTGATGTGCACAATGATGGAAGCAGATAACCCTGGAGACCCTGCAGGCTCCGGGGAAGTGAGCGCACCAGAGGCCAAAGTGGCCACAAAGGGAACCACCCGGGCACTGGCTGGCATTCTGCAACTTCCCTTCCACTGCCACACTACAAACGGCTTCATATTCAAACGGCTGCCTGTCTGTGATTGTCCAATTATTCACTGCATTCTTTCTTTGATGGCACAGATGTTCTCAATTTCTTGGAGTAGAGGGGTTTTTTCATCTAAAAAGTCGTTCTGCCTAAGAAATGCTAAATTCTCCACAGTTCACCAGGTTCTCTGGTGGATTTGCATAATTGGTCTTCAATTTGCCTATTGTTTTGTAATAGAAAGCCTATGTTTAGTTTCATTTTTGTAAACCTGCAGAAAGAGCAGAACATTCTGCCATTTATGTCATTCTCCTCATTAGGATCCGAGTGGATTGTGAGCATTTAGGCTTGATTATAAGGCACAGATTGTGCTGAAAGGAACACATGCTTTCCTTCTCCATTGTTTTAAACAGTTTAGGAGGCTGTTAAACATGTTCCACTCTCTTTGCACCTTTGTGAGAGGTGTCTTTCTCCTGCAAGGCCAGGCTGATTTCTTTGGTAAAGAAGGTACTGGGTGCCACAGTTTCCTAGGGCCCATTTCCTCTTGTCTAGCTGTAAAAATACCTGTATTGTTAAACTGTTAAACAGCATTCATGAAATAACTTGGACTTCACATTTATATCATTCTTTGGTGCTCATTTATATCTCATTCTTACATGGCAAGGCAAGGTGGTGCAAATATTTAAGAAGCTACAGAAGGGCATTTCTAAAACTTTATTGGAAGAACAAGAACAAAACTCCAGCCAAACCCTGTATCAGCCAATGGCAGCTCTGGGGGTGAGGGGGAACTTAGTAGACTGGATCCTGGGAAATAAAAAAAAAGAAATTTTAAAAGATTAGAGGCTTGCTAGGATAATTCAAAAGAGATAAAGGGATGACCCAGGGAATTAAAACCTTGCAGCAATCCTACATAAAAAGATTAGGTTAAAGCCTCAGCAACAAAGAAGGGGCCAGCACTGAAGGTGTGCTGGTTACCCCAGGACCTGGCCAGGTGTGTTGGTCCCCTTCCCTGTTCTAGAGAAAAGCCCGAGGCTTGGTTTTCCCTGAGGCATTCAGCACAGAGTCTCTGACAGTTACTGGAAAAGCTACTGGTGTCTCTCTGGCACAGACAGAAATGCAGGGACGCTGTGGAAAGGACCTTCCACTGACCACTGGCAGTGGCCCAGCCTTGCTGCCGTGTCATGTGCTGCTCACCACGGTGCCTTAACGCTCCTAAGAGGCTCATGGCAGTGTCCCAAAACAGCTTTAGAGAGGCTTAGCTCCCTGAGGTCACAGGAGAACAGTCAAGTGTGGCTCTATCCTCACACAGCAAAGGGGGAGCCTGGCAGAGGCTGAGAAAAACCTATTGCAGGTGAATGCTGGGCACAAAAATGTTCAGGTTCATCCTGCACTGGCTGGATTGGAGAGTGCTGGGGTACTGGCAATGGGAATGAGCCCATCCCACCGTGGACATGGGTCAGCCTGTGCTGATAGGCAGTGTGTGGGTCCTGGAGGGACCTTCCCTGCTGCTGCCAGTCCATATTCCTGATCCAGGAGAGACTGTCTCCTCAAGCTCTTTACGTGCTGGATAGAAATCACATGGTGGCTTGCTGGAAGGGAACCTGATTCCTCTCACAGTGTGCGTGGAAGGAACCCAAAGGGACCTCAAAGTGACAGGTAATGCCAACACTTTGGAGGTCTCTACATTTGTCTCCAGCCTTGTGCTCTGTATCAAAAGAACTGATGCTCCAGAAACAGCCCTTGTACTATCTGTCTTAGAAGACAGTCAGGAAATAGATTTACCAAGCTACATGCATGTTCTCTGAGAAGATAACAAATACCTCTACTCAACAATACATCAAATTAATGTGTTCTGAGATGGGGAGCCACAGATGCTACCAAAATCTCTACATCAAAGCCCAGAAGATTCCCTTGTCAGCACTGGGATTTCCAGTCAAAGTCACAATGGACTGGCAATTACTTTGTGTTAGATCATGGGGACAGTGCCCAGAGACAGAGCTGAAAGGCAGAACTGTCTCATGGGTCAGAAGGATGAGCTCACTGACAACACACATTTCTTTTGGGCTATTATCAATACACAAAGCCCCTTACTTCTTTTGTGCTGGTTTTAGAAGGAAGAGAGATACCGCTGCTTTCTTTCACTTCCTTCCATCACTAAATAAGAAATGTCCCTTCCAGACCCATCTCCTATTAGGAGAAGAAATTCGGTATTTCCCAGCCTCTGTCTCAATGTACAGTTCTGCTGTCCAGCTCACATAAATTCAGTGTTGTCTTTATAAAACACTAGGTTGGGATCCCTTTTCCCTCATTATCCTCTTTCAGGCTTTCAGGGAGCTGGACGGAGCGGAGGAGGAAAGGGCTGGATTCAGTCCTTACTTCAGGCACTGAAATCCGCACTTTGGCCCTGTTTTCAGGTGTCCCTGTCTCGTGCTGCCTCTTCCTTCACAGCTGCCTTTGCTCTCCGTACAGCAGCTTGTGAGCCCTGGGGATGGGAATTGCCATCACACCCCGGCGTGAAGGAGCTGCTTCCTGCTCTGCCTCTGAAGAAGAGAGTGCTGCAACTTCCTCAGCAAAACTTTGGCTGCTGTTGTTGGTTGCCAAACTCAGAAAACTCAGGGTTTGATTTTCTGTGAGGCCTGTGTTAGGTGGGAGGTTTGCTCTGAGCAGTGGGAAGTGCTGGCTCAGATTCCTGGTACAGTCCAGCTCTGAACATCTGGATTGAGCAGATGTCCTCAGAAGGCAAAAGTGAGCCACTGGCCCATGGAGAAGTCAGTGTTTGCCCTGGAAGGCAGGTGCCTGGAAAGCACCATTTCTAGAAAACAGATCTGATGCTTTAAATTTTACAGCTGCTTCTCACTCCTCACTAAAATCTTGTTGTCCAATCCTGGAAACGCAGAGAGTGAATTTCAGGTATTTCTGCAGGGAGGGGAAGCCCTGCTCATGCCACCCTGAGGTTTTGCCAGGGCAGGAGTGGCAGAGCTGGGCTGCTGCCCTGTGGTGTCCCTTCCCTCCCTTGGCTGTGGCACAGCTCCACATCCCCTCTCCCAGGGGAGAAGGACCCTGCCCTTCTCCATGCAGCACATCCGGCCCCTGGAGGCATCAGAAGCCTCTGAAGGGCAAAGGCCCTGCTCTGCAGAGGTTCCTGCTGCCAGGGCTGTGGCAAGGCAGTGGAGGAGCAGGACTGGAGAGAGCCTCTTCCCCTGAGTTCTCAGACTCGACCTCTCTGCTCACTGCTGGAAGATTTTAGCATCCCCTGCCATGTCGTGGAGAGGTTTTGCTCAATCAACCAGAGTTTGTCATCTAATTATGACAGCTGAAGTTTTCCTTCCCAACTGCAAGGCCATTAACAAAGTAGGTTGGAGCCTGGTTTACACTTAGAGCAACTTCCACTAAGTGTTCGTGTCCACAAGGCTAGGGAGATGACAGCGATTTTCCATCTGATGAAAATACTCAGCACCAGTCTGAAAACTGTCAACTGTAATTAAAACGTGTTTATATTTTCAAGGATAATATTGCTTATTCTCTTGTTCACAGTTGCTGCTTCAAGATTCTAGGCTTAACCGAATAGGAACAGTTTGTCTTTAAATGGTAAGTTTCCCCTTTCCCTAGTCACTGATTTGTAGCTAGGTTCAGGAATGGCACAGTTTTAATTGCACGCTCCTCATTTTTTTTTCCCTCAATGCTTTTCTAGGCCCATTTGATAACCAGCATTTACTAAAAATTCTGAGAGCTCAGGGAAAAAAAAAAAAAAATCTATTCACTCTATTACTCTTGTAGCAGACACAACCCAAAAGCTCTTTTCTGTGACAGTGTCAATAATTGTTTAATCCATGTAAAACGAGCTGTTTTCCACACAGAAAACAGCAGGCTCTGTTCTCTGGCCACCACAGCCCCCCCAGACCTGGCGGGTGCGTGGTCACAGCCCAGCGAGCGCTCGGTGACACCACGCGAGGGGGACACGGCCCTGCTGCGTGCCAGCAGCTGACACTGTCGGGGGCTGCCACAGCCACTGAGGCTTGATCTGAGCCAGCAATCCACCAGAAAACAACGCTTCAAACACGCTGGATTGAACATTTGGGAGCGTTTGTTTCGGGTGGCCGGGGAGGCGGAACTGCCAGAGGTGTGATGGGGGTGTTTACAGCGCCCTGGCAGATCCCACGGCCCCCCTTTGAGGTGAGGCTTTGTAAGAGATGGAGGGGCTTGTGCCGTCAGCTGTCTGGCTTTGGATGAGGCATCGTGCCTGCAGAGTGCTGGAGGTAAGCAGGCACTGAGCCGTGGAAGACAATTTTCCTTGTGGGGTGGATAATTCCACCTGGATGCAGCCAACGGAGTGGAAAGTAAAAGGGTTCTGGAGACACCCTGGGCAAAAGGCACCTTTTAGGGCACAGTTGTTCAGGAATATACATTCCAAACACATCTGTCTCGACTGCCACTTGTGCAGCTTGTGCAGAGTGGTACCTGAGGACTTGTTGAGGGTGCAAGGGTCACCACAGGGACCCTGGGGCTTTGCTGAGCTCCTGTTATCCCTTCCAAAGCTATTTGGAATCTTTTACAGAACTGTTTCCTTATAAAATCGTTAGAGTCTTCCATAATAATTGTAACTGATGTGATTTAGTAAATAATCCTATTTACTAAATGAGCCAATAGATAAAACTCTGATCTTGGCTGAGCTTTGGCACTGCTTGGTGCATGTGCTCTGCTCGTGCTGCTCACCAGATTCAGCTGGTAGTCCATGTAAAGCATCTCACTCCCTGCCCTGTTTAGGAAGTCTTGGATCAGTGCTCTGCTGAGGCTTTTCTTCTCTCACTGAGGTTGTATCTACTGTAATTGGTTAGAACATTTTTTGTTAAAGTACCTCAAATAAGTTTACAAACCACTGTGCACTCTGCCTACCAGAAATCACAGAAGGGTTTGGTTTGGAAGAGACCTGAGAACCCATCCAGCTCCACCCCCTGCCGTGGGCAGGGACACCTTCCACCTTCCACCATCCCAGGCTGCTCCAAGCCCCATCCAGCCTGGCCTTGGACAATTCCAGGGATGGGGCAGCCACAGCTGCTCTGGGTAACCAGTGCCAGAGCCTCCCCACCCTCGCAGGGAAGGATTTCTTCCCAATATCCCATCTAACCCTGCCCTCTGGCAGTTTAAAGAACCCCATGGAAAGTGTCCCTATAGTGCAATTGTCTCTACAGTCCATGCTACTTCTGTCTTCCCCTCCAGTTGGATAAGCTGGGCCCAGGCCCTGTTTTGGGATATGTGGATACTGTTAAAAGCCTGAGCAGAAAAACCCAAGAATATTAACTGCAGTTTTGAGACAGAGAGAAAGTTTCTCTCACGGTTTTACGATATTGTTTGTGAGATCTGGAGAATACAGGAATGTAAACATCTGTGCAGCTGTGCATTTCCATAAAGAGGTTGAACCTTTGTTGTTATCCTTAATTAACCAGTAGTTTTAAGAGGCTGTTGATATTCTCAGCCAATAATATGATACTTGAGTCCGTGTGTTATAAAGACGTGGGACTTTGAATAAAAGAGAGTTGGAATGTCTCAAGATGGATGAGTGTCTCTGACTTCTTTGTGCCGCGTCCCGGAGAGAACAGCGACAGGGGTATTTCTAATGCATGCCTGTGCATAGCAGTGTGATGGGTAAAGTCATTTGGGAGCTTGGTTTTCTTTCAGGAAGGGAATCTCTGTCCCTCTCCTTTGGTTGTCTGAGCTGTCTCTTGCAAATACCAGATGCAGGGAGACTTGGCCCATCTGCTGTAAGAGCTTTTTACGAGCCTTGGTCACCAGCCTGGCATGGCTCGGCTTGGAAGAGTGACCAAATGTATGGACATTTCTGAGGCTTCCAGCTGAAATAAGGAAATGGAACAGCTGGATTTTCTTTGGCCTCCTTCGAGCCAAACTTGAACAGATTGGGGCCTGTGGAGGGTTAAAGTGGAACGTGCAGGTGCAGTGGGATGACAAATCCTTTTCCTTGCATGAGGAGTCCTGGACAGTGGTGATTTGGGTGGCACATGACCAGATCCACCATTCCCCACACCAGCCAACCACTGAAATCCTTCACAGGCACAAAGCAACCTTAGCGTGGGCTGTGCTGAGGGGCAGCACGTTTCACTGAGATTTTGTGAGGGCAAGATGCTGGTGTTCATTCTCCTCCTGGTTCCTGTGTAGTCTTGCCCAAATCACTTCATCCCCTCAGCCTGTTTTCCATTTGTAGAGAGGATTAGCAGTACTTCCCTTTCCTGTTCTGCCTGTAGGCTGAAAAAAGGAAATTACTTATTTTGCATACAAATTCATGCATTTTGAGTGCAGTCCCTGGTACAGTCAGACCTTATCTTACACGAGACATCTGATGTATCAGATTATAAATGATAAATACCCATAACCACAAGGACAAGTTCCCTTGAAATCTGTGTGCGTGTTGATGTGGGTAACAGGGCTGCTCAGTGCTTGCTGAAAGTCCATTACTACAATTTCCAGTGGCTCCCAAATTATTTCTTCTGTCTCAGTGCCCCTGGTGTGGGGCATCAAGCACAAAAAATATGCAGCCTAAACTGAATAACCTTCTGCTGAGTTCTTGTGATCAAGAGATGCCACACTTGCACTTCAGGAGTAAATGAGAGAGACTCTTTTCCTTTGTAAGTGTGTTGTGAGCTTTATTGTTTAATATTAAAGCTGTGTTGTGCAAAGTGGCCCATAAATGGCTAATAAAATCAGTGTTTACAGCTTGTAAAGTGCATCAAGACTTTACCCTGGCTTGCCTAGGGAGATTTATATTTGTGTTTGCTGTCTGGGGTTTAACACCTGCCCACGGTTTTTCTTTTTGGGTCCATTATAAATGATGTTGTGGACAAACATCTTTCCCTGTTGACTCAGTTGGGTCCTGCTGAAGCATTGCCCAGAGGAGGAGGAGGAGGAGGAGCTCTGTAGCACTGCTCCTTCCTCAGCATCAAGGTGAGGAGCTGGGCACACCAGGCTGTGCCACATGGTGTGGAGAGCTCCAGGATGACCTACCAAACTCCCAGAAAGCCCTGAAAGGAAAATGAGCTCATCATACGCCTGTCAGGGTGGGCAGCAGAAATACCAGTTTTATCCTTGGATCTTGCCTTTACCTCCTTTTCCCTCAGTTCTGTCTTCACTGATGTTACACAGATTTATTTTTTTTTTCCTTTTCATTGCTTGATTTTGTTTCTTTCTTCTTCTTTGAATGAATTAAGGGAAAAAGACTGAGCCTGCACTTCTCTTTTTATCTGGTGGTCATACTGGAGCTGCATTTATTAGTTTTAATCCTCTTTCATAATTTTGAACAATTCTAAATACATAAATAGATAAAAACGTGGGCCATTTCTTCTGACCAATGGTACCTGTGAAAACTCCTTGTTGTCTTCCTTGGAGGAAAGGGTTAACTGTGTAGGTAGCTGAGGTCTTGGACCTAGCAGTGCAAACTTCTGGTAGCAAACCTGGCTCATGTCTGGAGCTCAGGAGCTGTGAAATAGATCTGCTCAGATCTGCTCCTAAGAGCTCCTTCAGAGGAAGGAAATGCAAGCAAGCTTTGCTGCAGTGAAAAGTGACTTGCTGACAAGCTCCAGATATTGGAGATGAACAGTTTTTCTATTTGCCAGAAAAACCCTAAAGGAAGATATTCAGTGGCTGGAAGCAGAAACCAAACACATCCAGGTCCCTGCTTACCTACCAGGCAGTGCATTCCCTGTCAAAGGTCCTGGTGACCGTCCCTGCTGCCCAGTGTGCCCCCACACTCACACTTGATGTCAGCCTGAAGTTGGGGGAGGCTTCACAGCTGAGGATCTTTGTTTTATTTTCACACAGGACTTTACAGACTCTTGTAATGATTGGAACTCTTCTATGTAAAATTTTCAAGCCCTTATGCACTTTGACTTTGGGGCTATGATGAAAGCTTTTCCTGCTCTGGACACTGGCAGCTTTAAATCTCTCTGTTCTTGGTCTCTGGTGGACCTGTAGGAGCTCAGTGCAAGTAAAGTAATGGGGAAGGAACTGCCCTTGAGACAGTTTTGTAGCAGGAGAGTTTGAACTAAATGCTGGGGTGTGAGGTTATACTCCGGATTGCTACGAGGTCCACTGAGTTCAGTGTGTAAGGCTATCATATAGTGATGTACTTGGAATTACTGCATGCTCTTTAATTACAAAATCTGCCTTAAGGTGCCTGTTTCCTTGGCTCCCTGGGATGTGTGCAGGGCCATGCAGGTCTGAGCACATGGCTGAAGCACATATGCTGCCAGCTCGTAACAGGTGACCCTGTCCACTGTCTTTGGCCTCATAACAGCTCATTACATTCCCCAGCATTTTTGAGCCAGAGTAAGTGAGATTTACAGGTTGCCTGGGGATAATCATTTCAAGAAGAAAGATCAATGATATGCAAGTCAATGGAAAGAACAGCAAGTTCCAATATCTGCCTTGTTAGAAGACATCAAACATCTTCATAAACTATTTAAAGGCAGAAATGATCATTAACCTTTGCTGTAGCCAATTACATTCAGAGTGGTCAGTGCCATTCCATATGAGTCAGGGTGACACCCCATCAGGGTGTGCAGGGACGTGGGGAGGTTCATGCTTCGAAGTCATTCTTACCCTGGGTCTGTCTTGGAGGACAGGCAAACTGAACACCACCTTGTGTCCTGGCTCACCTCAGAAGAGCTCTCTGGCCTTGCTTGCAGCTGAACTGCAGCTGCACCACATCAAATAAACAGCTGTGGGTCCTATTTCTACCTCCTTTAGTTCATTATTACTCTTTTTAATATGATGTGGAAGCATCCCGTTTTTCCTGTGGGGGAAATCATATCCCAGGTTGCTCCTTGCAGAGCCAGGAGAAGAACAGATTGTTCAGGCTTGGCTTGCTCCTCTGAAACCAACTTGAGGAGCTGACAGCCCCATCCCTCTTTGAGACACTTGCATCTCTACAGCAATACATCCCTGGGCTGCTTTCCTTTAAATGCTGTAGTCATGCTGCTGTGATTTAAGTGTGATCTGTTCTTGATAATCTCAATCCTGCCTCTTCTCCTCCCAGCCCCACTGATGCTGAATCAATGACATTTTTTTCTAAGCTGCCTACATCTGGTGTTTTACTGGTAATTGCATGTGGCCCTCTCACTTAAATTACTTCTGCTGTGTCTAGCACTGTATGCTCTATAATGTTTCAGAGACTGCTTGCAATTAAAATAAAAAATAAGCAATACATCACAGGTTACAACCCAGTCAGTCTCTTCACAGTCAGCTTTATACACTGAGCTGTCCAAGTGGCTCACAGCCCATGGAGCAGCAAGGAAAGCCTGGGACACAGGAATGGTCAGGAGGAGTTCCTGAAAGGCATCGTTTCCTGAAGGTTGCTTGCTTTACTTTTCCAGTTTCTTTTTTTCTTGAAAGAAAATGTCAACACACTTAACTTTTCATCCCCTGGTTTCCAGGGAACTCAATGTAATCAGGCTCCTTGCTGGGGAAGGGCTGTGTTTGTACCAAGTGAGCTCAACTGATGGTTGGGGCACTTCAGTTTCATAACTGCTTTAACAGCAGGTTGGGAGGGACTAATCAGATGCAGTTTTGAGTATTCTGGCTTCAGATCAACAAAATGCTTAAGCATGTGCTTAATTTTAAGCACTGCAATGGTTTTGCCCATGAAAAACAGGGACAAAATGCCATCCAGCCATCCTGCTGAGTAATCCTAACAATTATTTCTGGTTCTTGTTTTTTTTGCCTCAGTCCTTCTTTGCCCCCACAAAATCTTTTAGGCATTCTAGAAGAGAGAGCACAGAAAAGCTGAAATGAAACAGCTCATGCAGGGAAGCAAAAGCAATGTGGGGAATTTTCGTGTAGCAATCCAAGCAGCAGATTTCTGTTATTATAAATACTGGCTGAATTCAGTTGTGAAAATATACAACAGTCAATTTGCATGTAAAGTGACAAATTAAAATCTAAAATTCCCCATTTTGTTCTCTGAGTGGAATATAACATGACAGGCTTTGAAAAATGCCTGAGCTCTGCTCCAGTGGCACCCCCAGTCTGGTGGTGCTGCAGCCATCACATTGAACCTGAATGTGACAGAGCCAGTAGCAGCACCTGGAAACAACCTGGTAAATACTCAGAGGTGTTGGGTGCCTAAAACTCATTTCAGTTGGGTGATTTTCAGCACTGGTCCTTGGAAACTGGGAACTGGGTTGAAGTACAGCCACTCTTTGCATGAAGATCAGAAAAGTGCCTTCTGTCAGTAAGGGATAGAAGTATTTGTCAATCCCACATGGTGTAACACCACAGGAGTGGCTGCATTTCGTTCTGGCTAAAAGGCAGAACCTGTCTGAGCAAGGGCCAGGTGTTCATGGAGCAGCCCTTCCCAGCTTCACCCTTCCAGCTTGCAGGGAGTTAAACACACGCTGATCCATACATTTTGTCAACCCTGCAGCCTTTCCTGGTGTCCTTTCCAGTTCCTTTATCTGACCGAGTGAATTGGGAAAGTCACGGTGGCACGGGGTGTTCAAGACAGGCACGAGTGTTGCTATGTGCACTTTGTGGTGGCTGAAGGAAAGTCATTCATCAAAGAAATTCAACAACTCATCCCTGCTTGTGGTCTGCTGTGCATTGGCATTTCACTGGTAAGGACATCCCAGACTGGCCTGCAGAACTTTCCCTGGCCCACTGACCAGTCCAGGCTTTTTGATCATTGCCACCCTTACTACTAACCCCCCCCAGTGTTGCAGTGGCAGAGAATCCTCTTGTGCTGCGTTAGAAAAACAACCCAAAACATGAGCAATGCTCATACCTGCTGCACCAGCCTGCTTTTTGCCCTGGAATCATCTCTCTTTTCTGCCCCCTTGTTTTGCCCCTGCTGTGTGCGGCACTGTGTGATGCCCCCTCATTGCTGTAGCAGCTCGGCTCCCTCTGTGGCAGGTTCAGGGCGTGGGGAGGTGCCACTGTTCATTTGTTACACTGGCAAACAGCAGCATCCCAGCTGACACTCACATCCGGGAGAGCTTTCCTCTGTAGAAATTCACTTAATCTTTTCTGACACTCTTTCGGTGTTTAAAGACAAAAAGCACTGGTTTATTCCCACTCCCAGACACTGATGTAGAGACCTGGAGAATTCAAGTGTTGGTGAACTCCTTTGTTTTAAATGATTGCAGTAGAACAAAACAGAGAGTAGTTTTAACAAGGCAAATGAAATCTAAGTTTTCTGAGTGATGCTGATGTCTTTTCTTAAGGGACATCAATGGCAGCTGCTTGCTGCCCTTCAAGGCAAGCCAGCCTGAACTGCTCACACTGGCAGAAAACACGAGTGATGTCTCTGCTGAGCTAAAATCTGCCTTCTCTGGGCTGAGCTCCTTCTTCTCCTGATCCTTGGTCCACTGAATCCAGTAGAAAATATTCCCATGACATGGGATGGCGTGTCCTGAATTTCCCCTGGAGCAGAAAGAGTTGAGAAACCTCTGCACTGCAGTGTTGGGGCCATTGCAGATCAAAATCACGGACCAAAATCACGGACCAAAATCATGGATCAAATGGGGGAGGGAGTAGCACCTGCCATTCCCAACCACAGAACACAAATATAACTGTGGGTCCCAATAGAGCTGATTCCCCTGTGTTCTTCCAACCAGAGTTTTTGAGGAAGTTCAGCAGAAACCATTCCGTGTGCCAAGTGTCAGGAGCTGTGCACAGTTCTGCTCCAGGCTGAGGGGCTGCAGGTTCCTCGTCCACCAGGCAGGCCCAGGCTCTGCTCTCCCTCTGCCCAGCCCTGTGCCTGGAAATCTCCATTTCTCAGGGCAGTGGTGCCAGCAAGAGGCAGCTGGGCAGCCTGTCCCTGGAGTGTGAGCCCTGGCCTCTCACCCTGCAGCCGTGCTGGTGCTCTGGTGGCCATCACGTTACACTGTGCTCACAGGCTCCAGCCTCGGACTCGGGCTGAGTGAACAAAATGCTCCTCCTCAGGACCACAGGTTGTGCCACCCTCCCACTGCAGCCATCTCAAAAGGAAAATATGCTTTGGGTTTGCTTTGTTCTGCTTTATTGCTGCTCATCTCAAATGGCAGCACTAGGAATGGGCAGCGCTACAGGGAGAAGCCATCAGTTAATGCCGAAGGAAGGATTCTAGACGTAGCACGCTCACAAAACAGTGGTTAATAACATTCTGAAGAAAAACAGATCTCTAGTGCACAGTGCCCAGCATGCAAGTGATTTTCCAGAGCAGGCAAGTGGGAGGAGTAGCAGTGCTATCAAGGAGGGTGTTTGAGCTCTCCTTCTGCGTGCAGGAGAATTTCTTAATTCAGTGTCAGAGAGGAATGTAGAGGTTGTTTCCCAACCCTTCCCAAGCCTGTGCTGCAGTTTATCAGAAGGAGACCAGGGGCTGTAGGCATCTCAGGAGCCTTTTTAACCCCTGATTTTCCTCTGCTCTCCTCCCAGCCCCTCATTCTCTGTCCTTCACAGGGTTTGCCCTGCTCCCACAGCAGTGCAGCAAGCTGTCAGCTGGCAAAGGCACAGCAGGGACACAAACTTTGCACACAGGCATGCGTGGCCACACAACACCCTGCTCCCACCCACAGCGGTCACGTGCTGTGACAACCCTCCCAGCAGCACAGCCAGCTTCTGATCTGAGGAGAGGGAGGTGATGGCTCTGTATGAGAAACTTCCAGGAAAGTCAGCAAAAACAAACACAAACCCCAAAAGCTCTCCCCACCCAGAAGAGTAAGATCCTCAAGGCCCCTGGTGTGGGATGCTTCACCTGGCTGTTCCAGGTGCTCCCTCTCCAGGCTGAGCTCTCCCTGAAAGGACACTGCCACAGACCTGGCACATCTCCCCCACACAGTGATTAATTAATGCTCATGGTGCCTACTCAGTGAGAGACATCTAAAGCTCCAGAAAGAAGGAAATTTTGATGGCAATATCTGCTCGTAAACCCCTTGGAGCAGAGCTGGAGGGAGGCTTCAGCAGAGGAACCCACAGGCACTGGGCTTTGCCACGGGAGGAGAGGCAGCAGCCAAGGCAGCAGTGAGCTGTATCCAGCTGCTGTCCTGCTGGGCTGCTGGCTCTAAACTCAGAGCTGGTGATTCAGACAAGCATCTGTCACGGGTTGAGTTCGTAACTGGGTTACAGCTTTAGCCCTGCTGAAGGATTTCCCCTACATCGAGAAGGAGCCTGTGTTTTCTCTGCATTTCAAAACATTGCTTCCCTTGTAGAGCAAGGCTGTGTTTGTTGAAGAAGGAGGTTAGGGTCCTGGAAGGGAGAGGGCAAGGGAGGAAGGTGTGTAGGTGGAAAAGAGTAAGTGGTACCCACTCTACTGCCAACCCACCTGTATAATACTACTATGTCAGCCTTTGTTCAAAGAGGAATGATTACCCAGCACACCTTTTATTTTTTAGGCAAGAGGGAGAGCCTGGATTCAACCTCACAACAACCTCTCTGCACCAAGGGGTTACAAAACTACTCAAGGTGTGTTAAAGCAGAGTCTCAGGCTGCCAAAGACCTGCTGGGCTCTGTGGGGCCCTGGTGCATCCCTAAAGAGGCTGTGAGGTGCCAGGCAGGCTCCTGGCCTGGCTGTGGCACGAGCTGCAGGGGTTCCTGGTGGTCCCCACGCGCCTTGGCAGCGCTGCCTGGCTGCAGCCCCGCTCGAATTAGCAATGATTGAAAGGGCTGCCCTGGCGGTGTAAGATATTGTTAACCTGCACCAGCCCTGCTGCAGCCTGTGTGTTGTAGATGATATAAAACACCAGGATAAAGCTGTGTTAATCAGGGATATTCAGAGAGCTAACACATCCCTCCTAGCGTGGGTGGGGATGTTGGATGTGTTACCCTCTGAGGTTCATAGAATAGCAGCAGCAGCAGCAACGTGCTGCTCCTGCTTTGCTGAAGGGCTGTGGATTTAATTTCTGCTTCTAAGTAGTGCTATTTGCAAATCCGTGGAGGGTACAGAGCAGATTTCTAGGACATGGACTTGTATATATTCATCCTTTTCATCCGACACTCTTGACCTTGGGGTATAATGTATGCTTGTGTACCTTTGTAGAGTGCCCTTTGCTAGACAAGTGAGGCAAGAAGATGAGCCAAAGGTTGTGGTACTGATCTGGATTTGGGAAGACATGGGTTTAATTCCCTGTCCTTGTGCAGTCTCCTTGTGACAAAATCTCGCATAATAAAATCCTTCAGGAGGTGAGGTTCAGCAAGAATGACACAGAAACTGCAAAAGAAAATAAAAATCATTTGTTAAAAGGTAGAAAACATCCGAAGGCCCTTGGTTCTTAACTATCAAGTATTGTGTCTTGCCTAGAGGTCTGAGACCTTGTGCTCTGTTCAGCTGCAAACAGTTGGAATAATGAAGATGGACATTTTTGCCTCTCTGGATCAAATAGTGATGGTTGTGACTGCAAATTAATAGAAGAGGGGAAAGTCAGAATGTAAAAGGCTGTTTTTCAAGCGCTGGCTGCCAGAATCTCTTCACAGGGCAAAGGTGGGTCAGACAGGGCAGCTGCCTGATAAATCCTCCTGGGATGTCTCTGTTTCCATCCTGTTACAGAAGAGTTCACATAATGGCTGCAGCCAGGGAATGGTGGGAACCCTGAGCAAACAAGTCCTGGTGATTAATTAATTAATTTATTTATTTTCCCAAACTCCAGAGACTCTTTAAAAGACTTTCCTAATGTGCTTATAATCACTTCTAACCACAGACAACTCTGACTTAATTTTCAAGGATGATCTCCTCTTCAGAGGTGGCAAAAGGTTTATTTTAAATGGCACGTGTAGGCAGCAGACTAAATGCATTTCTTGTGAGTCCAGTGCAGCAGCCAGCACAGCTGAGATGTCCTGGACTCCTTCTGTTTATTTCTGAGAGAACCAAGGCTGACAGCCAAGGAGTCTGAAGTTATTGTTTGGGGAAGAGCAACCTTATGTTCACAGCAGAAATCACCCACTTGGGTTCCTCAGCTCCGTGCTCTCTGAAGAAATGTCATGAGTTTCTCTGAAAAGGATTTGCTTTCTTCCTTGCCAAGGCTCCCTCCACCCTTGGTGCCATACCCAGTGTGCGTGAGGGGATCCAGCCACAGGAGGGGGACAAAGATGCACTTGGTGAGAAAGTTTTGTCAAATAAGAGGTTCAACCTAACCTCCCACTGGTGCTGGGACTTCCGTGCTGCCGGCAGAGGATCGGAGCACACGCCTTCCAGTGCTGTGGGTTTCAGTCTTGCCATGTACACGCATCACATCCTGAGGATGGGGACTGGGCTGTCTTGTTTGCAAAGACATCATTGCAGGAAACACGGGTGAGTAGCAACCCCCAGTAGCCACAACAGACAGTGGGACGTGGTTTGAGAGCGAGGGTTTTACCAGTGGGAGATGCTCGCCCTGCCCTTGGCCGTGGCAGGTCGGGAGGCTCCTGTGTCAGACGCTCTCTCTGAGCCTCCCCACGCCCAGTGACTGCCTCAGCCCTCGCCGTGGGCTGGCCCATCTCCGCTGAACTCACCAGCAATGCCCAGCCTGGTGTGATGCCTGTCAAAACACACCCACATGGCCAGGATTCCCAGCGGGAGACAGCAAACCCTGCCCAGTCTGGAAGGCTGTGGTTGAAAGATGCCCGTGGTGCTCGTGGAAAAGCCCTTTGCCTGTGGCTGTACAGCAGGCAAGGCTGAGGCAAGGCTGGAGATGGAGCTCACTGAGCAGGAGGGAGAGCAGGTGGCCGAGCAGCAGGGAGGAAGGCTTGCCAAGCACACACATCACTAGCAGCCTGAAAGGAAACAATTTGTTTAACTAGTTTGCCAGATCATATCTATATTTTGAATGCACCAAACATTGCTTATTCCTCCTCACTGGAGGGTCCTTGCTTCCAGGAGGAACGTGTTGGTGCCTCCAGCTCACAGCTAAGGAAAGGTCGGGGAAGGCTGCCCAAGTCCCAGTGGGTCTTTGCTGCAAGTCAGTGAAGGTGGAGGCTGGGTTTGTGCTCCTGGGGATCACTCCAGCTTTCCCAGGGGACAGTTTTGCCCAGAGTCTTCCTGCAGCTGCTCTCAGCTTTGAGTTTGCACCTGTTTATCCCAGTTTTGGGGAGCTCCAGGGTGCATGGCAAACACCTGGGAAGTGCTGCTTCTCAGCAGGCCCCTGTGGCTCCCAGTAGAGCCTCATGCTCTCCTAACAGCCCTAAAAGATGGAGTTTCAAGTGGTCACAACCCACATCCAAGGCCAGCTTTTTCCAAGAGCCGGGTTAGGATCCTAAATTGCTGAAATTCCTGGTTTTGGTCTGGAGCTGTTCAATATAGGTCATACCCGTGCTCAAAGCTTTGTCTCTAATATTAATTAGTGTGTGTGTATGGCAGGGGAGCTGCTGAACTGAGGCCTCAGTGCATCAGAGGAGCAGTGAACACCCAGAAAGCAGCAGAGGGAGGGTGACAGTAGGTGTGCAAAGGTGTGCAAAGGTGTGCAAGGGCTGCAGGGTGCTTCAGTGTCAGAACCTCGTGCTGGAGTAAGTGAGCACTGACCTCCTAATCCTCCACAAAACTGAACAGTGAACTGTCCAAAAGCTGGTAATGTTCAAGCTGCAACCGACTTCTCTGATTTTCCCTAAGTGACAGGGTTTCAAAGCAAAATTGGTGAGGAGATGGATGTGACATGTGACTTACAAGGGCATTAATGGAACTCTGGAAAAACAATCATAGCAGCATAAGGAAAATAAACACAGTGGAAAAGTATTTATGGATCTACACTGATTTAAATGGCCACCAAAACAATTTCTTTTTCTGTCTCCCACAGGAAAAAAAAAAAGGGAAACTAGGAAATATAATAAAAACACAAACTTCAGCACTGCTTGTTGCCTGGCATTTACAGACTTTCTGGAGCTTGCAAAACACTGTATGTGCCTGGATATAGGCAGTGCCACACAAACACACTTGCTGATCTTTGCAAGAGCTGAGGTGCTTTCCCTGCTCTGTCCAAAGGCATTTGGGGCTGGTGCCTGGCAGGAGAGGAAGGCAGAGAGAAGGGCTGGAGGGTTTGAAAGTGGCATAACCAGGCAGGCAGCTTCCCCTCTGCTCCCAGTTGCACTTTCCCATCGTGACTGCAGAAACATTTTCCTCTAGTGCTTCAGCTTCACTTAACTCTCCCTTTGATCAGTGTTTATAGTAATGGAGCTTGGTATAAGCTGTAATATCCCTAAATGCTGTAAATATATATCTATAAACACTAAACAAAACATTCCCTATATAATAAACAGAGACCAGAACTGTGAATTAGGGCCCCAGACAAGGCAGATGCACAGCACCAATTCTCAAGGACTTTGAAGTTAAAAGCCTGGCTGTGTAAATGTAAGAGCTTTTGTAAGTCAAACTAAAAGTCTCATTAATGCGAAAGTTCCATGATCAGAAACCTGACTGGTTCAATGAGAATCCCCAAGGACACGAGTATTTAGCACACTTTCTAATTAAAAGAAGGGAATTATGGTACAGCAGTTAAAAGATAGTTTATACTGGTCTAGGAAATATGCAGTAGATTGTGTGAGCAGGGATAGGATACCCTGCCAGGGCTCTGCAAATAGGACATGAGCAAACCAAGGTGCACCCATCCACATACTCACACGTGCCAGCAAACTGAAACATCATTTATTGCATGGTTTTGATGTCAGGACCACGACCTGGCTAAATTTCTTAGAGAGCTCATTTAAATTCAGTTAGATGCCTCAGCGAAAAAAGCCTTGGATTCCAGAACATGGACCCAAAGGACCCAACACGCTACGTGAGCACTGCTCTGCCTTGCTCTCCGACAGCCAGGAAACACCACAGTGCCCACGCAGTCATGGAGGGCCCCTTTGTAGCTCTTGAAAACGGACTGCTGGAGTACAGGTTCGGGGTTTAGGATGGATTGGATGCAGTGCTCGAGAATGTTGCGTGCTGAGGGCCATGTCCTGCAGTCCTCCCTTCCCCAGGCAGAGCCTGTGCTCACTCAGAGCTAAGCAGAGCACCCTCCTGCCCTGTGGCAGCACACCCAGGGATGCTTAGAGTCAGCCTTGCTTCATTTTCCCTCACGCTACAAGAGCGCCCAGTCCTGGAAACTGGAGGTTAAGGATTCCACTAGCCCCTAAATATAGAATATCATTTGAAACACAGTGTTTTCAGGGAAAAAAAATTTTATTCAAAGCACTGAGACGAACAGGAGAAGGGGAGGGTGAGGAGACACAAAACTTTCTCATTTAAGAAACAAATGGGTTCCGGTGGCTTTAGTTGAAAGGGGTAATTAAAAAGTGAAAAGCAAGTGAAGCCAATTGGTTGCAGGAGCTGAGCTGGGGGTGTTTGTGGAATGGAGGGTTGTCCAGGTCCCAGGTGTTCCCACCACCTTGTCTCAGATGCCTTCAATGCCCCATCCAAGTTCCTGTATTTGAACAGAATAACCTGGGTAAGTACAACTATGTGGAATAGGTTTTTTGTTATTCTTTTAGTGCTGGCAGTCTTATTATCTTAATGAGCAGTTTATTCATTGTTGTCTCTGCTCTGGTTTATCAGCCTGTGCTGCCATTTGTGTCAGACCTGCCTTGTGAGCTGTGGGAGAAGGGAATTGCACTGAATCTGACTGACTTCAGCTTACACTGGGCGGAATCAGACTATTGACTGGGTTTATGATCCCAGTGAAATTGGCACAAATATCACTTTTTGAAAATGTAGAAGCTGCCTGTATGGTATGAAAGGTGTTTTTGCAGTGTGTTCCCTTTGAGTTTGTCAGAGAACAGGTTTTCTGGCTATCAGTTTGACTGGGTCTCTTAATGAACAGCTGTTCCTCATTGGCAGCCACCAGTTTCTTGTGGATTATTTCTGAAACAGCAAGAGACAGCAGCAGTCATTTCTGTTACCCTTGACTAAAGGCTGCCTGTCAAAATGTTTCATCAATCTCTGTAGCAAGGATTAGGGTGTTTATCCCAGCTCCTGAGAAGTTAGGTGATTTCAAAGGATTTCCCAGTCTGCTTCAGGGTTCCTCCAAAAAGTCTGATTTGTGAAGTTTGTGACCAAAGAAAACAAATGTCTATCAGATCAACAGCTACCTTTCCTTCAAGTGAGTCAAAATGCTGTAACTTTCTCGTGGCATTCTTTAGGCAGCTTCTTTTTTGGTCTAAAATGAAGAAGGCAATGTTTTTGTAAAATATTATTTCAAAGCAGAAATTAGGAAGTCTGAAAACACAGACACATTTTGAAAACACAGAATGAAAAGACTTCCACAGCTTTGAAACTCTTGAGACATATTAAGTGAAATTTTTATCAGACTGGGCTTTTCTAGAGTTAAGTTTGCAAGAATGACAGACTACAAGCATATTTCATTTAAAACTGTTTTTAAATGGTAGTGATGCAAAAGCAGAGCTATTTTGGGAAGGTCCCCTCTGTGAGGGCTGCTGCTGGAATTAGTAGCTCCTGGTGCCTGCTATGTGTTTATACTTTTAATATAGGTAACCCTGAGCCAAGGTTGGAGACTAATGTCCCACTTAGTTTTCTCACCAGTGAGCTGTTGCAGTTTGCCCTTTTCTCCTTCCACTCAGGATGTTCTTAGCCCAGGTCACTAATTGCACTGAGAAGGAAGGAGGAAAACAGACTTCACAAGAGTGGAATTTTTCAGTGAAAGAGTGAGAAAGTACTGGAATCGTCTGCCCAGGGAGGTGGTGGGGTCACTGTTCCTGGACATGTTTTAAAAAAGCCTGAATGTGGCACACAGTGCCATGGTTCAGTTGATGAGGAGGTGTTAGGTCATGGGTTGGACTAGATGATCTCAAAGGTCTTTTCCAACCTAGCTCATTCTGTGATTCTGTGAGGAGTGGGTGAAATACGAACACAAGAGACACCCCTGTGTTCAGGCTCACGTGGTAAGGAGGGAAGAAGGCAAGGGCACACCTGGGTCAGTCTAGAAGCTTCCTCGGGATTTCCTGGGGTAAATAATGGCACATTTTTAGCAGTATTTCCATCTGTGATGCTGAGGAAGGTGTTTATACCATACCTGTTTGGTGCTGTCAGGAGTTTATCCACTGAAGTATTCCCAACCCAGGGTAATACTCTAGGGAAGAACCAGAGGTGTTTGGGATTTGAAACTCCTGTTACATCTGTTCTTTATTTGATCCCTTCCAAGCTCCTGAATGCCTTCAGCAACCAGGATCAGCCTCCTTCTCAAATCTCTTTCTCCTTTGCTTTTCACCAGTACACTCTACCTCTGACTAAGACAGTTCTCTTTCTGCTAGCATTTTCACAATATATATGAAAATGTCAACATAATTAAATAAACCAGTCCTGAAACCCTCTAAAGAACAATTATCTTTTGTTTGAAATAGTCCTGGCAGAAATATTGGAAAACTGGCATGTAATTAGTACCTTGAGCCCCACTGCAGCATTGAATACAATGCATTAGGGCTCCTAACTCTGACTTCTCCAGGATTCCAATTGACCAGCTGTAGTGCGTTTGTGAACTGGTTCTATACATTTGCACACTGTTAGTCCCATGATTTTAAATGCTGTTTCAAGCCTATAGTCCCCCACTCTCCATTTTTCTTGTCAGTCTCCTCTCCTTCTTATCCGGAAATCCCACCTTTGAATGGGTTTTGTCTGCCATCTGTGTGATCAGGGAGAAAGAGCAGTGTTGGATATTAGCCCAAAAACAGACTAAAGCAGAATTGGATTAATTGTATGACTCCCAGTGGACAAATCACTTAGGGTCAGACCTTAAAAAGTAGCTGGGCCCCCAAAATGGCAGATAGGGTGATTCCACTATACTTGCACATCCAACCCTCCTTGATTCCAGTTGTCTCGAGTGCCTAGACACATCAAAAGTTGCCTGACAAGATAGAGGCCTGAAACCAGGCTGTGCTGAAGCCAACAGGAAGATTGAAGAAAATCGGTTTTCTGTGAAGAAAATCAGGTGTTTGTTGGACAGGGAGCCCCCTCACCTGCACGTGAGGCTCAGGTGCAAAGCCAGAAGCTGCAAGGCCTGGCAGGATCAGCGATGGAGGAGCTGGCAGCTCCCTTACACTTTCTAAAGGGAAAGATCTGCCAAAAGGGAACATAGCCCTAGAAGTTGTTTGTTCTTCTAACAGCAGGTTGAGTTGGCTTTTATGTTTCCAAATGTGTATCTATGCAGCTCCCCACTGATTCAGAGCAGCTAATATGCCAAGAGACCAGGAGGATGACTCCAGGGAAAAAAATTGCTGATATAAAAGGAAATATCATACTTAGGTATGCGGAGTCCTTTTTATCATAAAAGAGGAAGAGCGAGCTGTGCATGACAGGTGTTGGTCACAGAATCACCGGGTTGGAAGAGACCTCCAAGGTCATCAAGTCCAATCCAACCCTAATACCTCAACTAAACCCTGGCACCAAGTGCCACATCCAGTCTTGTCTCAAACACACCCAGAGATGGTGACTCCACCACCTCCCCAGGCAGACCATTCCAGTACTTTATCACCCTTTCTGTAAAGAACTTTTTCCTAATATCCAGCCTTGGCTCAGCTCAAGGCTGTGTCCTCTCATTCTGACCTACCCCCAGCTGAGCACAGGCACCTTTCAGGGAGTTTAGAGAGTGACAAGGTCACCTGAGTCTCCTTTTCTCCAGGATAAACATCCCCAGCTCCCTCGGCCGTTCCTCACAGGGTTTGTGCTCCCAGCCCCTCCCCAGCCTTGCTGCCTCCTCTGGACGCGCTCCAGCATCTCAAGGTCCTTCCTAAAGGATCCAGATTTGTTCCTTGTGACAAATGTGGAATGACTCTTCATGGGAGAGCTCTTGTGTTTGGTGTGGGCTGTCGCTGGTTTCTCTCCTCCCTTGAGCACTATCCTAGGGGGATGTCAGAGGAAATGGGGATTTGATGCTGCATTTTGTCCCATCCTAGATGGTTTTCCATTGCTGGAGTGGTGATGTATTCACTCCTGGCACAGGCCTTAGAAGCCCTTTGCTAGAAAAGTGTGCGGTGACCTTCTGAAGGGAACTGTGTAACACCACACGCTGTCCTGTAGGGTGGGCTTTTATAACAGGAGAACAGCAGTGTCTGGGCAGTCCAGCGCAGGCACCCAGAAGCTGAAAGCCCCAAGGAAACCTGGGCTGTGCCCCCTGCTCAGCACAGGGACAAGGAGAGCTCTGCCACTGCTCTTCTTGCAGCCTTGCTGAGATTGCAGTGGTGGCAGCTCCGGGAGAAAGCACAGCCAAAGCTGCGGGGCTGTAGCAGAGCACGGCCCTGCAGGGACCATTGGGGCCACTGGTCCTTCAGCTGGGACAGAAGACACCCACCAGGCGATGTCACAGCAGAGATTTTGTCATCAGAATACCTAGAAGGGATGGGGAGCGCTGCTGGCAGCAATCAGAGGACTCATTAAAGGACCAATTACCGCACAGAAAAGGGAAGTTAATGACCATGGTTGAACAAAGTCACATGTCGGTGGTAGTAATTCGGTAGTGCCTTCTCAACCTGCTGAGCATAATCTGAAGGTCATGAGTTCGATCCTCACACGGGGCACCAGGTCCTCGGGATTTTTATGGGAAAGAGACACCTTCACTTAGGTATGCTTTAAAGATAGATTTATTGCCATCATCTCTCAGGAGTTTTACCAACTCCTTCACAGAGACTGACAGAAGGCAGGCATTACAGAAGAAAGAGAGAGAGAGAAAGAGCGTAAGAGAGCATGCTGTAGGTCACAAGGTTTCTTAAAGGTTAACTGACCAATAGATAATTGTTAGGTACAGTTGTTTTTACTTTTACACCAATGGGTTAATTGACCAATAGATAATTGTAAGGTACAGTTGTTTTTACTTTTACACCCATGGCTGTACACACCTGCTTTCCCAAGTGCCGCATTGCGGTATTTTTTATCCAATTACGCACTGTCCCACAGAAATTCATTGTTTTACCTCACATGACCATGCCTTGAGGTTTTTACTTTATTCCATAACTACTTCTATATTAAGACTTTAGGTCAAATGCAATACACATTTCATGCTCAGAATAAACAGACCTAAGGTTTTCGGAATTTTCTATGTTTTGGATTCCGACAAAGGTGACAGCAGTGGAGGATATTAAAGGAAATATCAAGTCCTACAGATAAAAACAAATGCATTTTGTGGTTGAGGGCCACTTCTGTGTCTTCTCTTTCACAGAGGGTCACCTGCACTCCACGACCCCCACCAGTAGACAGAAGATGGGATTTCTGTGCTGTGGCTCCAGGTGCAAGCTGGACACAAACCCCTGCTCCACTTCAGCAGTAATTCCATGTGTGGACAAGGCCTTTGTGCCTTGCGGTGATTCCAGGCAGGAGAGCCCTGGCTAAGCCTCCACAGGAGCAGCTGAATCATCTCCTGGGCTCTCTTTGGCCCTCTGATGTGCGAACGCAGAGCAGCACTGAGGATCCAGCTCTTCCAACCTGTTAACATCCTGGATGAAAATACACAATTCTGCCCTTGAAGAAGTGGAATCAGAGGAGTCTGTGATAGGGGAGCGTGCCATGGATGAAAGAAGAATGTGAAGGACTTTGAACATGTAAGAGAATGTGGCAATCCCAGAAGGGAAATTCTTCAGGGAATTAGAAGGAAAATAGATGTTAGGGAGGCAGGATTAAAACTGCTTGAAGTCAGAGGGGGGAAGCTGGATCTGAGTTTTGATCATGAAAAGGCTGAGAGGAGGGAGAGTAATCTGAAATCAAAGTACAGATGAAAATCAAACCTGAACATTAAACAACCTGCAAATCTCTCTCTGGAAGAGACGACATCCAAGGACCCAATGAAGCGAGGTGAGGGGTTTTCTTAGATCCTTGCAGAGGGCTCCACCTGGATAAGGGTCCAAAATTCCCCTGGCCTGGAAGAAAATGAGAGTGCTTGTCGTGACTGAGAAAGTTTTGCTACAGGCCCCGCAGGAAGAACCAGCAGGGTTACACCCATAACCCCACCCAGTAAACCGGGCTTTTACTTGTCATTTCCACCAGCAATCGTGTTTTAAGTGTTTGTTTCTGGCACTGTCCAAAGGGCTGAACTTTTTTCTGTCTCTGCTGAGGCCCTCAGATGATGCCCCTGAGTGGGGCTGGCTGGGAGCCAGAGGGAAAACCAGGGATTCTGCAGCCAGATCCCTCCTTAAGCTGCTGCTGAGCCCCGTGCATGCGTGTGTGAAGTGTCCTGCCAAGCTGATGGGCTGGAGCTGCAGAATTAACAATGTTGACTCAGGCCTGAAGACTTTAAAAGAATTTATATCAACAGATTTTAGAGATCTTAAAATATGCAGCTTGAGTAGCCTTAGGTTTCTCAGGCAGCTGCCAAATCAAACTGAATAATAAAATAAAACCGAATAATAAAACGATTGCGCGGTGTAAGATCAAGACAGGGCCAAGTAGAGGCACCTCCGGTAATTACCGGGTTGGGAGCAGCCTCCTGACAAGCCTCGAGTGTTCTGCTGACATGCTGAGACCCAAAAACAGCAACAGAATTCCTCCAGATGAAAACAGCTCTTCCCTCGCCTCCAGATCTGCTCGCTGTTTATTCCTTTTGCTCTTTCCTGTCAGCAAGGGCCGGGCAGGAGAGGGGCCAGGCAGGGCCAGGGCGAGGTGCTGCTGGCCCAGAGCAGCAGGGGCAAGAGCAGGAGGAGGAGGAGAGCTGGGTGTGACCCAGGGCCAAAAGGCATTTGTGGGGAGGGGGCTGTCAAAGGAGAAACAGACCCCAGGGAGGACAGTGCTGATGGAGCTGTGACCCTGGCACCAGAAAAGCACCAATCCCTGTCCTTAGGCTGCTGCCCACACCTGGGACAGCTGTGTCCTCTTGCCCTCTCCCCAAGGGCTGACGGTGCAGGTCTATGCAGGTGCCAATGTCCCTTGTAGTGCCCAGCTCTGGGTGGAGTACAGGAATTGAATCATCCTTTTTATTATTTACTTGAAATCTGGAAAAAATCAATATTGAAAGCCTAGTGAGGGGTTTTAAAAAAAACAATGAATGGCCTCGAGGTGCTTGTTTTTCATTATTTACGTTGCAGCAGTGCCTCAAAGCCCTAAAAAGCCCAACTAGGAACCCTCCACTTGCTTTAAAGCTACAAATGTTTTGTTCAGGGGCTTGGGGGGGGCGGGGGGGTGAGGTTGTTAGGGGTTTTTTGATGGAAAGATTTCATTTTTTGATAAAAACATCCTGGGAAAAATGAAGCTATTGAGGAAGGGTAACCGATTTTTATTCCTTTTGGGTGACATTTTTCATGAGATAAAATGTAATTCCTGAGAAGCTCTAACTTTGGTCCTTTTTTCATCCTTAAAAGGTTTCTTTCTCTCTAGACTCGTGGCATCTATTTCCCATTGTCCTATCAGAGTGCCAGGGCAAATATATCTTTCTATTTTGGTATTGTCAAGAGGTAAGGTTTGAAGGGAAAGGTAATATCTTTTCTTAGAGGGACTGATAGAACTGGGAAAAAAGGGACTTATTTTTGGGCATAGAAGCCCTGTCTGACTCTTTTGTTTATAAATTACCCTTCTGTTCTCCCAGAGACCTTCCTGGCTGTACACTGAACTCTTTTAACTCTCGCACAGACACTCAAAAAGCACAGTCATCATTTATCTTTACTGCTCCTGCAATCTCCTCATCACCTCTGCTTTCTCTCCTCCTTCAGCTACTCACTCTTCTCTGTTTTGCAATCTTCTCAAGTGGCACCTGCAGCTGATATTTTATTACTGGTGTGTGCCTTTTTCTAATCCTCCATTATTTGGGGCATATCCTTTGTTATCTGTGTTAGATTTTCTGTGCCCTGGGAATATTTATTGCTAATTGATTCACATAAATGGGAAGGTAAACATTCATTTCTCTTAGAATACACATTTTACTTGCAGCAGGACAATCCCTGGAGCTTTTATCCTTTCTTTCTTTCCCTTGTGGTGTTACGCATGGCTGGTTGGAGCTGAAATGGAATAGAGGTGATGTCTGCAGTGGGCTGAGCAGCACATTCAGGATTTGTGTTTGTGCCTTTGTGGCTCGCTGACCACACTGGGAGATGTCACAGCTTCCCCAGAAGTCAGTGTTAGATGTACCTCCACCCCTCTGTGGGGCAAATATCCCCTGCAAGCCCTCCAAAGGGACAGAGAGGCTGACTGGGGCTGGGGGAGGAGGGAAGCCATGGGTTCTGTTCAACATTTCCATTAACAGCCTGGATGATGGAATTGACAGCACACTTATGAAACTTGGAGGTGGCTAAGAGGGACTGCAAATGTATTGGACAACAGAATGAGAATTCAAATGAGTTCAACACACTGCAGAAATGGTTTGGGGGAGAAAAAAAAAAGGAATTAAATTAGAGACAAATGCAAGGAACAAAACTTGGGTGGAATAATCAATGCAGGGTATGAGGAAGAGGCAGGAGTTCTGCAGAAAGGGAACTGGTGAGTAGAGGAAAATAAAGGCTGGACAAGAAGTTCATCAAGTCTGTGTCACATTGGTGGGAAGAAAAGCCAAGTACAGGCAGGACATCAAGTAACAGGCTCCTTGGACAGCAGAAGTGATGCAGAGCGTGCATTAGGAGAGCTTTCTGATGGTGAGCAGTGCTCAGCGTGGGCTGAGGCTGCTGAGGAAGAGCATCTCCCAGGGATGAGCCAGGCACAGGTGGGACAGCTGTGGGGCAGGGGGAGGCAGCAGCATTGTCTCAGGATCCTTGAGCCCTGGTGCCTCAGGGATGTGCTTCTTGTCCTTGTGTCCCACACCTTCCCGTGGGGACCAGGGCTGGTTCAGGGCCCCACGGGGGCTGTGCACAGCCCACAGCCCCCCCAAGCCCCTGACAGCCCCAGAGTCCCCTCTGCTCCCACCCCCTCGGCCCTGCTCAGCCTGTGACCCCAGCAGGGTTTTGCTCTGGGATGTGAGCATCAGTTTGCCCTGGTCATGCCTGGAGCAGACTGTGGGAACAGGGGCTTTTCCATGATTTTTTTCTCCCCTCGGTAGACGTAACACTGGTAAGAGGAGGATATGAGTTTAACTGTGCTGTTGGCCTTGAGGCTCTAGGTATCAAGGAGAGATTATTTCAGAGATCAAACTGAATGCTGATTTCAGGGAGTAGCTCATCCCTTTGGAGTGCTCCAAAAGGAAAAGGGAGCATTGTCAGTTCAATCTACTGTGGAATTTATAATATTAATGATCTGAAGAACACTTTAGGGATTTCTGTCAGATGTCTATTTTAATTTAAACTCTTGGGTGTTTAACTACCCAAAATATTGAGTTCTAGTCATTATAAAAACTAATAACTGGCTTATTTTGCTGCTAATTCAGAAACTGAGGTTAATTATCTATAGTGAAGGGATATGGTAGTAATCTAAAGGCTACCTGAATAAGACACTGTGGTTAATTGATTCCCCATGAAATGACAAAAGATTCCTTCAGAGAGAAAAGGTGTTTAGTATTCAGGGCTTTCTCAAAGGTACTAGTGTTTTCTTCTCAGGAAAGGGTTTTTTTGTTTGGCCTGACCAGCTGTACTTTATCCTTTTCTTATCATCATTAGTGGATTATTTTCATAAAAAAAACCAAAACAAAAAAAAACAAAAAAACACACCAAAAAAACCACCAACCAACCAAACAAAAAAACCCCAGGAGCACTGGGTGATGATGAATTTGCCAGGTGGGAGCCCCTGTGCTGCAGCCCTGTGGTTCACAGGACTCCTGTGCCAGGTGCCCCTTCCCCCCTGCACTTGGTGGGCACTGCTCGATGCCCAGTCCAAGGAGGTGGGGTTGCACCTGTGAACTTGGCACCTGTGTTTGACCTGGATACATGGGTGCTTCCACAGAGCTGTGGGGGGCTGTGCACAGCCAGGGTTTGGCCCAGCTGACTTTCCCAAAATCACTGAAATCACTGAAATTGCTTCCTTGCTCTCTGTCCTGTCTCCTCTCTGTTCTGCCATTCCTGTCCTCCAGGGCTCTGAATCTGCCCACTCTCCCGCTAGTTTATTTAATAAAAATTACTTTCTAAGCCAACTGCAAGCAGCTGAAAAAATTAATTTAAACTTCCCTTAAAGTGTATTTGTCAACGTCCACTGTTGTAATTCATTGGATTGTGTCCTAGCATCCCCTGAACATGGCAGTGTCAGAATTGTGGTGATGTAGTGCAGTCTCCATGTATAATATATCACAAGAACAGTTTCTACATGGATGATTTATGAAGCCAGCCTGGGAGGATTTTGAAAACAGACCTAAATTTTGAGAATTTTTTTTTTTTTTTTTTGTGTAGCTTTGAGTTTTTGAAGGCTTCACCTGAAGCATTTACTGAACATCTAAATATTTTTCCCTTGCCAGGTAGGAGTTAGCAATGGCAATTAACCTCTCAGGGCTTTGTAGGTTGGCTACCCAAATTGCAAAGGTAATGTGTGTGCATCGCTATTTACCTGGGTTATTCTGCAATGCTGGTTGTGTTTAAAACAAAATACTAGACGTGATTGCAGCCCAAATTGGGCAACATGCAGTTTGGGAGGGCTTTTGGGCAATGGGATGGTGTGTGCTGGTGTGATGGGCATGGGGGTCCTCCAGTGCATGGGACAAACCTCCCATCTGAGTCCTGGACTGCAGAGTGTGGGGCACCAGGCTTTTCTCATGAGAACTGCTTTGTAAGGAATGTGTTGGGTGGTGTAGCTGGGTGTAGCTGAGAGGGCAGGAGAGCAAGAAACAGCTGAGAACAAAAGCTGGAATGGGTAAGCCAAGAGCAGGTAAGTATGAGGGCAAAAATGGCAGGAAAAAGGAAGAAGAACTGGAAACCAAAATGGGAACGAGCACTGATCTTTGTTTACAGACACAGTCTGTTACCAGGGCAGGTCAGGACTTTCTCTTGAAACAGATCTTCAGTGCAAACTTTAGAAAAGTAAAATAGAGACATGAGCAGAAACCAGCTGCCTCCTCTTCTTCCCACTTCGTATAAAAATGCAACTCTTCTTGTCTCTCGCCTTCTCCTTCAGAGTTTGCTGTTCTTTTTTGATAGAGGCTCCATATTCCAGCCAGATTTCTTCTTGCCTGTGAAGTGGTGAAAGGTGAGTGTGAAATGCACTTTGTGCTGCCCCGTCAATGGGAAGCAATTCCTGCACTTTTTAAAGAACCTGCCTTTGGTTGTCAGGGCTGTGGTAGAAAAAAAAAAAAACTCTCTGAGTGTGCAAGGAGCATTTAAAGTGTTATCTCACAGTAGTAAAGATTTGGCCCAGCTCAATGTTCCAGCTTAATCACCAGGAAAATGCTATACATTATGAAGATTTAGATCATTTAACAAGCCTTGTGTGACTCTTAATGGTTTTTTTATTAGTGCCCTTTTTAGACGTTTTTTATTGGGCAAAAGCAATATTCAGCGTGGGCTCCTGGCTGGGGGGGTCACCTCAATTTGCACAGGGCACAGCACACCTTTCATTAGGAGAGAAAGGATGAAGTACTTTGCTCTGCTGATCTCTAAACCTGGAGGAAGGAAGGACAGGAGCTCCTTTATAGGCAGAGCCTGTTTGTGTACAAACTTCAGCAGGTTCAGAGTGGGCAGGATGCTCAGAACTCAGGGAATTGGCCATGCTGGGGGAGCTCCTGACATGGATTGAAGCTGCTGGCTGCTTGTGGTGATTTATATTTAGATGGCATGCTACAGCTGCACCTGAAGAAAAGCTGTAAGGGAGGAAGAAAGGGCAAATGTTCTAGGCTGAAAGAGCAAACGGAGCAAAGAGGTAAATGCTGGGTTAGTGCATGTTCATTTTTGTCCAAACCACTCTCCTTATTAGGGGCATGGTTCGATGAAAAAATAAATCTGACTTGAGGACCTGAAATAGGCAATTCCACAGCGTGATGTGATGTGAAACAGGGCTGCAGCACAGGCCCTGCTCAGCCAAAAGCTGTGAGGAGCTGCAGTCCAGCTCCCACCAGAGCCCTTCCCGGGGTGTCCCTCCCTGCTGCCTCCCCGACCCCAGCCCTTCTCCCTGCACAGCACAGACCCTTGGAGAAGGCTCTGAGTGGGGCCAAGGCAGCTCATCCCTCCTCCCTTGGCAGGTGGTGCCAGCCTGGGTGGTGCGAGGGGCTGCAAATAAACCTGTCCCAGGGCTGGTGGGGGACGGATGCTCCTGCCAGAGGGGCGCGGCGGGCTCGGAGCAGCCGCTCCCCTGAGCAACACCCTGCCTGGATTCTCTGTGCTCAACGTGGACCAAAGGTATGATGGTGTGTCTCTCTAGGCCATAAAGTACTAACTCCACCTCCTGCTGGAACAGCCTAGTTTGGTGTGGGAGCCTTTCTGTAAGTCCAGCCTCTGTGCAGTGACCTGGGCCTGCAGAATGCACACGTTTGCTGAGAGGAGGCTCTTTTCTGCCCTTGTAACTAGATGCTGTCTAAGCACTTGTATTTTGCTGTTTAACACCATTTTGGAAGCGGTTTTTTGGGTTTTTTTTGTTTCTGTGAACCCTAGTATTTTCAGTATTCTGACAAATATTCAATCCTCCTTTGCTCCTGGGTGGGAGGAACGTTTCTGATGCCTCCTGTGGTGGGTATTCCAAGGCTTACGCAGTGTGTAAGTCTGATTTCCTGAGTCAGTGATAAATCATGGATTCTCATTCTTGTCCCTGTGCCCCCAGCAGGGAACTGCTACAGTGGTGCTGATTAAATTGGCCCCAGTGCTATACCCACTGCAGGTCAGCAAACCCATGGTTGAAGCACCTCTGCAACAGAACAAAGAAGCAGCAGAGCTGCATTAGCAATGAATTCATTAAACATTTGCATTTTCATGGAAATCTGATGCTATTTCATCTAATCAAAGATTGTACTTGGTTTCCCCCAAGTCTTACATCTCAATCTATAACTGACACACTGTGAAATATCTGAAATCCACTTGAAAGCCCATGGGATCATTGCTGAATTCCACAGCCTTTTAACATATGCAATTACACTGAGATACACAGAAATTACTGTCTTCTTTTTTTTTTTTTTTTCCACAGGCTTTTCTGCTAGTTCTGTAGAAGGCATATTTTCACCAAGTGGAGAATTTTAATTCTCACCCATAAGACTCTTTGTTCATTTTTGCCAATAACTTTTATGACTGTCTGCAGTTTCATGGGCTACGTATACATCCAATACTGTGACTTAACTGTTTCCAGATTTTCCAGCTTATTACTTAAAAAACAGAGTAAAAAATACTTCTGTGAAAAATCTGTACAGTTGCTTCTAACATTTTTAGTTAGCACAAGCCTCCAGGACCTAGCTTGTGAAATACATGTCTCTGAGATACTCTGAGCTCTGGAAATAGCCATTTCTGTTGAACTCTGGTGTCCAAAGCTCAACATCCTGGCACGGAGCTGCTCCTGCTCACACCCCGTTGTTGCTCCTTTATTCTCTGCATCACTTCCAATGATGGGCTGGGAATTCTGGGCTGCTCCTGAGCCAGCAGCTCAGCCGTGCCCCCCAGGTGAAAGGAGCCCCAACAAGTTGGGAGAGTCTGTTCAAATCTGTTCCCTGCACACTGAGAGGAACAAAGAGGGAAGCCAGCATTCATCATTCAAAAGATAAACATTTGACAGCACAGCTTGACTATGTCAGGAACACTTCTGTTTTAATAGTGCGCCTGCAAGCTTTCAAAACAAGTGTTTACCTGTCACAATAAACATTTATGAGTGAAGTACACAAAACACACTAAACTTGGAGCTGGCAAGCTTCCAGAAATGCCATGTGCAGTTAAACTCTTGAGCTTGTCATTCCATCCAGCATAAATCTCTTCAGTTGTCTTCCCTCTTCTTCAGTGTGTACGGCGGGGCTCTCCCGACTGCTCTGGAGACATCTGCCTTGGAAGCCTCCAGAATCCTGGGAAGTGCAGCAAGTGCCTGGAGCTGACAGGCACATTCAGACCGAACTCTCAAATAGCTGCAATGAACTCCCTAATGGCTCCTGGTGAGACTGGGTGTCTTACTGCTAAATAGCAGCTCGTAGTGGAGATGTGGAGCAGAGCACACGAGGCTTCACTTAGGTGTTGGATCAGACCTCAAATTTGGATTTTCTGGTGACTTAAGAGGAGTAAAGAGCCTGATCTAGTTGTTGGCCTGGCCTGGATTTGAGTCTCACACATGAGAAGGTCATAAGTTTGCTTGGCTGGAGTTTCCTTGGACCATGCCAAACAATGAGAATTCCCACTTTTTGAGAGATGTTATTTCACTTTGTAGGATTCCTTGCCAAGTCTAACACTGTGCAGCGTACTGGAAAAATAGCTAAAGTCAATAAATACAGCCCATAAAAATAAAGTCTGGCACAAGGTTTGCACAGGAAACAATTACGTCTTGCTGGTTTTGGGGGTTTTTTTAGGCCATTTCACATTTCAAGAGCTTAAGGAAAAGCTGGGAGGGCAAGGGGAATTTCCTCCAGTATCTACATTTTACTGTATATACATGTGCATTTAATGTTTTGGGGTTTTTTTGCATTTTTACATTTTAATGTTTTTCTTTTTTTGTTGCAGAGTAAAGTACAGGACAGTTTCAGCTGGCCAGATAGTGTGGTCTGACCAGAATGGACAGGTTAAAAAGTTCACATAATGCTGGGGGAACAACAGCTGAAATGGGAATTAGAAACCTCAGCCTTGGGATTCCTGGCTTTGGATTGGGGCTCTTGCATTGTGTAAAACACTCTGAAATCAAGACAATGCTGCTTATACAGGAAACACTTCTAGAGATGGCACAGTCAGTTCTACAGCACTTTTTAAATCTGATAATGGTGGGTTTGGACTTTGTTAAGGAATTCCTGGCCTGCTGTGGAATTGTTGATGCAAACCAGAGAGACACACCACCACCTCCCTGCCTGGGCACCCACTTGGGACTGCAGTTCAGGTCCTCATGGCTCCAGACTGGCAGGTGAGCAGGGTAAGCTCCAGGCAGTTGGTTTTCTGCCATGCCCTGTGGCTTCTTCTCTCAATAGCAATCCCCCTTTCCCTAAGTCCTTGGGTGCTTTCCTGATCCAAAGGATGCCCAAGGCTGCTGCTGAGCAGCCCCATGCTCTCGCCTCTCCCACAGTCAGCGTTGGTGGCCTTCTGCCTTGACTCCCATGCAACATTTCAAAAGGCTTCATTTTTGTTCTAGTGCAGAATGTAAAAGGCTTTCAACATCTCCATTTAAAAAACAAAAATTCCAGTGCTTGTGCTCTCAGTTTTCCTTCGAAGAGCACAGTGAGAAAAGGGAAGGTCTGCCCTTGTTCAGTCCTGGCAAGTCCAATCCAGCGCTGTGTAAAAATGCATCTAAAAAAAGGACCTTTCATCCAATAAATGCCCATTTAATGAATAAAAGAGAAACAATTGAAGTCTGCAGTAATAGAACAATTATGTGCTGTTGTGCATTCCAGCTGGCTACACATTGAACAGTTCTTAAAAACTGCTGGAAACACAGCAGCGCACAGATCCGATACATTTCAGGACAGGCATTATTAGGAAGAAATACCATGTGTCAATCTGCTGATGCTCTGCGAGGGCATTCTGCTCCTAAAATCCATTAATTGCTGCTCTGGGGCTCACGTGTGCCCCTGGCCCGCTGTGGGTGAGAGGGAGAGCGCTGGCAGAGGAACCCCGTGTGATGCTCATTAACACCCACAGCCTCTGCTCGTTCCTCTGCTGAGCTGGAGAGGGAAGGAGGCCGGGCAGGGGGGCGGCAGGAAGGCAAGGAGCCCCCCTTGGGAAGGTCTGAATACCTACGGTGGAACAGCTAAGGAAATCAGGGGAGATCTGAATGCAGGTCTGAGGTAGGAGGGGGACACGCAGAAAGGACCAGAAAAAAGGCAAGGAAGGCAAAATAGCCAGTGGATGGTGCGCCCGTGAGCCTCACACGCGCTCTGCTCACACCCGTCTCGGATATCCGCCTGTGCAGGCATTCCAGCGGCAGCGAGGAGGATGAGATGGCCCTGGGATGAGGCTGTGTGTGCGCAGCCCTCTCTGCTTAGCAGAGCACAGCAGCTGCCCGTGCCATCAGCCACAGCTTTGGGGTCAGGGCTGGCACCTGCGGAGCCTCCAGCCGAGGATCCCGTCTGCACCCCAAAGCAGCTCCAAGCTGAGCAAGCTGCTGGTTCACTGCCTAGCCTGCCTGCCCTTCAGGTGCAGGACTTTAATCAGCGTGTCAGTGTTAACAGAACCGTTTGTTGGACATTTTTGGATGCAAAAACAGGAGGAATGTGTCAGGTTCAGCAATGGTACAAGGGCTGCAGGCTCCCGGGAGGGCCTCGCGTGGTTGGTTCCATAATGGTCTTTGGTCACTCAGTAACCGAAAAGGTCGTGAGGGGTGTTCAGAGCTGGTGAGTGCTGATTAAACATGATATAAACACCTCTTCTGCGTTCAATGTGTGGAAGGAATTTAAATGTCTGAAGTGCAGAGGAGTAGGGATTAACGAGCTGTGAAGGAAGGAGATTATTTAAGGTGTTTGTGAATAGGGAGACGATGAAGTTCCTGCTCCATATTTAAGACATTAAAACTACTTTGCAGGTCTTTTTTCTTTCAAAAGAAAGCCTGAAAGCCCCCGCAGTTCTGAGTACTTGTCAGGGATGTAATGATGGAAATTTTGTCAGCCTTGCTTTGCATAATAGGGATCATTATGCGATGGTAAATTTCTCTGTATGTTCTGTACGTTCCTAATGTGGGAGGAATAAAATATTCCTGAGGTTTCTTTTGCAGAGCTTGTCAATGAACAGGCTGGGTCAGATTGTCTTCCCATTTATTAGCAGAAAAAGCTAAGATGATTTTATGCAAGCACAACAGTAGGAAAGCAGCGTGCTGGGAGAGTCAGGCTCGTGGGTTCAAATCCTCCCAGCCTGACAGGCACTTCTTTCTTGCATCAGCTCTATTTTAGGTTCATGTTGGGAAGCTCTGCTTCCTCCTTGAGCTCCTCAAGTTCTGCTGGGACAGCACAGCACCAGGTGGACCATGCACTGCACCTGCACCAGGTGCCAGCTCCCTGCCCATGCCCACGCCAGAACTGGGGCTGATGTGGTGGGCAACCAGTCCTGTGGGAGCTGGGTGAATCCTCCTGAGGGGCTGCAGAGGCCCTCAGCTCATGGTTTCAGTGCTGCTGCTTTGGGACTTCCAGAGACTGCAGAAATCCTTCCTGGAAATAGAAGCCATGGGGTTTTCCTCAGAGACTCCTCCAAGTCTATTTAAGGACTTGAGAGTGCCACATGCTTGTGAAGAGCTGACCACTAAGCCTTACCTTGGGCTCACACAAACCACAACTGCCTGCTTGAGTAAAGAAAAGCCCAATCTGGCTGATAATGGCAGGTGTGGATTTCAGAGAGGCTCATCTGACCCAGCTCTTGTCTCCTCCATTGGAATCTCAGTGGGAAATACACAGGGGGGAGTGTTAGCCAGGACTTTGCAAAGGCAGGGGGAGTTATTGCAGTCAGCTGAGAGCAAGGCAGCCCCAAATCACCCCAGCGGAGCATCTGGAGCTGCAGGGGGACAGGGCACAAGCCCTGTCCAGCTCGTACTTTCATCTGAAAGTATGAGCTGTCATCCTGAGCTCTTCAGGTACTTTTGCTGTCTGCAAGAGGCTTCTGTGGCGTCCACAGGACACGTTCAGGTACCCGGAGCTGAGAATGGCATTCAGGGGTAAAATTAGTAGTTGTTGGAATAAATTGCATTTTCCAACAGGCAAGGCAATGTGTCCTTTCAGAGGCAGTAAGTAGGTATTTGTTCAAAACAATTAGACTCCATAGCCTAGTTTAGTACTTAATCAATTTGTGTGGTTTGTTAAAGTACCTGCATATGCCCTTAATAAGTACTGACACCCTTTTCCTAGAGCACTGCTATGCGCTTACAGAGAAATTACACTTTTAATTATGCCACACAAGCCTAATGGAAAATCTAATTATGACAGCAATATTTTTCAACTTTTGTACAAATAGTGCATTTTCTGTAATGCAGTTGGAAGTGTTGGCTTTGCTATAGAGCTTTGGGACAGGAAATTGATTCAGTGCAGAGTTTGTGCTGTGCTTCATGGATTATTTATTAATCACTGCTATGTGTTATTTGTGTGCTGTCACAAATGTCCTGGTAGCTGATGCAGTAAAACAGGCAGATGGGAGTCCTTGCTCAAAAGATTCTCACTGGTCTGAACCCAACAGTGATGCAGTAGTGGAAATGCTGAAGCTGCTACTAAGGGATTTGTGTCCTGACTTTTGATTCTCTGATATCTAATGTGGTGTGAACTCTGAAATGTTTGGCATGGATTAGGATGTTCACATGTTTCCCTTGTATGCAATTAGGGCTCAGCTCATCTTGGAGCCTCTTTTTTCTTGGGGACAACGTACAGAAAATTTAGATCAAGATCTAAATCATCACCCTTCTCCTTCTGGAGTGACCTGGTGCTCACTAGCTTTCCATGGTCATGGTTTCTCTAGTAGCTCCACCTCACCAGAGGGTGAGGAATAGATTGGGTGAAATAAAAGTCTCTGCTTTGCTGAGGTTTTCCCCTTTGTGAGCTCCCGACAGTCCCAGTGATTTTGCTGGAGCTCGCCAGGTACTCTCTGCAAACTCGGCAACACTTCTGGTGCTTCAAAACAGCACGAGCTTAGTTTGGCTGTTGCTTATTCAAAGAGAAGGGCTGGGGTTTGCAGGGCTGTTCAGAGTGGGTCTAAGCCTGTTTCTGCTCAGTAGCCAGCATGAGCAGGGACAGAGTCAGAACCAACAAAGCCATCTTGCACATCCCATCCCTTCTGCAGACGGCCTTGCCGTGGGGAAGAGGAGCCCTGGAGCTGCTCCTCCCCAGCCTCACTGGCAGTGCCTCGGTTTGCTGGGAGCACCTTTCAATTCCAGTGATCACAGCACACCAAACCCCTGAGCTTTTCAAAATACTTTGCTTTAGAGTCTAAAAAGTCAGTCAGGTTCTTAATTACCCTGCAGTTCATATGCAAAGGGGTACAGCCAACTTTCTGTTCATATAAGCAGGGCAAACTGTCTCTCTTTTCTGTCTCTCCCCAGCCTGAACTGCTGGGTGCAGGGATTATCCCTGGGTCTGTACAACACCAGCCACTGCAGGTGCTCCTCTGGGTTATTATGGAGCTTCTGGACACTAACAGAGGTGCACTGCTACAGCAGGGACACGGGGCACGGCTGGCACACACACAGATTGAAATATGTCCCAATCCCTAAAAGCCTGGGAAGGGCAGGGAAATGGAACACCCTGATGATGGGAGCAGAGCTTTCTGAACAGGGGGCAAGCTGAGCTTCTCAGGACAAATCCTTGGTTCCTTTGAATGGTTCCCTCTCTGGTTCCTCCCAGAGAAGTGCCTGGACAAAAGGTTTGTGACACTCTGTGCTGGTTTAAAACCCACACAGGCTGCTCGCTTTTGCCCCTGCCCATTCTGATAATGCAAGAACACCAGGAGAGGTTGTAAGTTGGAATCACAATTTACTGAAAAATTGTAATAACCACACCAGTATTACAAAAAGAGGGTTCAAAAGAGAGGGAGGGTTTTACCCACAAAAGTGTATTAACCATTGAATAAGCAAAAATGCTTCCTCAAGACAGCACCCAGTGTAGTTTCCCAAAGGCAGAATGGCAACTGGCCCTGGGCTGGGGCCATGTGCTACATGGGAAAACAAAACCAATGTATTTCAGGGAGTCTCTCATGGCTTAACTTCTCCACCACCAGCCCCAAACCAACAGAAAGCAGGGACAAAACAAAGCTTGCAAATGTTGTTTCTCTGAGTGAGGGGTTGTGCTGCTGCAGGAAATGCCAGCTCTGTGAGCCCAGCAGGGTTTGGGTCCTGCTGCAGGAACTCCCTCTGGGGCAGCAGCCACTGCAGTGCCCATCTCACAGCCCCTCTGCNAACCATCCTTAGGGATCACATGGAATAAAAGGCAGAATGGCCCCATTTGGTGTGACCCTGAAAGGAGTGAGGGCACTTTAATGCAAAACTTCCTTGTCCTCAGGCTGATGAATGCAGCCTGTTGATGTGCATTTTGTGAAAATCTCAGTGTTGAACCTCAGTTATTCATCCTGCCCATACACCCTAAGTAACTGGATATGAAATTGAGCTGCTAAAATTCCCCCTAAATTAAAAATACATCTGTTCACTTTTGGGAAAAGGAGTCTGGAGAGCAGAGTGGGAGGAAGGGAAGGGAAGGGAAGGGAAGGGAAGGGAAGGGAAGACTCAAGATAACTGTCCATGGGGAGACTTAGTAATCCTTGGCTGTAACTAAGACAACTGAGCTTTGAAGGTGGACAGGAGCAGCAGAGCTGGGGAAGAGGCAGAGCTGAAGTCTGGGGGAGTGGAGAAGGGAGACCTGACAGAGCTGGGGCTCCAGGACTTCAGAGACCAAGGGGAGACAAGCTGAGCTCTGCTTCCTCATTACCTGCCAGCTACACAGGGCTGCACCAGGAGAATCAAGCCCAAATCTGAGAGCATTCCAGTCCAAGTGCACGCTGTGCCTTTCCTAGAAAGCCTTTTCTTGCCCTGCACAGCACAGATCTAATAAATATATTGTTAAAATCAGCATAGGCACAAAGAAACCGTGGCCCTCCTGTTATAGGGAAGGGATAAATCATGATGTCAGTCTGGACTTTCCAGTCCATAATTCTGTGTTTTGTGTGCATGTGGAAACACAGGTGGACGATGCATCTGCCTCAGCTTTTCCCCGGCTGAACCCACGTCCCCCACGGCCGATGTGAGTGGTATCCAACAGAGAGCACCAAACACTCCACAGCCCTGCCTCAGTACCCAGGACACACTCCAAAGATTGTTGACCTCTGAGGATCCTGTTCAGAGCAGAGCTAGAGCACCAGGTTATTTTCAATTAATATTTTTACTTTTCAAGGGACCAAGCTTGCCCTGAAAGCTGACTTGGTCAGCTGAGTCCCTGTGTGTGTCACTGGGGTGATGCATTTAACAGGGCCCAGCTCCCTTCTCTGAGTTGCTGTGTGATAGATCAGAAGTTGTTGCTCTGAGCTCATAATTTTTCTTGGTTGCTTTAAACCCATTAGTTCTGCCTGGGTGCTTTGTGGCTACTAATAGATAATGTTATGGGAAGGAGTGTAAAACCTGATCACTGCAGAGTGCTGAAAATGCAGGTGTCTGTTGGTGTGTAGAGTGTCTTTTTCTGCAAACTCTAAAGCACATTGCAGAAGTGTAACCTCTCCTGGCACCACGAATCTTCTGCCTAGACCAGATGTGATCACCTGGTGTTCGATGTTTCAATATGAGCTGGAAGGCAGTTAAAGCATCCTGTTGGTTCCCTTCTTCCTCATTGCTTTAATCACAGACATCTCCATTTTTCCAGACATTCCCAGCATGCTGTATTAAGGGTGGTAGATTAAAAATGAGTGAAAGGGAGAGGCAAGGTAAGAGGGACACTGCCAAGCTAAAGCTGACCATCTGTCCTCTGTCCCTGAAATTGAAAAGCCAGTTTTGGAAGGGAACTAAGGGGACCTTGATGGCTGGAATGGCTTCAGAGCTAATAGCAGTGCCTGCAGATAGGAGATTGTCAGGCAGAAATTTAGTTGGAAATTATTTTAGTATTTCCTGGGCTGGTGTGGTTTGCTTTGGCCTAATCCACCTTTTTTGGTTTTATTCTTTGTCCCGTGGAGGTACCTGTGGCCCTGAATTGTCTTGGTGAAGGTACTGGTGCCAGGATGAGGCAATTTTATTTCAGCAGATCCATGCCCAAAGCTTTCAAAGTGCCTGAGATTGTGGAAGTTACCCTGCCTGTGCAACTTAATTGCATTACTGGGCTAAGGCTGCTGTAAAGATATCCCTGTTAAGTTATTAACTGATATCAACTCACACAGATTAAATTTTATTTCTTGAATGATGATGAGAGCAGTCCCACCAGGTAAAACTGCAGAGAACAGGTTTACCAATAAACACTGCAGAGCAATCCTTCATTTCTCACGTCTGTGAGAAGCCTGGAGCACAACAGATTGCTGCTGGAGGGTCCTGCCTGAGAGGCTACCAAGCAGCAGCCAGTTCATCCCATTTCAGCATTTGTTAAACTGCAGGACAGCATTAGACTGGCCTGCCATTCCCATCAGCCAGAGGTTAAAACACTGCCGAGTGCTTCAAAGGCCTGCTGGGGAAGAACTGAAAAATGCCGTGGAAATAATGGCTTCCCCAAAACCCTCATTTTCACAGTGGTTGCAGAGTAAATCTTTCTCTCCACATTGTAGCCCTGCTCAGAAGTGTCGATTCAGACCCGGCAGCTCACAAAATTACCTAATGCCTTTCAGCTGAATATCATCCCAATTTTAAGCCCATCAGGTAACAGGAATATTCGCTGTTGAGGGAATGAAATGTTTTAGAGCGTGCCCAGGCTGGTAAGGAGATGAGGTGGCAGGATAGAGAGGGGGAAAGGAAGGCACGAGGCAGCCAGCCAGGTTCACAGATGCTTTTCAAACCCCTACAGCTCCAAGTTGAGGCCTTCCTGTTTCTCTTCTAAAATCTTCTTGCCCACTGACGCCCACTTGGCTTCAAGGAAGAAGAGAAAGAACCCCAAATGTATCCAAAACTTTATGACTCTCTGGTATGTTATGACTTAATTTTGCCACCCTTGAGATAAAAGCAGCCTTTGTGTGGACGTGAGCAAAGTCAGGTTAAGGAAAGATTTCAAAAGCAAGAACTGTGCAGGGGCAGCCCAGCTGGGAGACCCAGGAGCAGCTCTGGCCTGGCCCCTTCTAATGATCATTGAGCCCTTTTGCCACTGGCAGATCCTCAGCAATTCCCTTGGAGGGGAAATTCCCGTGGCCGAGGCAGTGGGGGTTTTTTACAGCCACCCATCGCCCGTTTGTGTGCAGCAGGGCTGGTGTGTGCCAGGGCAGGACAGCTCCCCCCAAACCCAGCTGCTGATTGCCACGAACAAGGACGGGTGGCAGTGGCAGCAGCAGGCAGCACAGTGCTCCTGGCTGAGGGTGTGGAAAGGAAAGTTATATCATTTCTACCTGCACTTACCTGTTGTGTCCATCCCCTTTATAACCTCACCTACACCCACCTGTTATACCTACCTGACGTACCTACCCTCTTTATACACCATAATTGCTAAACCAACGCCTGTAGGAACGCTCGCTGGAATTGTTGTATCGCCCCTGTTTGTTAATATGGTTTCAGTTGTGGTTGTTGTACTTGTTAAATTGCTTGCTGTTATTGCAATTGGACTGAATGGCCCAAGATGGCGCTGGCCAGGGGTGCCCTGGAACTTTCCACCAAAGAGTTTTATCAAGCACAGGCCACGCCCCTTGGCCCCCGAACCAATGGAGAACCAGGATTCAGAACTGACCAATCCGCAGGCGGATTGAAAAATGAACCAATCAGACTGAGCCTGGCCTCTATAAAAGGAGGCACCCGAGCCCAGCTCAGGGTCTTCTGGACCAGCTCCCAGGAGAAGAAGGAAGATCCTGCCCTGGAGGAAGCCCTTTGCCAGGACAGCGCTTCTCATCCTTCAGACGCCTGGGGCAGTGGCTGCTCTGGTGTGCTGCGCCATCCCCCTACGAGCCACCCCTTGTCAGAAAAATAAAGCTGAAGTGCACTGAGAGCTGGAGTCCTTGCAGTACTTCTGACAAGGGGTGAGACAGACCCACCCTGTCCCCGAGAGCCAGCTGGTCCCTGTGCTCCACTAACCAACCCCACTCCCACACAGGGATCAGCTGCCTTTGGACACTTCAGGACAATCTGGAGCACGTGCAGTCAGCGTGGGGATGAGATGCAGGTTTGAGCAGGGCCACAACACCTCCCTGGAGGCAAAAAAATCAGGGTGGGGCAATTGCTGTTGGTTACAGCCTTTTTTCGTGTTCTTGATGTCGTGTGAAGAGCAGTGGGGTCATTTTGAATCTGCACAGGAGCCTGAGCAAACAGCCTTATTCCAGAGGGGATTCCCATGAGGGTTTCTGAGCAAGGCTCCACACAGCACAGGGCATCCCTCTGGATGTGCCACACTGGAGAGCTGCCCCTCTCCGGTGGGGTGGGCAGGAGCCCCAGCAGTGCTTCAGGCATCCCACACCTGGGAGAAACCATTCCTGCTGAAGGCAGACATCAGCAATCACCCCAGTTTTGCTGGAGGAAACCGAATTTATAAGCAATTGCTGACACTCTGAATCAGTGTATATACGAAAAGGGCCTGTAATACGTTAGCACAGTTCTTAGATGAAAGTGGAGCAGAAATCCTACAAGAGAGGGAAGGGGGATGCACCAAAAACCTTGGATGAAGTCCAATATTCAGGCAATAAGACCTTAAGAAGCAGGCATCATTATAAGATAATTGACTGTGGAGAGCAGTCACACATCCCAAGGTGAAGCATAGGGCACTTAACATATCAATAAGGTCAATTATCTGATTATGTCAGCTGCCTTAGTGCTGTTATTAACCTATATTGCTCTTATTAACCTTTCTGATGAAGAATCTTTCAAAAATAATTATATTAAAGTACAAATCTCTCAAGTTTAAAATATGTGAATGTTTCATTTCAGTAGTCGTGTGTCATAGGATAATGAACAGCTGATTGCCTGGCTGACACAATGAGGTTTTTAATCAGGCTCCTTTCCCTAGGATCAGCATGTTCACTCTGACAGCCTTCCCTGGGCCCAGGCAGGCTCATGAAAGCACTGCTGTCACGTTACCAGTGGCAGGATTTAAAATTGAAATTGAGTAAATAAGACAAGAAAGGTAACGGATATGCTGAGGAGAGGGGTCCTGAGAAAATACCCACTGAAAGCCTCTGCAGTCAATGCCAATTATTAAAGCATACAGCTGATTCAATTAGTGCCCGTGTACTTGTGCATATAGGATTTACAACCTTGCACAGCTGATCAAAGGGAACACGCTGCTCAGGAAAATTTGCCCATATTCTTTTTGTCCTTTTTTTCCCCACTGCAGAGCATTTTGAAGTAGGAAAGCATTTTGCCACAACTTTCAGCCATTCTTTCATCTCTCAGGGAATGTGAGTGTTCTAATTTCTGCTGTGGATTACTAATTCATTACATGCTTTTGGCAAAGCCAATGCAAATTCTGCTCACTAAGAGTTTTGATCGCTGTCCTGTTTCTCTGTGTATCTGTGCAATAGGTGAAGCATCATTTCATGCAGTGTAGCTGTGCAGTGATCAAAACCAGGGGCCTTATTTTTACCTGTGGCAACTTGTCATGTTTACACCTTGATGTGGTTTGATTTCAGATGACTACACTGAGCATCCATTAAAGATGCCCTTAAGCCCCTGGAATTCCTCACTAATTTGAAATCACTGGGCATTTGGAAAAGTTTAGGTTAAGATTTCTTATGTCCATTTTAGGCTGACATGTTCTCTAGTTAGAAGTGTCTGGTCTCCCACTTTGATGTCCAAGTGAATTCCTTTGCTAGTTGAAAATAAGAGAGAGGGACACATAAAAAGCTAAAGCAGAAAAATTACCCTTCCATGAAATTTCCATCCAGTATCTTCCCCATTTTGCTTGCTTTGCCAAGATCATCACTGTCAGCACAAGACATCTGGTGCTTGGGAAGGGCAAGTATTTCTGTAGTCACTCCGCATCTTCTCTTCCCTCTTTTATAAAAGATAACAGATGATGAAAATTAATTTTCTTGTTTCCAGGTCCTACTCAGGAGACCCTGATATACTTCTTGTTGCATGTTGGGAATACCAAAGGTGAATCTTATTATTCAGGATGAATCCCTATGAAGTGGAAAAGCTGGCAGCTCATGGCCTGGACAGGAGCACTCTTTGCTGGGTTAAGAACGGGCTGGATGGCCAGGCCCAGAGAGTGCTGGTGAATGGTGCTGCATCCAGCTGACACCAGTGGTGTCCCTCAGGGGTCTGTGCTGGGGCCGGTTCTGTTCAATATATTTACTGAGGACATGAATGAGGGTATTGAGTATATCATGAGTAAATTTGCAGACGACACCAAGCTGGGAGCGTGTGTTGATGTGTTGGAAGGTAGGAGGGCTCTGCAGAGAGACCTGGAACAGTTGGATGGATGGGCTGAGTCCAGTAAGATGAAGTTTAACAAGCCCAAGTGCCAAGTCCTGCACTTTGGCCACAACAACGCCCTGCAGTGCTACAGGCTGGGGACAGAGTGCCAGGCAGGAAGGGACCTGGGGGTACAGGTCGAGAGCCGACTGAACGTGAGCCAGCCCTGTGCCCAGGGGGCCAAGAAGGCCAACGCCATCCTGGCCTGGGTCAGGAGCAGTGTGGCCAGCAGGAGCAGGGAGGTCATTCTGCCCCTGCACTGGGCACTGGTGAGGCCACACCTCGAGTGCTGTGTCCAGTTCTGGGCCCCTCAGTTCAGGAAGGACCTTGAGGGGCTGGAGCGCGTCCAGATGAGGCAGCAAGGCTGGGGAGGGGCTGGGAGCACAGACCCTGTGAGGAACAGCTGAGGGAGCTGGGGATGTTCAGCCTGGAGAAAAGGAGACTCAGAGGTGACCTTATCACTGTCTACAACTCCCTGAAAGGTGCCTGTGCTCAGGTGGGGGTTGGTCTCTTTTTCGAAGCAACAACTGCCAGAACCAGAGGACACAGCCTTGAGCTGCACCAGGGGAAATTTAGGTTGGATGTTAGGAAAAATACTTTTACAGAAAGGGTGACAAAGTACTGGAATGGTCTGCCTGGGGAGGGGGTGGATTCACCATCTCTGGGTGTGTTTAAGGCAAGACTGGATGTGGCACTCGGTGCCAGGGTTTAGTTGAGGTGTCAGGGTTGAGTTGGACTCGATGATCTTGGAGGTCTCTTCCAACCCAGTGATTCTGGGATTCTGTGATTCTGTGAAAGTCACCTCCTGGCTCCACCAGTGTGAGGATAATGGCCCTCTATCAGACACCAAACCATTGCAAAATCCAGGCACTTTTTGACCATCACAAACCACAGCTCCTGGTTCAGGTAGCTCCATGTTTTGGTGCTGATTAACATTTCTTCCTTTTGTGCACACAACTTTTGTACTTCTTCTGGTGGGATTGCGTGCATCTGTCTGTGCCACACACACACATCCTTGACCATCTTCCCAGCTGTAATCCTGTTTGTGCCAGGACTATGGCCCTGCTGATTTCTTGCAAAATTCTTTGTGAAGTCTGCTGTGAACACTGTGCCTCTGCAATGTTCTGGGAGTGAAATGAACTATTAGGACTGCATTGGAAATCAAAGTCTGCTGGGAATAGTTTGGAGGTAATGAGAGGGCAACTAACTGAAACGAGGACTTAATAAACACCCTGTCTTGCCAGTGAGGCCTCTGAGCCATGTCAGTGTGTCTGGAGAGGTCCACAGGAACAAATGCACATCCCTTCCAGGAAAACAAGATCTGCTTTTACCTCCCACTAAGGTGTCAAAGCTGCAGCAAGACTAAATGTTTGGGTAGATTTTTACTCATTAGCCTTCCACTGGAGCTGGAATTGGCTTAGCCAGACCATACCATCATGAAATTTATTGTACCTGTGTTCTGGGGGGCTTTGTGCCTTGTGGAGGGTGTCTCTTTCGGGGTTACCTTGAAGATTGTTCATTGTTTCAGAAGTGGTTTCTCTGCCCTGGGACAGCCTTGTCAGTTCTCACAGGCTGGTAAAATTGGCTGAAAGTTGATGCCATCACCCCCTACACACCGGCAAACTCTCTCCTTTTCCATCTCTCTTTTTTTTTTTTTTAATGACATTTGGGAGATGCTGGGGCTGCTGTCAGGACAAGTTCAACATCAACTGTGATAGCTCTTTCTGAAGATTTTCCTTCTTCTTTTAACTACTGGTTTTGACATCTGTATTTAGGTGCTCTTTCTTGTTTGTCAGTAGTGTCAAAAGAAAGCTCTCCCAGACAAGAGGTGAAATCTTTGATTAAAAGGCAGATACCCAGTGGTCTGAAACCACCTACTGCTGCTGTGAGATTGAGTTTGCTTCCAAGGTAAAATCCAAGAGGAGATATTTGCTGGCCTGAAAGCTTTTCTGACTTCATTTCCCACATATTGCTTCTTTGTTTCTGGTGGGTGAGTGAGAGTGGTCTGTCAAAAACCTGCTGCTGCTCATCCTTTTGAGGGTATTTGATGGTCAAGGACCAATGAGTGTGTAGGAACTGGTAACTGGCAATTGGAGGGGATCTGTACAGAGGAACTGCTCAGCTCTAGAAGATCTTTGCAAAGGTAGAGCTGGATGTTGCCACATTTGTATACCAATTTATGTTTCCCTGTTTCTAGAGAAAATCTTTCGAACATTTCTTCTTTTACATTTACCAGCAAGAACAGAAGGCTGTAGCAAGGTGAGGGGAAACAGGCAGAGGAAGATGCTGAAAGCCAGATTTTATTTCATATGTTCCCAGTCCTGTGAAAATCTGTGCAAGAACTATCAAGGTAGTATTTTTCTTCTTTTCTTTTATTTTTTCCCTCCAGTGCTGAACTTCACTATACTGACAGTTCTAAATTCTTTCATCTCTGTATTATTCAGTTATTTGGTGAAAACCTTCCTGGTCCATCTTCAGTTTTTCAGGGCTCTAACCATCACCTGAAGCATCATAGGACTGACTCTTGCACACTCTTATTTGGCCTTTAAAGACTACTAACCTGTTCCTCATAGTAGCCTGTAGTAATTCTTCTTGCTCCAAGGTTTTACACTTCCAGCATTTAGATTTGTGTCTCTGAATCAAGGCACCACTGTTTTCCTGATGAAAACCCAGGCACTGTGAGGGTGTTACTAATGCTTGCCCAGGGTTGGGGGGTAGCTGAGACCCTCTGACATCCCCCAGCCCCTCCGTGAACAAGGAAAGGAAGGGCACCATAAACCCATGGATGGAAGAGTCTTGATGCTCCTGCAGAAAGCAGAGGGAACATTGTGTGTAGTGAAAAGCCCTGATTTAATAGGAGAAAGTGGAAAATGTAGAGAAATAGAAGGCATTTAGGAGCGCTGAAATTCTGCTTCTTTCAAGATCAGCCTCCCAAGCTACCGCATTCACCTTCTTCACATTAGCTGCAGCTGTCTGTGCTGCAGCTTCCATCGCTGTAAAGGGGGGAGATTTTTCTCTTTTTTCCCCTTTTTTCTTCTTCTTTCCTTTCTTTTCTCTCTGTCTCCTCCTCCTTTTTTTTTTTCTTTTTTTTCTTTCTTTTTTTTTTTTCTTTTTGTCTTATTTTTCTTTTTTCCTGTTTCTTTCTCATCCTCTTTAGGAGCTGAGAAGGACCATGAGCACTGTAATGGCTTCATAGGGTGACCAGTCACTTTGTAGTAGATATTGTCTGCATAGAATTAGTAGTCTGTAAAATTCCCACAAGGCAGGCACAGCTGAATAGACATAAAACTTCTTCTAAGCAATTAATCAGATTTTAAACAAACAATGGAATTTCAAGACAGCTGTTTGAGATAATAAGGAACTGTTGGATTTTTACCTAAAGTAAAGCAAATCAACAGTAATTATATTTGTCTTGTCAAAGGAAGGAGGGAGTTTTAGAGGTGCAAAACTCTGATACTTAAAACCTCTTTTAAAGACATTGGGCTTGGCTGGTTGCCACAGTTTGGAAAATCTGCAAGTAATTGTTCACACGATTAATTAAATAGAAGTTTGTGAATTTTGTTCTACTGGGAATTTGCTACAAAAGTAATGTTTTGAGGCTTTGTAATGATGTCCCAGTTGGACACTGCTTTCATGAGACACATGACTCATGAGAAAACGGAATCCCACGTAGTTCAAGGGAATGCAGAGATGAAGAGCCTTGTTCAGCAGAAGAAACCCAAAGCAGAGAGACAGAATTTCTCCCGCTGGTCCCAGAGGAATTCTGGAAACAGCTGCATCTGCTCAGGATTGTTTACTCTGGTTTATGTGGTTTTGTCCTGGCTACCAGAGATGCCAGCATCATGACTGCAGTCAGGGATCTACAGTGGAAGATGAGCTTTGAACAAGCTATTCAAACAGGATTCAGTTTAGTTCTGCCTTCCCTTGGATGTCAATGTTTCTCTGGACTTTTCAGCTCACAGAACCACGAGACACCTCTCCAGTAGCTCATCTGTGGGTATTTCTGCTCCCAGTTACCAGCAGGAAATGCAAAAGCACATGGAAATGCAAGCTGGTTTGAGTGCAATTGCACTATCTTGGTTTGCTCTGGAATCAGTTCTTCCTTTATCTGACATTCCCAGTTGTCTTGTGTTAATACAAGAGGCATTGTGCTGTGCTGTGCCAAGTCAACCGTGTCCGAGTAATGCCTGAAGTTACTGTTTGTCTGTCGAAGCCCTGTTCAGTGGCCAGCATTAGCCTCAGTCCCAAAGCCTGGTCTGTTCTCTGTTGTCTAAGCTCAGTCAGCCAGCTCTGGACTGGGCACATGCCACAGGACTGGGGGCTCTGGCAGAGCCACCACACTGCTGCTCACTGCATGATGCACTGCTTGGAGAGCAGATGTGGGGCAATGGGGAACGCCAGAGAACAGGATTTCATGCAAAATTGGGATCCATAGTGGGGCCAGCAGGACCAAGCCAGTGACTGTCCCCCTGTGCGGGGCACTGGTGAGGCCCCACCTCCAATTCTGCGTTCAGTTTTGGGGCCCTCATGACAAGAAAGACATTGAGATGCTGGAGCGTGTCCAGAGCAGGTCACCAGAGCTTGGAAAGGGGCTCAGCCTGGAGAAAAGGAGGCTCAGGAGGGACCTTCTGGCTCTGCACAACTCCCTGACAGGAGGGGGCAGCCGGGGGGTCGGGCTCTGCTCCCAGGGAACAAGGAATGGGAGGACAATAAATGGCCTCAAGTTGCTCAAGGGCAGGTTAAATTGGGAAAATGTCTTCACTGAAAGAGTTGTAAAGCATTGGAACAGGCTGCCCAGGGCAGGGGTGGCATCCCTGTCCCTGGAGGGTTCAGAAGCTGTGTGGATGTGGCACCTGGGGATGTGGTTTAGTGCTGGCCTTGGCATTCCTGGTTGGACTCAATGATATTAGAGGGCTTTTCCAACCTAAAGGATGCTGTGATTCTACACAGGCAGGATGCAGCAACTGAAAATGTCTGTGTAGAAACCTTGGAGTTTACAGGACTGTGCTCTGGAACGTTTCACCAGTCAGCCCATCTCGAGTCATGACTCAGCTGCCGTGGCCATTCATTAGAGATCCCTGGATAGGGAACGAATCGTGAGCCACACAAATATTTGGAGCTGTTAACATTCACACACTGCTATTTTTTCATAATAACAAGGAGCCCAGGGAGGCCAGGCTCTGACTACAGGGAATCTTGACAGAAAGTTCACAGCTTGGAGTTGCGGGCAGGTTTTGTTTCCCCAGCACTGCAGTGAAAGCAGTTGATCCGGTGGATGGGTGGCAGGAGCGGGGCAGAGCTGCTGCTCACAGCTCTGGCAGAGCAAACTGCAGCTGCCAGCACTCCCTGTGTCTGTCCCTGCAGCAGCTGAGCTGTTCCTGGGCTTCCCCCTCTCCCCAGGGGCAGTGCTGGGGCACCTGGGGCGAGATGAAGGGGCCCTGCCCTGCCCTGCCCTGCCCTGCAGCGTGCCAGGCTGGGGGCTGGGGGCTAAACCCGCCTGCCTTGGAGCAGTGGCAGGTGTTAAATAGGAACAGATGTTAATATTGACAAACTGAAGTGGCTAAATGTGGAAATACAGCCCTGCTGAGACGTGTGAAGTGAGGCAATGACCTTCACACGTTCCAGATCGAGTCAATAAAAGGAGTTTGACGGGAGTGAGGTGATGAGCGCGCGCAGCAGGACGGGGCTGGCGCGGGGTGACATCCAGGGGACAGGATGGAGAGCCTGTCCTAAAGAGGTGACCCGAAACCCCAGAGTCCAGCACACCTATTTGCAGCACCCACTGACCGTGTGACCCCTGTGTGTGTCCTCCAGCCCCATTTCAGTGGCACAGGGAAGAGGCAGCTCTGTCAAACACTGGGTCCCTCTGCAGCTTTAGCCCCTTTTATCCACATTTTCTCTTTTGTTTGTCCAGATCAAGGGCCCAGATGCACACTCTGTTCATGCTGCCACAGAAGCTTTTCTACTAACTTGTTTTATATCAGACCTCAACGTTTTTAGGTTCACAGCCTGCTTTTTGTGAGTTTAGCCAGGAAATTCAGTGGGCCAAGGATTTGATCTTTTCTTCCAGGGAACAACAGCAATTTCTGCTGCTCTGTGTGATATTATTCTGCAGTTTGGGAGAGATGAAGGAGACGCAGAAGGAGATGCTGCATTAAAGGGAGGTGGGGGTTTTTAGGAGTTCCCCTGTACCCAGTCCACACTCTGTTTCAGCAGCTGTTTATCCCTTGAATGACCCTGACCCTCAGAGTCAGCCAAAGGAGCCTCCACCAGCCTGTGCTGGGTACAGACCACCTGAGATCTGGGGAAGCAACACTGTGATGAAACCCCCTCCATGCTCCTTGCTTCCACCTCACAGGCCCAAAGTCACTGAGGGGAAGATTTCCTGACTGAAGGGAAGGGATGCTCCATGTGCCAGGTTTTTTCCTAATATACGCCTTTGACTGGGATCCAGTTTTACAGCAAACATTGAAGCTGATTTAAGCGTGCTGGGTTTTTTCCTCTGTTCTCAGTAATATTTGCACCAAGCCCAGGCAGGGCAGTGCTGCATTGGGGGGTTCATAACTCAAGGCATCCCTTGGGCCAAGCAGCCTGAGAAGTTTTCAGCTGGCACCAGCCCCCATGGCAGCAGCAGGCATAGAGAGCACAGCCAGGAGACAGCACGGTGGTGCTCAGTGACAATATTAGTGGTGGAAATCAGCTTTAATTTTTCACTTTCCATTTCTCTGCAGATCAAAAGTGAATATGCACCACCTTCATTAGCAAGGCAAATACCTCAACACGTGAACAGGGGTGATTCCCTTCCCTTCTGCAGCGCAGAGCAGGAGATAAGCACACATCAAAGGGGGAGCTAGAGATTGCTGTGAAAGGATCCCAGTCTGAACTGCAAGGCTCCTGCATAGGGCCCAATCCCACCTGACATGTGGCAGGTGGAAATCATGAGTTTTGCTGGTGCTCGCTGATGTCAGTGGGATGCTTTGTATTAGCGTTGCTCACACTCAACAAACAGACCCAACAACTGCAGTTTTAATTTATAGATGAAATAATACCTATGATAACCAGAGCTCAGCCCTAGCCTGCATAATTCCACTCCTCTAAAAATCAGGCTTGCAGGCTCCCTGGAGAGAGCTTGGCAGGCTCAGAGTGTGACTCATGGGATGAATGACCCATTGACTGGGGAGGATGTCTCTCCCCAGGTAGCTCAGGCAGGATGTCTGACACTGAGATGTCAGTGGTAGGTGACCTCAGAATTCTCTTTGGTTCCTGCACCTTGGTGAGCCAGGCTTGTTTTAGAGATCTTTGGGGTTCCCTTTCCTAAATCAGTAGCAGATTAGTTGGATACAGGAAGCAGCAAACTGCAGCATTTTGAGCTGACAGAGGTGCTGCGGGCAGAGCAGCTGCCCTGTCCCCACTGAGCAGTCACAGTCCTTCACCTGCTCCAAAGCACCCAGAACCAGCTGGGCTCAGCCAGGGCTGGGAGTGGGACCTGCCTGTGGGCACAATCATGAACAGAGAGCAGGGGTGATGGTTTCTAAAACCCTCCTGGTTTTGAAGGCCCATCTATCTGAACCTTTCGTTCCTGCCACAGGCAAGGGAATTCACATTTGCAGTCCTGATACCCAGAACTGGTCAGCTACTTGTTTTCCTCCTGGAGATCTTGCAACACAGACTTTAAAGGATGGCCCAGCCTGTTTGCAGTGATGGAAGCTATAGCACATTAACAAGTTTTCCAGCATGCCCTCCCCTGTGAGGTGAGGCAGGACAAGCCATGGGGAGCTGGCAGCTCTCTTCCACCACATCACTCTTCCTGTAAGAGGCTGTGGGGAGAAGAAAGGTTTGAACCAGGTCAGAGGTACCAGCAGCCCCCAGGTGCTCCCCCACCAAGTTTTCAAGGGAAGGTGTCCCCCACATTTCCTCTGCTTGAACCCTCAGAATTGCTGAGATTGCTGGAAATAAGACCTCCAAAGGATGAAAGCCTGTGCACTTCAGGACAGACAGGAGTTCAAACGGGCTGCACTTTTTTTTTCAAGAATTATGCAGAATCTGAACTTCGATTAGCTGGCTTTGTATTTCCAGAGCACTAAAAGCAAGGTGAATTCTGGCTCGGTAATTTTTAAGCTTATTTGTTCTCATCAGAGGGTTTTAGCATTAATCTGTAAGCAATGCAACTTTTAATGTGATGACACAGAGAGCTTCAAGTTGGTAGAGGTCAGTTCTCAAGGATTTTAGCCTGCAGGAACCTACTGATTTTTAATGGGAGTCATACAGCTAAATCCCTGCATATGGTCTTGAAATTCATTCCATAAAGCCAGAGTCTTTCCAAGCCTTTGTTTCAGCTAACATCATTATAAATACTTGAATGACTTTTGGAGATCATATAGGATATATCACCAGTCAAAGTGAGTTAGAAACAAATTGACATGCTCTTGCATCTGGGAAAGGACTGGCTTTTCTTTGGGGTTTGTTGTTTTAATTTGTAATTAAATTATTTGCTCTGAAAGTTGATTGGTATTGACAAAGAGTACATTTTCTTTCCACTGAATACAATTTTTCCTTTACTTTGTGGATCAGATATGAAAAATTTACCACTCTGATACTAAGGTTTAAAGTTAGTGAGCTTGTAGCTTTTAGAGAGTGCAGTGTTGTGGTCAGCACCTCTGGACCTTACACAGAGTTTCAGGGAAAGCTTGACTTCCAGAGAAGACCCTAAATGGAAGAGTTTTATTGGGGAACTTTCCATAGGAAGGCCTCCCTCAAATGCAGTGTAGAGAATCCACCTTGCTCCAATAGCTGCAGCATAACCTGCTCAAAGCTCCTAAGTGACCAAGGAGCCCAAGATCTATTAACTCAACGTTTGCAATGGTCATCCAGCCTCACTGCCAAAATGTAGGGCATTCATTTTCCTGGATCACTGAGCTAAATGATTTTTCTTAGCTCAGACCTAGGGGCAGAAACACAGGCTCTTGGCTCCCAGTCCAGTGCTCTAAATATTTCTCCTCTGTCACAGAGATGAGCAGCAAACAAATTCACACAAGCCCTTGACAGGAAGAGCATGTGTGGTGGGAGGAGGTACTGCCAGATATTGCATATTTAATTCAATTAAGGAGTTAGTGTCTGTTTATAGTTAATGGGGATTTAAGGATACATTCCTCAAATGTGCTCTGAATTACCCCCTGGAGAAGCCCTTCCCTCTCCTAATCTGGGACTGAGGTGTCTAAAACCTTGTCCATCTTTTCTGAGTCCACAAATCAGCCTAGGCAGTCTGTTCTCTGGTGAGGTTACCTGTGCCAGAGCAAACTATTTCATTGACAGCTTTTGTCCGAGAGGTCACGGATTACTCCCAGCTGTAGGTATTTCCTTCTGCAAAAATTGCCTCTACTTCTAGCCACAAGGAGACCCGGCTGACATCTTTCACTACTGACATCTGCTAAAATGCAATCTTGGGAGGATGAGACCAAGCTCACAGTGCACAGGGAGCCCTCAGAAGCCTGGCTAGGCCAGGCTTTTCCTTTCATGCAGTGAAATGACCCATATTGTAATTCTGCTTCAGCAGGGAGAGCACAGGGGATGGAAGTGGGGGAGGATAAAGCCCAGGGGAGTCTCCAGCTTTGTCCTGCCACAGCACCCAGGGCTTGGGAGAGAGATGGTGTCTGCAGAGGGTTTTGTCTGGCGAGTACATCAAGGTGTCCGTGCCCTTCCTAGTTAGGGGTTGTGTACCATGAGGTTCTAAAATTGCAGCCAAACTTTTAGCTAGTAGGGTTATCTGTTCATTTCTCTTCATTTGAAAGGTAAGTTTACGTGCACTGATGCGAGGTGGCACTGTTTTTGCAAGGCTGAGCATTGCTTCCTCTCCTGTTCAGTGCTGCTGAAGGCTGCAAGTCTGAGCTTTCTGGCTGGGCTGGGCAGAAGGTTGGGTTATTTGCCTGGCTGGTGGATTTCATGGACATGCTGCCATTAGCCCCATGCTGCCCTCCCATCTCCGGCTTTACTGAACCCAGACAGCAGCAGAGCTGCTGGAGTCCCCCTGCTCAGCTGCCTGCCCTGGTTTCTGTGCTGCCTGATGCTAATGCAGATCTAATTAACTTGAGCTCTGGGAGTTTGTGTCTTGGGTGCTGCTCCTGGGGGGTTTGTTGGTGCTGGGGAGGCAGAGGCACAAAGCAGTGGCAGCCGTGGTTCAGAGCAGCCCTTTGAGGTTCTGCACCAAGCCCTGTGATTACTTTTCCAAGCAAGGCTTTTTAGGATGAAAGGAGGTTTTGGGTTTTTTTTTTTTCATCCCAAGAAATTAACTTTTCCATGAATAAGGAAAATACTTCTTTAGCAGTTCTGTTTTTCAGCTCCTAAATTTTTTATATCTATTCACATAACGGCTGAGCCTCTCTTTTGCACTAATGCCTGCTCCACTGTGCCTGTTTCTCAGGGGCACCAAATCTGGCTTGCATTAAACTCTAGTTCTTGTATTATTTTAACTTAGCCTTTTAGAAGGTGGTTCATTTCCAGTGGCAGGTGTAACAAGTCTGTGTTTCCTGCCAGGTCTGGCCCGTGCTTCCTGATGATGCTGAGCTGGGCTGGATCAGGCTCTCCTCCTGCCTTTCTTGGGGCTGGTACTACTCCTTCCTCCCCTGTGAGAGCCAATCTTTCCTCGTGCTCATTTCCAAGTGACCCTCCCTGGGATCTCCAGGCAGCAGCCACTGCAGCAGCAGCGCACCCTGACATTGATAAACCACAACATATTGTTTAACATATTGTTCCCAGTCCAACATATTGTTCGCATTCATCATGGAAGCAATCAGTGCAGACCATTTTATTGCAAACCTGTTTCCTGGTGCTCATCATTAGGTCGTTAACCTTAACAATGTCAACATGTTCTCGGTATGCAGTTTAATTGGAGAGCAGTGCAGAGCATCGCACAGGCTGTGCCACATACGGGGCACAGTTTAGGAGTAACAGAAATGCTGCACCAGCATGGCACTGCTGAGAAATAAAGTCGGGCTTGGACAGGAGATGCAAATGAAAGAATAATGCAGCTGTACCTTGGGGGACTCGAAGGACCCCTGAGCAGAACCATGATTTCCTGTGAGCACCTGTGCCAGGTGAAGGTTTTCATTTTACAGGATCCAATTCCAGGTACTGTTTTTGTAGTTTTTTTTTTTTCCTATGGTGCCTTTGCCAGTTTCAAGGAAAAGAGATGGGCAGTCCGCTGACTTTTGCTCCTCTAACTGCAAGCACTGATCTTGGCAAGGCTGTCCTCTGAAAGTGCTCCTTAAAGCAGCAGAGCTCATGTCTCCTGGGGCTAGTTGCTCCCAGGCTGTGTGGCAGAAATTCAACAAACAACTTGTATGCGGAGGAGTCTCGTAGGAGCAAGTAAATCCTTCAGGAAAATATCCTGATTTTGTACTAAATTTTGGGGGAAGAGTTCTTTTTCTTATTTTTCTTACAAGACTTGTGTAGTCAGTTATAAAGTATTGTGCTGTCTGTATGAGCTCTGCTTGGTTCTCCTGGAGATTAGCAGGGCACCACCACCTTTCTCAGTGTAGATGGTCAAACTCACAACCTCATACAAGTGGGACCAGGACTTGGCAGTGTCCCTTAAATCTTCCATAATGCTGTTGAACACTGATACCCTGTGGTTTGGGTATTGAGGTTGAAATTTAAGGTATCTCTGGGATGTCAGCTTCCATTTCTTGTTGATTTTTATTGGCAATTAGGTAGATGTGAACATTTCAGCCTCGAGTTCTGCTGGGTTTTGATTGCCCTGCAGCAGTACTTAGGTGGGGTCTAATTAACTGCTGCACATATCACTGAGGAAAACATCACTTTCACCTCACTGCTCCAGGTGAAACAACAAATTGCTCAGCATTGCAAAGCCAGGGGCCAGGTTTGTGCTGCAGGAAAGGAAGAGGTGTGGCAGGTCCTTAGGGGATCCTCTTCTCTTGCCACCTCCTTTCCTATAAAACACAGGTCCCTTTTCCTACCAGCCTGGCCTATTTCTGCTGTCTCATATTTTTGTACTTTAGCATGGAGCACTGCTGTGCCTTGACAGAAAGGTCCAGAGGTCTGATTGACACCCTGTTTCTTCCCCATTACAAAATAAACTAATTTTCTTCAGCTTTGCACAATATTCTTTTGAAAATGGGTATTGATCTATGCAAGTCTGTAGAGTGAGTAAGCAGTATCCACCAGTTTGGAGAGAATAAATAAATCAAGGGACAGGAAATGATGGATGAGAATACCATTGAGTGCTTTTTGAACTGATGCTTTTGTTCTGAGTACTCAGCTCCTGAAAGGGTGGGCTGGGTTGATTTTGTAGCAGCAAACTGATGTGAAAGCTTTGCCAACTTCAAATTAACCCAGCTGTTAGAGGTTACTGAGTGATTTTGAACCAGTGATGCTTTCTAGGCTGACTCTTATCCAGTTAAAGACAATAGCTGGTGAAGAAGGAAAGGCTTCCCTTTCTCTCACTGTGGCTTTTCTAAAACGTAATCAAGCTTAGTGGTTTGACATTTGTGTCTACCTGAGCCTTTCTGCATGGATCATTCAGAGCCAGGTTGGAGGGCGACAGGAGAGACTTTATCAGCATGATAACACTGGAGTGCTGCACTCCTATAAATCCAGAGGAGCTGCTGTCCTTATCTTTCTCTAAATTCACTGTGCACCTCATACAGAACTTGCACAAAGCATGTTCAGCCTAAAACACAGCCTCAGTGGAAAGCAAGAGCTCTCTGTGTGCTTTGTGCGTGGGGAAGCATCCAGCTGTGGGAACAGTGAGCTGTGGCTGCAGATCAGGAATCTCCCTTTTGCCTTGTAGCTGCCAGAATCAGCAGTGTTCCCCCAGGCACCTCCTGTCCCATCCCAGCCTGTGTTCTTTGCTGGCTTGATCCAGTCCCAAAGCACACCCAGCTGGTCCTGCTGAGCTCTGAGTCTGGAATGTGAGAGGCTCTGGATGAGGGCAAGAGCTGCTCCAACCCACGACACAACAAGCTCTCTTCACCCTCAGCCCACTTCCCTACACCTTCGGGATACTAAAACCTTCTAGGGAGCCAATTACCATGATTTGATCTGTAATTAAAAGGCCAGATAACAATCTTGCAGACAACACGGCCTGTCTCAGCCAGCCTGAGCTTTCTCTGGAGCAGTGGCACAGGGAAGCAGTTGTCCTGTGAATACAGACAGGTCACCAGAGGGATGCAGGGGAAACAGGTGCTGCTCAGGTGCAGTTCCAAGCAAATGAGAGCAGCCCAGGAGAGCTGGGGAGGAGGGGCAGTCTGTTGATCAGGCTGCACCGAAATCCAACACGGCTGCTTCAAGGATTGACCTTGTTTCGAAAGCAGAAGAGTTTGGAAAAGTCTGTTCGATGGGAATGGAGAGGAAATCAGGCCATGCTTTCAAAGCAATGTGTTCTTTCTCTCCCCATCCACTGAATGTAGTTTCTTGAATAGACTTTGGCTGTCATTTCCTGAATGCTCAGGGAGCAGCTGGACTGAGGTTTTATATGTATTAGCAGAGATCAAAGAGGATGAGTGGAACTGTAGCATGGCTGGGGAAAGGAGAAGGGCTGGAACACACCACGTGCTGTGTGCGGTGTTCCCAGGACTGGGCGTCTGTCATTGAAAGAAATAAACAGGCTGCAGAAAACTTAATTCAGCTCAACTAGCTGCTAAACCTGGCCTGACAGCCAGCCTTCAGAGACACCTCCCCCAGCTCCAGGCTTGGGCTGAGGCAGCAGTTTTTGCCCTGTGAGGAGCCTGGCTTCCCTCGTGCATCAGCAGAGGGATGGAAAGGATGTGCCTGCTGCTGTGCTTGAGCTGCCTTGGCTTGAAGGCACAGTGGAAAAGCTCTCTGAGTACTTGCAGTGCCGCACGGGGAGGCAACTGTTTGAGTTGAAGACTCTTGGCAGAGGCACTTGTGTGTCTGAACTGACATCAGCTGCCCAAGACTGGTGTTATGAAAGAAAATAGCCCTAAGTATGTGAAAAAGAGTTGGGCAACTGGCTGATGCCCACTAGGATAAAGAGAAGAAATCTGGAGGGAGGTGGAAGTTGGGAAGGTGAATGGAGGAAATGGCAGGGCAGAAATCAGGGACTCAGCTTCTGCCACTGGCTCCTTCCCTGGCCTTGGCCAAGATGAATAAGCTGAATAAATGTTTGCTAATTTAAGGAAAAAAGGAGTGATTTTAGGCACTGAGTTCTAGATACTGAGGTCTAAACAGAGGCCCTGTGCCTTCAAGGTCTTCCAGGAGAAAACATTGTCACTGTCACACCTACAGTTTCCATCCTGACATGGTGATAACATTTTCTGACCGTTGAATTTTGTATTTGGTTTGTACGGTCAGGTTTTGGTAGCAGAAGGGCTACAAGGGTGGCTTCTGTGAGAAGCTGCTGGAAGCTTCCTCCATGTCCAACAGAGCCAATCCCAGGAGGCCCCAGGATGGAGCTGCCCCTGGCCAAGGCTGGGCCAATTAGAAATGATGGTAACGCCTCTGTGATAACAGATTTGAGAAGGGAAAAAGGAAATTATTGAGCAGTTGTACCTGCAGCCAGAGAGGACAGGAGTGAGAGTAGGTGGGAGGAACGGCACAACCAGCGCAGTGCGGGAGGAGGGACGGGAGCTGCTGCAGGTGCCAGAGCTGAGATGCCCCTGCAGCCCAGAGTGCAGCCCATGGGGAGGCAGCCGTGCCCCTGCAGCCATGGGGGGCACGGGGTGCAGAGAGCCGCGGGCAGCCCCCAGAGCAGGGAGGTGCCTGAAGGGGGCTGTGAGCCCGTGGGAAGCTCATGCTGGAGCAGGGCCTGTGGATCCATGGAGAGATGTTTCCTGGTAGGACTTGTGACCTTGTGAGTGTCAAAAATGACGTGATTTCAGTTCTTTTAGTGGTTCAGCTCAATTTTATTTAGAAAGGACAATCTGGGCTCTGCGGGGCCGATGGCTCACACCACCGCGGCTTCTTCGGGCGGCGCAGAGGAGGAGGAGGAAGGCTGCTCTGGCGATCCGGGTCCCCGAAGCAGCGCGGCTGGAGCGGGGTCGCTGAAGCGATGGGGCTGGAGCGGCGCTCTCCCGGCGGGTGGGTCTCCGAAGCAGGGTCTTCTTCCTCGCAGGAGTGGTCCCTCGAAGACTCAGCTGGGTGGCTCCGGCTCACTTTTTATGGGGTTCAGGGCAAAGCTAGATTGGTGCTTTTTGGATCCTCTGTGCAGTTGGTCAGTTCAAGATTTTGGCTTGTGGTTGGCTTGTGCGTCTAGGGGTGTGTCTGGGTTTTAATAAAACTACCCTGTGGAACTTTCTGGGGGTCCCGCTCCAGTGCCATCTTAGAAGGGGGGGGGCAGTAGGGAGAACACAAAGGGATTCCTGAATTTGTAACCATTTTTAAATACAACTGTAACTTTCAAACTATTAAACAGTAACAACCTGAACAGCTTTAACTTGAGCAACTTTAACAGTTTTATGCCTATCTATTTATCACATGAGGGACCCACACTGGAACAGGCTGTGCCTGAAGGACTGCACTCCTTGAAAACAGACCCATGTTGGAGTAGTTAGTGAAGAACTGTTCCTGAGGGATGGACTCACGTTGAGAAGTTCATGGAGAACACGGGAGGGACCCCACGCTGGAGCAGGAGAAGGACTCTGAGTCTGCTCCCTGAGAAGCAGCAGAAACAGCCTGTGGTGAACTGACCACAGCTCCCATTCCCATCTCCCTGAGCTGCTGGGGGAGGAGGTGGAGATGGGAAGGAGGGAGGGGTGCAGAGAAGGTGATTTTTTTAGGTCTTACTTTACTTCTTACCATCCTGCTCTGATTTTGTTAGTAACAAATTCAGTTAATAACTCCAATTCAAGCTTGTTTAGCCCATGATGAGTGATCTCTCCTGATCCTTATCTTAATGCATGAACCCTTTGTTATATTTTCTCTTCCCTGTCCTGCTGTGGAGGGGAGGGACAGAGTGGCTTTGGTGGGTGCCTGGCATCCAGCCAGCATCAACCCACTACAAGTTTCCATCAAGCAATGCCCAAAAGATATTTAAAACAAAGACTCTAGAACGTCTTCAGTAAGTCCTGAGTCAGCTGTTTTAACTAATGTATTTTAGAGGGATCGTACTGGAGTCCTGATGTGCAGGCAGGCACTGTGGGGAATCTGATGGTTTATTTATTTCTGTGTGACTCGGGGTGCCTTGCTGTGTGCTGAGCAGCTCCTCAAAGCCTCACAGCCTGGCGACTGGGGATGCCTGTCAGATCTCGATTCAGTTTGTCCAGCCCAGAAAAACCTGACCTGGCTCCACTTCAGGGTGCTGGTTATGTGAACCTGGATTTAGCTGAAGTATCTGTAGGTTGCAGGTACAGGAGAAGCACAGCTGGCCCGTTTTGATTTGTATATGTTTATGTAAATGCCTCATAAAATATCCCCCATTGGGACAAGCCAAAGTCACGCATCATAAAGATCAGCTCCTGTAATGGCTTATTTACAACTGCATTTGCCAAGCTAGTGAAAATAAATATGCCCGTGTTTATAGGAAATTAATTTCTGCCCCTTCAGTGATCAGCCCTGAGCAGGCAAAAGACCTGAATTATCCCAGTTGCTTCACTCTGGCAGAGAACTGCTCTTTGGAGCCTCCTGCAGTGTAATCTGGTGGGTATGTTTAATCAGAAAACCTTAAAGCAGCAAGGTCCCAATCCAGCCAACTCAGTGCTCCTGCAGCAAGCAGTCCTTCAGCAAAGCACTAAATCACACCTTAATTTTACACCTGTGCAAGACCCAGGTACCGGGCTGGGTTGAAGAAGGTGTGTAGGGCTTTTGCTGAAGAAGAATGGATTTTTGCCTTGGGCTTGAATTAGCATACAAAGAATGAAATGCCTTACGAGGCAGATCAGCAAGGTTATTTAAAACATAAAACAACCCAAGCATGACAGGTCCCACCAAGGGAGGAAGAGCTGTTAGTGCCGGTAGATGGTGCTCTGCCAGCTCCCTGTGTGGGTGGATCCACACTCATCCCACATTTATGCAGCGCCCCAAAATTCTCGTGTCTTAGTGCTGCTCCCATGGCAAACGAGGTCGTGACTTTGCTGGGAGTGAACCTTGAGCACCTGTCTATGTGTGGGTGTTCTGCAGAAAGCAGCTGGATTTTGTAAGAGTGTTTAGGTAAGTCTTGCCCCTTCAGGTAAGATTTTTGTACCTAGAATTTAACTGCTGAATGCTATGGGTAAACCAAACCTGAACTATTTAACTCTGCAGGACTTCTCGAGAATTAAGAGAGTAGGTGGAAATCTTGTTCAAACTGAAGCCAGCTTAATTTGTCTGTAATTCATTAATCATAGGTTTTGTCTTGAAATCTGTTTTAAGATAAGATCCATGCATTTGTTGCCTTTTTTTTTTTAAGATCCTGGCAGAGTGGATGGTGGTGTTGCTGCCCTGGGCAGAACCAACTTCAGGACAAACACTGCTCCTGCCCCAGCTCCCCAGCCAAGATGCTCCCTCACAATTTGGTGCCACCAGAGGCTCCTCCGCAGCTGGGCTGCCCTGGAGCAGGGGCTGAGGGCCTGAGATCTGTTTGGCAACAGAGGCAGAGCCCTGTGCAGTGGCTGCCGGTGGAAGCAGGGCTTCCATCTGTCCCTCTGTAGACAAAGATTAATCCCATGAGAGCTAAACAGCAGCAGATATGGGCAGATGTTCAAATTAACTGTTTTATCTAGATGTATCACCCCACCCTGTGTGTTAAATCTAGCTCAGACTGAGCCCAGTCGATGAAAGAGAAGTGTGTTTTCTTGCAGGTCCCCCTTAAAATTTGAGGAGTTTCCCTGACAGAGTGATGCATAGTTATGGGCTCAGTAAATGGTAGAGTGATTTATGGCTTACACACAGTAAATCAATAAAAGGAATCACAGACAGTGACAGCACATTCACAGACCATTTCTTTAAATGGAAGGCACTTTTCCATCCTTCCCATTTCAGACTGGTTGGCCCACGGGGAGGTTCCTGCCACTAACAAGTGCTAGGAGAGTCTTTATAAAGCTTGTAAAACCTACATCTTATATAATACTTCTCCTCATATGCCCTTTCTTGCTGCATCATCATTTCCAGTCATAGGAAGTACCATGTCCTGCACCCTGGCTTATGTGATTTCCTTCTCCTGGACAGTATATGAAAAAAACACGTGAAAAATCTGGAGTTTAAGCCCCTCCAGACCAGTCCTTCTGCCTTCCTAGCCTCATTAAGCCGTGTTTGGTTTGTGTGACTCTCGGTGTGAGGTGCTGGGAGCAGCAGGGGAGATGCAGCAGGGGAGATGCAGCAGATGAGGGAATCTCCCCTGGGCAGGAAGCTGTGGGGCTGCCGAGGAGCTCTGTGTGCTGCAGGCCGGGTTTGGAAGGGCAGGAGGGTCCCATGGAGGGAGCCTCATGCTCTAGCCTCTGCTAGGAGTGTGGGGGCTCAGAGCTGGGCAGGCCAGGTCACCAGTGGGGACCAGGAGCCTGGGTGCCATCCAAGTACCATTTCCTTTATTTCCATATAGATACCAGTCCTGGCACATGTTTAACTGCTCTGTTGAAATGGGCCATAAATGGGCCATAAAAGTCAGCCATTTAAGTCTGGAGAAGCACTAAGAGACTCTTCAGTGTTGGATGGGTTATAAATAGTCCAGAGCCCAGCCAGCTTCCACAAATGTTGGAGTCCTGGCTGCTCTGAAAGACCCCTCTTCAAATATCTGCTGGCTGCTCTTTCCCAGGGCAGTCATGAAACAACACAGGACAATTGCACAGAGTTTCTTCAACCAAGCTCCTCGTGCTTGTCTATGCTCCAAGCAGCAGCAATCAGCAACTTGTTAAAGGTTACAGGCTAAAAGGTAACGCCTTTTAGAAATTCAGATTTTTTATTAAAGCTTCCACTTGCCTTTAAAGACAACAGGTATTACAGGTGTGCTTATCCCTTGGGAACATAGCCTGTGCTTAGACATTTTTTGGGTAAGCTGGAGACTTCTCAGAGGGTGCTGGTTTTAACACCAAAAGGGAATTAAGCTCCAAATAAGCCACCCCCTTTACCGCACCCCTTCCGGGAAAGGAGGGATAAAAAAGGGGCAACTAGAGGTTGAAATAACAATTTACTTAAAGCACAAAGCAATGGAATAAGACATACACAGTAACAGCAGCTTTAATAGCAAGATAATACAAAGAAGAGAAGATGTTTTACCCCCAAAAGGGTGTTCACCACCAGGAACACAAAAGCACAAGTTGGCGAGGCTTTCCCAGAGCTCGCACCCACATGGTCTCCAGACAAAGGCAATATGGTGGGGGAGCTCCTGTGGCTAATTTCACACCCCCAAGCCCGAAAACAACAGTAATCAGGGACAAACCAACCCTGGAAGCTGGGTCCTCCATGTAGGGGTGTGGAGCCCCTTCCCTGGGCTCAGCTGCTGGCAGTTCCGTGTGCTCACCGCTCTCTGCTGCTCTGGGCCATGACATTCCTGCTGCGTGCCACCCACCCCACCCAGCCGCCCCTTCCAGAGCCACAGGCCCATCTGCAGTCAGGCCCCAGAGAAAATGCGAGGAGGGGGTGTCAGTGAGCAGCCGAGGGACCAGCTCCGCAGGGGTCTGTGGCAGCGGCTTTTTCCATGTTTTGCTTGTGTTCATGATTTGTACTTTTGTTCTTATGTACATATGATTTGTTCCCTGTGTCCCCTCCCAGTGGTTAGCTCCACCCTACCCTGTGTGATTGTATCCGCCCCTAATGTGTCTGTCACTCCTTTCCCCTGCCTTCCCTCTGGAAATTTCTCCCTTCCCTGTTTCCCCATTGGAATTTTCAAATGTATCCCCTCCCCTGAAGGTTCCCTGTTGGGTGGCTGTCAGTCCCTCCAGCTAGGATACCTCCCTTCCCTACACCCTATTGGTCCCTAAAGTGTTCCGCCTCCCTACTCCTCCTCCCTCTATAAGTTCGTGTCTCCCCTGTGTTCAGGCCTTCAATCCCTGACACCCCTGGAGAAAAAATAACCTGCTGGGACTCACATCGGAGGCCTCCCTCTGCTCTTTGCTCTCACCTACCATTGTCAGAAGTAAATTTGCAAGGACTTCAGCTATTAGTGCACTTCAGCTTTATTTGTAGTGACAAGGGGGTGGCTCGTAGGGGGATGGCGCAGCACACCAGAGCAGCCGCTGTCCCAGGCATCCAGAGGAGGAGAAGCGCTGTCCTGGCAAAGGCTTCCTCCAGGGCAGGATCTTCCTTCTTCTCTCAAGAGCTGGTCCGGAGGACCCCAAGCTGGGCTCAGGTGCCTCTTTTTATAGAGGCCAGGCTCAGTCTGATTGGTGCACTTTTCAATCCGCCTGCGGATTGGTCAGTTTTGAATTCTGGTCTGCTATTGGTTCAGGGGCCAAGGGGCGTGGCTTGTGTCTAATAAAAGTCTTTGGTGGAACGTTCCAGGGCACCCTTGGCCAGCGCCATCTTGAGCCATTCAATTCAATTGTAATAACTGTAGTTAACAGCAAGCATTTTAACTAATACAACAATTACAACCACGACCTTATTAACAAACAGGGATGACATAACAATCCTAATATGGGTCGTTATTGGGGTTGGTTTAACAATCATGGGTGTGTGAGTGTGTAAAGGGACAGGTACCTCAGGTAAGTGTGACAGGGAGGGTACAAAGGGGACGGACACACTAGGTAAGTACAGCAGGTAAGTGTAAGTAGGAATGATGTAACTTTACTTTCCACACCGTGAGTGTCGCTGTCTGGGGTGCCGAGCGCGCCTCCACCCAAGGGCTCGTGTGGTGCCACGGACATGCCCCATCCTTGGCACGGTGAGCCCCTGGGCAGCTCCGGCCGCGTCAGGGGTCGAAGGCAGCAGCTCCTCTGCTGGAGTGAGCCAGGCGAGATGATGCATTCCCCTTGTCCCTGCCCAAACCACACCCCAGCAATGATGTGGGTGGTGTAGAATGAAGAACTCGGCCACACTGGGCTGGTGCTGAACTGCACCATCCTTCTGTGCAACCAGAACACTCAGGCCACAGCTGAAATCGGAGCAGCTTGAGGAAATTCAGTGAGCGTCTCCCTTGTTTCCTTTGATGAGAGAACGGGATACTGGCCTTATCCATTGGATTGCAGCCCCACATAATGCAACCACCACCTCTTTCTCACGTGCAAAAGTAAATGAAAAATCAGCCATGATTCTAATTACTCTTTGCTAATTGGGCTGCATTCAGGCTTCATTGATGATGCTATTATGCTGCAAGAAAACAAGGGCAGCATATGTACTTACCTTGCTCTACTTATCCTATGATTATTCTCTGTTAGTACAGAAACATCCTAAAGTATCAGCCTGCACACAAATTAGCCCGTCCAATGCACTGCTGGAAGTTCAGCCCTGGAGCATATTCACACTCTCTTTTTCAGCATCAAATGCAATATCAGGGATGCCACAGCAGCTCGAAGCACTTTTATCTTGTATTGGGCTTAACTTGTAACAGCATTTGCAGTTGTGTGTTTCCTCACAAGAAAACACTTTTGTATATCCACTCAATTCATCCTGATATTCTTATCTAATAGGATCTCCAATGCAGGGTTTCACCATGGCCTCTGGAAATCGTGTGGGGAAGCATCACCACGTGCCCAGCAGTACTCCTGTGCCTATTCCTGCCAATTAGCTCTAGCTCTTGATGAGGGGGAGGAGGGCATTCCGTGCTGGATTGCTCACTGCTGCTTTGGTAACTTGAGCAGAACTTGTTTTCTACTGTAAACTGGACTGAAATATTTGTATATTGTTTTTTGCAGTAGTGTCTAATATGCCGAGAGTTCCTGGAGTCATTACAAAATCATCAGTGCTTGTTCCAGAGTGATATATTCTGTTTGTCTAGCTGGCTGTTTTCCTACCATATGTATTTATTGAAGCTGGCTGTGTATCTTATTCTCTGATGTTTTGCTTATTTATTCAAGAATAAGTTCATCAAAATTCAGCCAAGCTTTCCGTCCTCAACATACAGAGATCTAATCGAGCATTTGAACACACCCACCACAATAGCAACTGAATGCAAAATTCCATGTGATTCAAAAACTGAATGCAAACTTGATAAGAGCAATGAAAAAAGTGTGCCTGCCCCCCGATCCATCCTGGGTGTTACTCTGTGAGACTGTAATGACCTCGAGAGGTAAAGGAGGAAATTGCCTCAAGTTGCACCAGGGGAGGTTCAAATTGGATATTTGGGAAAATAATAATTTCATGGAAAGCGTTGTCAAGCACTAGGACAGGCTGCCCATGGAAATGGGGGAGTCACCATTCCTAGCAGTGTTCAGAATATGTGCAGATGTGGCTCTTGGGGCCACGGTTTAGTGGTGAACATGATGGTGGTGCCATGTTGACAATTGGACTTCATGATCTTAAAAGTCTTTTCCAACCATGCCAATTCCATGATTTCTCCCTTTAAGGCACCTGGTAGCTCAAACCACACTCCAGTGGGAGTCCCTGAGGAGTTTCTAGCAGGTGCCTGTCTCAGGGCCCATCAGTGAGTAAAGTGGCCGTGATGTCATGTTCAATATTGTGGTCTCATCAGGGAGACTGATTAGTGTTGCATTAAGCAAGACAGGGTTGCTAATATCCACTGAGGTTTACATGGGAAAATTTAAAGCCTCTTCCAGTATATTAAATGAGGCTGAAAAGCTTCGATCAATAATTCCCCTTGTATGAAAAATAAGAGATGAAAATGAAGGTAGATTGATTCAAAATACTTAATGCCAGATACCAGCTGATGGAAGTACCTTGTAAATAGCATTTTGTACAGTTGCCAATGAATTAGTCTAAATTGTGAGGGTGATTGAAATGTGTTTTATAATGTTCATGTCCAGTTTAGTGGCCACTTAGAAAATTTAGAAGAATATGAAATCCCCAAAGAGTAAGTGAGCAGCCAGCAAAACCCAGAGTAGCAAGCAGTGGTAGCTTGCAAATGAGATCTTGGAGTAGTTTATTAGACAAAAAAAGCCAGAGTTTTTTTACAAGCAAGAAGAATCAGTGCTAGTAGTGTTTTAAATTTTAAAATGTGTTTTCTAAGTACTTCCTTTTTTATCAACCCTCTATTTTACATGGAGATTATGATCTTTGATGTGGAAAGTGAACTGGATGTGGTTTTTAAAGTTAATTTGGTAATAAAAGAACACTTCCTTCTCTGAACAACCCTACGCTCAACTGGGGCAGTTCGTGTAGGACTATTTTGTATCTCATCCCACTGATTTCTGCAGGGAATTAGGAGAATTGTGTTGCTTCTCTGGCTCACTGGGGTAGATGGTGACCTTGGGCAGTGCTTTGATGACTCCTGGGGACAGCTCATGGTCCCAGCTAGAAGAGGATGCCGAAAGAGACCACAGGATTGAGAGCAATCACATTGTCCCTGTCTCTCCTTTGTGTGCAGAAGAGCCTTGCAGCCTTCCTGCCCTTTCTCAGAGATTTTTCTGGTTCCCTCTTGCTCGGTGAGCTGTCCCAGGGCTGTTGCCACCAGTGCTTGGGAAGGCTGCAGTGTGGGTCTGCTCCATGTCCTGAGACCACTGAGCAAAGCAGCAGGAGATCCAGAAAGATCCATCCACGTTGCATCCCCAGGGGGCTTGGCTTTCATTTAGAAGCAGCAGCGAGCACCAGTTTTTGCTTGTGTGCTCTTGTGTGGGTGCAGTCACTAGGGAAAGGGCTCTGCACTCTGCAAATTTGGGTCTTAACCATTCCCAGAGCTTTATTTTGTGCTGATTTTTTTTTCTGCTTTAATGCATTGTGGCACTGCACTGCTGATATTGGAGCTGGTTGCTGCCTGAAGCCAAGACTTCCTGCAGACAGATCCCACTCGAGCAGTTCTCTGACAAGTGAGTGACAGCCAGGCTGCCTGCACGGAGGTCACTTGCACTTTTTGTCCTCCAGTGAGCCCTGAGGTTTTTTGGGGTTTTTTTATCTTCTTAATGAATTTAGTAGGAAAGTCTCTGCTTCAAAGTAGAAGGCTCTGGGGACAGCTCATTGCAGCCTTCCCAAGAGGTCTTATAAGAAAAGAGGGATAGTGACTTTTTACACAGCTTAATAGTGATAGGACAAGGGGAAATGGTTTCAAACCAAAACAGGAGAGATTTAAATTGGCTGTTAGGAAGAAGTTCTTCCCTGTGAGGGTGGGCAGGCCCTGGCACAGGGTGCCCAGAGAAGCTGTGGCTGCCCCTGGATCCCTGGCAGTGCCCAAGGCCAGGCTGGACAGTGGGGCTTGGAGCAGCCTGGGATAGTGAAAGGTGTCCCTGTCCATGGCAGGGGGTAGAACTGGATGAGCTTTGAGGTCCCACCCCAAACCATTCTATCATTCTATGAATGTCTTCTTGGGTGGAGCTGGCATTTGTAATAAAGCACTGACATCTTTCTGCTTCGTGATCATATAATCAGGAGGAAAAGGACAGTGTGCAGCTGCTGGTGCTATAATAGCAATGTCTAATGATGAGTTTTGCCCTTTCCTTTAGGGTGTTTTATTGGAATAGGAAGAAAATGCACCAAGAAGGGGCTGTGGAGTGCCCACAGGGTTATGCTGATCACCAGTGCCAAAAGAAAAGTGCTAGAAAAGTAATATCTTCTCCTGAGTAACAGGAAAACAGCTTTTTTTTCCTGGTGATTCAGTCCACTAATTAGTTTCCAATACTCAGTCCACAGGATTTTTGCAGGAAATAGGTCTTTCTATTTATAAATTGTTGTTCTGTCAAGTCACAACTTTTAATTTGTGACCTTGAGGATTTTAATTTCCTCCTTGTGAGGTGCATTTTAACTAAACCGTGTTCCATCAGCACTGCACAAGCTGCTGCCAAAACTGCTTTTGGTGTCTCAGCCTAGGCCTTTGTGGGGAAGAGGGAAGCTGGAACAGGGCTGAGACCTCTTGATAGAAATGGCCAGGAGGAGTGACATTTCCTCACTTTCTGGCTCTTCTGTCTGCCCTTGAAGCCCTTTGGGCTGCCCTCTGTGGCCAGGACTTGCTGTGGTGGCTTTCCCTCAGTTCCTGTTCAATATGCAATCAGGAAAATCCGTATAATCCAAAGAACTGGCTGGCTCTCCACAGCTGATCACAGTGTCTTAGAATTTCTTGGTTTGGAAGGGACCCACAAGGATCATCAAAGTCCTGTTTCTGGCCCTGCATAAAATGGGGTTTGGAATCAGGATCTATATTGTAAATCCTTTCCAGGTTTGGGCTGCTGTGGGATTTTTCATTTTAACTTGTTGTAAAAAAGTGGCAAGCTTTTTTATCCAGTGTTGATGGTGTAAGTACAAAAATTCAGAGGATATTTCTTCAAAGATCTCATTTTTACTTAAAAAACACAGTCAGGTTCTGCGTCATCCCTCCATATGTTTTTTCTTGATACAAGAAACTTGTGATGAAAGTGAAGAGACTTGCATTTTTTTTTTCTCTGGCACTGCTTGCTGTGTTTCAAAATCATGTTCAGTATTTGCACACTCAAAATAGGCTCTTTCTGCTCATTCATACTTTTTCTTGGAGGTTATTAAGGATAATAAAGGATGGAGCAATGCCTTTCTGAAAGCTAGGTGCACTGCAGGAGCGTTTGAAATACTTGTTACTGTTTCTACACGTTACTTGCCAAGGAGAAGCAGGTGAGGATTAATGTGCATTACTCGGGGCATCTGCCTGGCTGAACAAATTTAATTCACAGAATCACAGACTGCTTTGGCTGGGAAGGGACCTTACAGCTCATCTTGTTCCACCACCTGCCATGGGGACACCTTCCACTACCCAGGTTCCTCCAAGCCTTGTCCAACCTGGCCTTGGACACTTCCAGAGATGAGGCAGCCACAGCTGATCTGGGAAACAAGAGAAGTCCTTCATCTGAAAGCTCATCCATATCCTTGGTATTTCCCAGGACTTGGGATGCTGCTTCAGAGTTTTCTGAAGCTACTTGCCCGGCAATGGAGGTCTCAATGTAAATCTTCCTGGCTCTGGCCTTGAAGGGGACCAGCAGAACATTCTGGCTCAGCAGGCTTTGGGATGGTGAAGGTTTTTTTGCTCCACTTGCAGAGCCTGGCAGAGCCTTTGGAAATAAAACCCCCATGTGACTTTGCAAATTGAGCAGTGAGAGTGCAGCAGGAGAAATGCAAGAGGGGGTTTCCATAGGCATCACCCTTTGAAAGGTGATGGGTGTCCAAAGAATGGAGCCAGGGTCTTGTCAGTGGTGCCAAGCAATGGCACAAGAGGAAACGGGCAGGAGCTGATGCCCAGGAAGTTCCACGTGATCATGAAGAAGAACTTCCCTGTGCAGTGACTGAGCCCTGAGCAGGCTGCCTAGAGAGGGTGTAGAATCTTCCTCACTGGAGATATTCCAGACCCCTCTGGTCAATCCCGTGCCCTGTGCTCTGGGATGACCCTCCTGGAGGAGGGAAGTGGGACCGGATGACCCCCTTGGTCCCTTTCAACCTGGCCCATTCTGTGATGCTGCGAATGTCTGGCACTGCTTCCCAAATTTCCTAGGAAATACAACGGTAACCACAGATGTTACTGTTGTGGAGGAAGCGGGGCAGGAGCAGGAGGAATTAGAGATATGCTTCACTGCCATTGCCCCAAACAGCAAACAAATGAGCACTAATCAGTAAAGAAGCCCATAACATTTTTCCCCCAGACACTGTCCTCAGATGGCCCGTTTGTGCTAATCCTCCTCAGCACTGAATCACGTGCAAGGCAAAAAACCCCCCAAACCTCTGAGTGAGAGATTTTGAACTTATTGTCTGGGAGAAAACTCCCCCCAAGGCTGGTTTGTAGCTTGTACCAAACAACCCTAGGCCCTGGGCTGGATGCTGAGGCTGTGGCTGCATTTCGAATCTGCTGCTAATTCATAAACATCACAAGCAGTTGATTTCAGCTGAACCCCTTGATTTAATTACACTCTTGTATACAATGGGGACCTTGTGTTTTCCTATATGTAATGAATATTAAGCTGATAGCCCTGTAATTTCCTGTGCCAGGCTTGCTCTCATTTTTTGCATATTGATACCACATTTGGTTTGTTATTTTCCAATTTTCCAGTCTTCTAGACTTGTGCTCAGCGAGTTCTCCATAGTAATTGCTGTTGGCACACACATTTCCTTCCTCAAATCTGCTCTAACACACTGCAACGAATTCTGTCTCATCTTAGAGATTTGCTTGGGTTTCAATTTCTCTTATTTATTCATTGTCTTGAACTCAGCAGCCCTGGAATCATGCAGGACTCTGGATATAATTTCATATTCCACAGTTTTAATTTCCTCCTTTATCCCAGGCATCCCCCCCTTCCCCTCCACGTGTGCACGTGGATGGTTTTTATCTGACCCTGTGACTTTCTGCTGTTCATGAGCCGCTTTCCAGTGCTGCTTCCTCAGAAACTCCTATCCAAATCTGAACACTAAAATGGATTTAAATGTGGCAGCATCAAAAATAATGCTGTTATTTACTCAGTTTTCTTGGCCTCTTGGTGTTTTTGGTGTTTGTCCAGCTTTTTCTCTCTCTGTCTTTGAGGTGCTCATCTGAGTGTGCCCTACCTTGCCTTTGGAGGTGAAGAAACCTCTTTTTTGGGTGTGATTTGGGCATTGGAAGGGGTGTGGGATGAGGACAGTGTGCTTTGGGCAGCATATGGGGCTGCTTTTGTTGGACTTGGGTGGAATTAAACGAAAAAAGAATTTGACAACTTATTTGGGCTTTTATTTGGACTAGAAAACAGACCAGAAAAAAGTGTTAATCATGCAAGTTATGTCAGCTGAGCATCTCTAAAAGCCAACCCCAGGTTGCTGCACTGGAGTGCTGGGGAGAAATGCTTGGCTGTGGCAGGAAGAGTATTTGACTGTCACTGTCCTGAGAAATTAAGCAACTTAGGAGGAAAAAGGAAAAAAAAAGAGACAAAAAGAAGGGGAAAAAAAGTAACACATTAACTGAGTTGTCTCCATTTCCCAAGGTTCTGTGTGAAAATCAGCCTTCTGAAATGTGCACTAAGGAGGGCACCCACTTCCTGAAACCCTTGAGCTTGTGGTTCGCATTCAAAAAATAGTCAGCTGGAGTGTTCCTGTGCAAGTGCCAGACAGGCTGTGCCCACTGCTGGTGCCTCTGGGCCCTTTTCCACCTCTCAGCTGCTGGTGACACTCATGTCCTGAAGAAGCAGGCACAGCCTGGCACCTGGCACCCCTCTGATGGCCGTGGTACGAGGCGAGGTGCTCTTTTGCTGAGAGTTCATGGCACCGTTTTCCATCCTGGATATAATTTCCCTGGCTGCAAAAGGAAAGCCAGATGCCCTCTCTGTAGTTCTTTGTGATTTCTTTCCAAGAATATTTACTGAGAAGAGTATTCCCATCGTGAATAATCATCTTTGCTAGAACAAACAGCAAGAAGAGGTGTGCCCAAATCCTAAACTGGCCTTCACCCATCACACTGTGGACTGTAGTGCTGGGGGGAAGCTGGCTGTGCTTTCCCCAGGTGAGCACCCACCATTTGTATAAACATATACCAGTCTTGCTGACTCATTTTTTAATGTGAAGTTGTATGAAGGCCAGGTTCTTCCTCAGGACTTAGCATATAGTGAGTTTTATTTATATTTTATACATATATATATATATGAGTTTTTAATCTCAATTCTTGTGTTCTCCACCCATCCCTCAGGGGATTGACCGGTATATTTTAACCAGGTGTTAACCAGTATATTTTAACCAGTCTATTTTTGTACTCTAGCTTCCAGTCTTTAAAATCTCTTTCCAGTTTGGTCATCATTGTAGTGCTGAAGGGGAGCAGCCAGAGCCTGAGGCAGGGATCAGTGGATGAAGTAGTCACGTTGATGGTGGTGTTGCCACGTGATGATGCAAATTTTTCTATTTTTGTCAGCAATGAGAGCCTTGGTGAACCAGAGTCTAGATCAAAGACACCATAGTTGGAATTCTGCTTATTTTGTCACCTCTTTCTGCAGAGTAACCTACTTCTGGTGCTACCTCATGTAATCAGAAGCAACTTGTGCAATTAAGAAACTGAGAGACATCTTTGGATGGCAAAGCTGTCAGATTCCTGTCTTTCCCAGCTGACTTTTATTTTCCTTAGTGCACTTGAGGTCTCTTAGTTCCTTTCAAGAGACAATTCGTGCTCACAGGCTCAGCAATTATTGATGACTTCCTTTGTCAGACAAGCAGGGTATGTGAGCATGTGTGTAGCACTCACAAGGTACATACCACTGGCCTAAATGCATCATTGAACATCTTCAAATTAGAAGCATAAACAACATTCCTTACTGAAAACTCCATTTTTACAGAACTAATTGCACCAACTCCTCATCCACATGTATAAAAAGGGAAAACAGCCTATTTTTTTTTCCTTGATTTGCTCTTATTGCTGCTGAGAGGGCTGGTTGTGGGTATCACAGCAGGGCATCCCAGGCACCATTCACTGTATGGTACCTTTGGCAGAGAGTTGTGGGTCAGGAAAGGGGAGATTTTTCTAAGACAGCGTTGTGATGAGGACATCACTTGCATTCTGTAGATTTCTAAGTGTATTTTGAATGGTGGGACTTGCTGGGTCTGGATGATCCTTGCTTGGATTCAGCTTGATACCTCAGAGTTGACTTAATGGTTTGTATTTTACATTTATCCAGAGCCCAAATCATCCTCCTGGCTGTGGCTGATTTAAATAATGGCTGTTTCAGGGTGAAACTGTCTCTCCCGCTCTTCCCTCTCTGAGAGGAGAGCAGAAAGTGGCTGAGCAAGCGGCACATATGGTTGAAATAGTCTTGCAGCAGGAGCTTCAGAGTTATTCATAACAGCTGAGCACGTAATTGTGCATAATGCAGCAGAAACATTTCTCTTCTTGTGATGGAAAGGCATTTGCTTTTGATTGGTGTGCAACTGTTGTACCTGGGAATATCAAGGGGCTGTGAATCTGCATCATTTCAGGCACGAGTGCTTATCAGTCACATCTGAAAACACTGGAGCAAAATGGCCTCGTGACAAACGCAAGCAGGGCCAGTAACGACCTTTACAAGACAGTTTTATAGAGCAGGATAAACAAGAGGGGCTGGATGCTCAGCTGCAGTAAAGCACCCTGTCTGTGCTGCTGCTGCTGCCAGGGAGGAGCTGATGCTGGGAGATCCAGGGAAATGTCAGGCAGCAGCAGCTGCCTCTGCTTTGAGGCTGTGGTGAAGCCCAGAGCTGGCTGTGGATGGGAGCTGGTGTCACCCACGCCTGGTGGGAAAGGCCTCCTACCAGCAAACCTTTATCTGGAGCCTTTGTGGAGCAGGTGAAGCAGGTGAGCTTGGACACTGACCCAGCAATGCCGTGTCAGTGGCAGTTTGCCACTGTCTCAAATCCAGGCACTGCTCACTTCCTTTAATTCTCCCCCTTGGAAAAAATATTGACCAGCAGCCTGGGAGTACCTATTTTGGGGCAGTGGGACAAAAGCCTCTGAAAGCGCTGTGGAGTGCCCCTGGACACGGTCCTGGCGGACAGGAGACTGTGCATGCAGTGACTCATTAGCTTGCACATCTTGTCCAACCTCCCAGCATAAAACTTGAGATCTGAGTTGGTGCAAGGGGCAGATTACCTTTGGCTGGGACCAGATTTCAATCACAGAGGAAACCAAGCTTGTACTCAAGTGAGGAGTTCGGTCCACAGAGCTGCTGATCTGAGACTTTCATCAGTGTGAAATTCACTTTGGAAGAGTAATACCACCAAGAAGGAAAGCTGGCTGGCTCTCCTAAATTAAGCAATTACTCTTAGACACAGTCCTGTCTGTGAAGTACTTGGAAGTTCATCCTCAGGCTGAGATGGAAGGTGGTTTAACAAGGTGTTTTACAAAGTGTAAGTGGATAAATTCCTGGAGCATATCTGTATAAACCCGCTGTAAAGGCTGCACAGAGGTTAAACAGATAGATAACTTCATGGAAGCTGAGTAATCGCACTATTACTCTGTATAATCTTGCTGGAAGACATATTTTTCTACAGAGCAATGATACAGAAGATATTTGTGTGTAGTGATTACAGCAGCAGAAATCAATTGCACACAGCAAATAATTTGTTAGCGCAGGGATGCACATTATGTCATCAATAAAGGGATTAGTTTGTTGAACTATAATGAGGGTGAGAAGAAAGCACACTTGATACTGGTGTAACTAGTCCAGTCATAATATTGGCAAAAAAATGCATCTGGTATACACACATCCTTCTGGAGACGGAGTGTGTGAGCTTTCCTTAACACCCACTAGCTCTATATGTTCTTTGCATCTTCAGTATACACCATAAGTACTCATTAACGTCTTAAAAATAATATTTAACCTGATTTTAAGGAATATATGCAAGCACATTGCTACATTTACCATTACAGAGGAAAAAGGCATCACCCTAATATCACCGCATCTATTAAGATACTTTCTGCCGAGGTACAGGCAGGGTAATCAGCTTCTTTTCTTCTGTTCATTAGGAGCCGTGTAGTCTTGAATTAGATATTCCCAAGGCTGGCACCGTCCCTTATCCATTGCTTGGATGGGGCCCCAGCAGTGCTAATCTCAGCTGAGCTCCTCTTACACAAACCCTGCTCCCTCGTGGCACGTACGCTGTGCTCTGACAGTCACAAATCACTGTGGAGGAGAAGCCTCCCCAACACCTGCCAGGTGGGCTGGTTTAATTATCCTCAGTGCAGAGCGGATTTTCAAGGTCACACGAAGAGAGTGGGACTGCTTGGCTGAGAAACAGATGTTGGGCTCTGCCTCTTCTCCCAGCCCCTCACAGCCACACATCCCCACACTTCTTGTGAGCTGCAGGAAATCCCTCCTTGAGCCCCTGCTAAGGGTGTCTCTAATGCTGTGTGCAGCTCCCTGGTGCAGAGGGGACCGTGACAGGGTGTGATGGCTTCTCTTGCAGAGTCACTTTGGTTTCTCTGCAAGTACCAAGGGTCAACTCCAGCATGATGCTCTGCAGGGAATGATAGTGCTGAAGGCTGAGATCTGTCTGGCTACAAATCCTACACATTAGGTAAGAATGAGTCTTTCCTTACCCCAGGTTTGAGGATGAATTTAAAACTGACCACTTTGGAGAAGAGCCAGAAAATAAAGAAGAAGCTGAAAAGGCAAATTGGGAATCAGCAGGGGAAAATAATCCTTCCTGATTCCTGCAGGTAGCCAAATGCTACCTGCAAAAGGATTACTGTATATAAATAAGGTATAAACTAATTCAGTGGCAGGAGAATGCTACATCCTTCAGCCCTCTTGCAAATCAAACCTGTTCTTGAAGGATTCAATTATTTCTGAGATCCCACCTTAGCTAGGGATTAACTGACACCAGAGATCAGGAAACCCATTATACTAGGATCTGTGCACAGATTTCCTGGGGTTGGGTTTTGCTGCAAATGGTGTAAGGAAGGAGCAAGAGCTGCAGGGCTACCACAAGGCCTATCCAGTTTTTATAGTCAGCCAATGGTCCCTTTGGATTTTGATGGAGCAGCTGGAGGCAGTATTTTCTTGGCCAAGAAAAATGGGAATATGACACATCCTGGCATGTATTGGGAGTTGGGAAAGTAGTGAAAAATATCTGATGTTGCCTTGCACTGTGTAGAGAGGTTTTCTGCAAGCTGCTTAGTCATCCTCAGGATCTTTCTCTACAAGAGAACTGGAGAGGGATTTTCACAAGGGCCTGGAGTGAGAGGACAAGGGGGAAAGGCTTCCTACTGCCAGAGAAAAGGATTAGATGGGATATTGGAAAGAAATTGTTCCCTGTGAAGGTGGGGAGGCCCTGGCACAGATTGCCCAGAGAATCTGTGGTTGCCCCATCCCTGGAAGTGCTCAAGACCAGGCTGGATGGGGCTTGGAGCAACCTGGGACAGTGGAAGGTGTCCCTGCCCATGGCAGGGGGTGGAACCAGAGGGGTATTAAGGTCCCTTCCAGCCCAAACCATTCATTCTGTGATCAGACAGAAGGTGTGGTTTGGTCCATTTCTGTGACGGCTGAAGCAAAAAGCCCATTTATCAAGGGTATTTTGGGAACTCTTTTCTTTCCCATGTCTTGCACCACGATCCCAATTGTCAAAACCCGAGGACTCTTTCCCCCAGCTGCAGAGTGTGTGACATGGGGCAGCAAGACAGGAGAGGCTACAGCAAAGTCTCCAACCTAAATAAAGGAAGGGAAAATCACATAGGAGTTATTACTGAAAACAGAATCACATGTAAATTGTAGCTCTGCTGGCGTATTCTGGGGAGCTCCCAGCCATTTAATTGGTTAAGACAGATATATAGCTGTATCACTATCTGCTAGGGACCCACATAAATCATCAGGGATGGTTCCTGTTGCCATTACATGTAGCCAGGCCTGGTGGCCTGAGTGCTCCAGAAAGGAAGCAAAATACAACTCATCCTGTCAAGAGCTGCTCTGTGCTGTAATTGCAGTATCCATAAGGAACGCCAGGGTTGGATTATTGGAGATGTCAGAAACAAAATGGGAGATATTAAATGGCCACAAAGAGCTGCAAAATGAGGAGGTAATTGCACTTTATACGAGTGCAAAGATAACACAGGGAATGTAGATCTTGACCAGGGTTGTGTAGAGCTGAGAGTGCACGTGGTGTGTGCCTGGTCTGCGAGTGCTCTTCTGGGAGCACCTGAGATGAGCCTGGAGGAGCTGAGTGCCTGCTGAGCACAGCCCTGCTGAACTCACGGAGGCAAACACCCTGCCTCCCTTGCACGAGATGGCACAGAACAAAAGTGAGTTCTCCTGCATCGTTAATGCACTTTAGCAGCAGCCTTTGGAATGAAGAAATCAGCTCCCTGCTGAATACAAACACACGGAAGCCACACGAGTGAGTCTGCATGGAAGGTCAGAGCTTCTCCAAACTCAATGGCAAGTGTGGTGCCTGGTGTGCCCCCTGCACCTCACTGGGGCCAGCCCTGGGCCTGCCTGCCACCTTCATCAGCCCTGGGCCTGCCTGCCACCTTCATCAGCCCTGGGCCTGCCTGCCACCTTCATCAGCCCTGGGCCTGCCTGCCACCTTCTTCATCAGCCCTGGGCCTGCCTGCCACCTTCATCGGTCCTGGGCCTGCCTGCCACCTTCTTCATCAGCCCTGGGCCTGCCTGCCACCATCTTCAGCCCTGGGCCTGCCTGCCACCATCATCAGCCTCTCAATGGCTGCCATGGGTGAGTCAGCCTGAGCTAACCTGGGGGCAATAGGAGATACATGAGATCTTTGAGGAGAAAAGCCAAACATGAGCACTTTGCTTTCTTGCAGATGCCAGCTTCATCCTAAAATGGCCCTCAGGCAGTGGGAGAGCTCTGCTGGCTCTCGTTCATCTTTACTTCTCATTCCTGAAGGCCTCTGTCTGCAGAAAGCCTCACGAGTGCTGCTGTGCCCATACCAGTTGTATTTGTTTTCTCCTTGCTCCTGTTTTCTCCACAGCACTTTGCTGCTGCCTGGCTGTATCACGTACATGCATAGTGCCAAGCCAAAGGTGACCTTCAGTGTCTCACTTCTCATGGAGCACAGGTGGAGGAGTTGGAGTGGAGCTAATGGCCATTTCTAGCATACCTGCATGTTCCTCTTCTCTCAAAATTTACGGGACATGTTTTATTTCCCTGGAGCAAGGAGATCAGCATAGCTTTTTTTACACATAGAGGAGGATGTGCACTGTCTTTATGTGACCTTATGAAATGTAATTTGGGGTTTTTTTCCCATGAAGCTTCATGTTTGATAGAAGAATAATGTGTCACATCAGGTGAGATTGTTTACTGGCAGTTAATTGGAATCCATGTGGGTCCAATAACTAAATTTTTATGGTGTCTGATTTCCTGCTAACCCAAACTCAGGATACCTCCCCTGGCATAAGTAGAATGGGCTACTGGAGGATCTAGTCCAATCAGTCTAAGTGGCATGGGCTCTCCTTTGCATCACTCTTCAAATCCTGTAGAGCTGAGCTTTGCAGGAGAGAGGGAATTTGGCCACATGCCTTTCATGTGGTGCCAGTTTGGATGAATCAATGTTTGATGTACGTAGGTAGCACCACCAAGTCAACTCAAGTGGACAAAGGTTAAGTGTGCACTGCAGGCAATTATCCATTAGTATAAAAGCTCCTTGGGATAATGTTTATACATTGAAATGCCAAAAAAACTGGACATGATGATAGCTTTTGCAGCAGTGCATAATTCATACATAAGAGCTCTGTTTTGCATGTTTAGTAATTCAGAAATAAGGGAACCCATTTTTATCAGGAAGTGCAACGTGTGAAATGCAGTGGGTGTAAATGAAGCAGCAATATCCAGTGCTTGCTGTAAACCTTTTCTTGGCTTTATAAATGTCCTGGGATGTTTGATGGAAGTAAGGCTCTGAAGTGGTAACCCTGAGATGTCCAGTTGGTAGAAATTTCTACAGCTCACATGCAGTTGTGGAATTGTGTCCCTGTAAGAGGCAGCCATAGAGTTCCTCTGCACTGCTGTGAGAGCAGGATTTCTCCTGCAGTCTCTACTGTCAGGCTTCAGTGACTTCCCTGTCAATGATGTCTATGGTACCTGGAAAATCCAATTTACAGCTGAAGGGATTAATAAGTGGCTATTATCAGGCGTTCCCTGAGAAAACAAGTCTGTCTTGTGTGTATTAAACAAGTAGTTCTCTGACATCAGTGTGCTTGGTGCTTCTGAAATTCTCCCTGAGGATTCTCTGGTGCTTGTGGCCAATATGTTTTTTTCCATCAGAGGCAGTAATTTGGGACATACCCATCTAGAAGGTTACATGTTCAGGTGTTCCACACCTTAAGAAACTTTGAGTCTTTGGGACTTCAGCCTCCACCTTCAATTAACTTGAAACCAGATTTTTTTACAATATCAGGGTGATACTGTGAAGGTTCATCCTCATCCTATGCCTTGATCCATGGACAGATTGGGAGAAATTCAATTTTTAAATGTATGCTTTCCCTGATCCACCTTAGAGCTGTGGTCTGTGGCTGGCTGATTTACCTTCATGTGATTGTGTCCCAGTTGCCTTAAGAACCACTGTGAAAGCATTTGAATAATCACAACGGTCCAGGAGCTCCAGCTTTGTGAATAAGGAAGCCAAAAAAGGCACTGGACCACCTTGGACCCCGTGTGTGGATCCTATCCCTGTGCTTCAACTGTTGTCACCTCAGGTGGGATTCACGTCCTCTAATCTACAAGTCTGATCCTTGTATTTCTCATTAAAGCTCAGTTCTTGAAGTTATCTGAGCACATCAGAATATCAGATTTCAGATTTTCCTGTGAAAGCAGTAGTTTGCATTAAAGAATTGCAAGCAGTAAATCCTAAATGTTAGGAAACACTGGGAACATGCTGTAATTCTGGGAATGAGATTTTAAATGGGTCTGCTCTTTAGACCAGTATCACAGTTTTTGGGAACTGTGGTGTTTGGTGAGGGTGTAGTGAGAAATTTTGGATACTGAGACAAATTTTCACTGCTCTGTGAGTATAAAAAATGATGTAGTGTGAGAATTAGCTTTTGCAGGCTCTAGTAGCTGTCACAGTGTTTACTGGTCAATCTATGATCCTTCCATCATCTTTGGAAAGTTAAGTACCCTGATAAAATATCCATTAAAGTCAGAGTTGTTTTGTACACCTCCCCAAGCACTGGATGAGATCCAGCCTAAATACCCAATCTACATTTTCATGAGTCATTGCAGGAGCAGGGAACACACCGCCACAGGTACAATTGCCAGTTTCAGTGGGAATTTTGCTACCTCCACTCTGACTCCAGCCCGGTCAATCTACATTTCCATTATGGACAAGGCTGATCTTATATTCCTATGGCACACAGCTCAAAATATGTGGACACAGAGAAGTCATAAACCATTTTCCAATGACTCGGGCCTTGATATTAAAGCATGTATGGCTCATGCATCTGCTGTCTTGTAAATCTGCTGGTGCTTCCACACAGCCTGTGTAAGGAGCAGGAAAGACACAGAAACATCTGCTTGGAGTTTTAAGCAGCTTGTCAGATGAATTCAGCACCTGGGTTTCCTGCAGTGAGTCGGCTCTTTTCTCCTCAGTACAGATGAGAAATGGAGAAATACAGCACTCCTTGGGATCCCTGTTCTCCTGGCTCATGGTGGATTGCTCAAGGTAATTCCTGCTGCTGCAAGTGGGAACTGCCTGTGCAAAACCCCCAAAAGTAAATATGGAAATAGCATTCTGAGGGGGGAGAGTTTACTCTGCTGAATCTGCTGAATCCTACAAGAAATCTGGAGAGGAACTCTTTGCATGGGCGCGGAGGGAAGGTTTGCAAGGGGGAATGGCCTCAAACTGACAGAGAGTAGTTTTAGATGATGTATTAGGAAGAAATTGTTCCCTGTGAGGGTGGGGAGGCCCTGGCACAGGGTGCCCAGAGAAGCTGTGGCTGCCCCTGGATCCCTGGAAGTGTCCAGGACCAGGTTGGATGGGGCTTGGAGCAGCCTGGGATAGTGAAAGGTGTCCCTGCCCATGGCAGGAGGGTGGGAATGATCTTTAAGGTCCTTTCCAACCCAGACCATCCAGTGATTTCTATGATTTCCATTATTTCTATGATTTCTGTGATTGTGGTGCTGCTACACACAGGTTGTGGTGTTTCCATCTTACTGCCATCTCAGATAATTCCTTGGCAGTACCCAATGCTGGGCAGTGGTTCTGAAAAAATCACTGTGCCTGCTTTAAAAGTCCCAGTCCTGAACCAGTTTTCTTTCTGTTCCCTTTTTCCCCCTTCCTCACAACTGGAAAGGAGCTCTCTGGTTTAGGTGACTAGAGAGACAGCCAAGTGGAAATCTCATTTTGCTGGGTGCTCCGGGCCAGGCTGTGAAAGCAGCACAAGAGACTCAGCTCTGGAAAGGAGGTGCAGAGCAGCTGCATGGGGACAAGTTACTTCTGTTTGGTAACCCTCTTTACCTGCCTCTGTATAAGGTGTTAGACATGAGTCGATATCAATGGCGAATTTGCCACAGCAATGAGAACTTCCATTTGAATAAATTCATTTGTAGCCTACTCAGGGAACCCAGGAGTACTTCTCCTCCACCCACTCGCGTTGGTGAGCAGAAGGAATGGGTTCATGAGACAAACTGGTTGCAATATCATTTTGTTCCTTGCAGCTCTAGAATCAGGCTGCCTAACCAGTGTGTTTGCATCATGACCACAGAAGCAGAATGGTTTTGGCTGTGCCTAAAGCATGCTGCACCTCCCTCTAAGGCCAGTGTGCAGCAGACTGGCTCATGGCCCAGTGCAGAGCCCATGGGCTTGCCAGGAACCCCCAGTTTTAATCTTTCATGGCCTGAAGTCCTTGTGTCACTTTGGGCTCATCTATTCCAAAATTCAGGGAGGAAAAGAGCGGTGATTGTCTGGAGCCTCCCCACCCTGCATGAACAGCACTGGCCTGTGGTAACCTGGACATAATATGTTTTGTCTGATGTAGTTACAATGATCACTGAGCTATTTCTCTCTCTTTTCTGAGTGATTTTGATTATTATGTACAACAGCACATAGTCTCCAGTGGATAAAAGCCTCTAATTCTATTTTATCCAACTCAGAGAGTAATCTCAGCAACTGGCTGTTGCCTGTATTATTCAGCAGCAGCTCTGGCATGTATTATTGCATATGATATGAAGGACTTTGTAATAAATATTTAGTGTTCCTTTAATCTGTCTGTTCTTATATCATGTTCTGCAGATAATCCCCTACTCCACCATGTACAATTTAATAATTCTTCTTCTGCCAATCTGCTCTTCTCCCTCATCCAGGCACATGTGCCCACCTGCCCTGGGATGTGCTTTCCATTGGTTTCTGTTCTGAGCAGTCTTCAAAGTTCTGGGTTTTCATGACTGTGCCATTATTAGGAAGAACATTTGCTGCTTATGCGGATTTGTGAGTAACAATAAACTGTCTTGTGCTTAGATCCCAGCTTTTTGGCACACAATAATTATTTTTTTCCTTGGGAGACACCAAGGCCTGGTGGTGGCATGGGATTGGAGAAGTTTGTGTTTGCTGCTGGCTCTTTTATCTGATCCCAGTTACTTTGTGCCTTTTCTTCTTCTCAATCATTTCATGGGTGAATTGGAGCTCTTTAAGGAAGGGGCTTTCCAAGGTGGGAACCTGAGCTTGGGGCACCAGGCATCTTTGGAGTGCGGAGACCGAGGAGTTCAGCTCTCCTGTGGCTCTGTCTTCAACTTGACCACTTTGAAAGGGCTGAGCAGAAATAGGTAGAGCTGTGAGCTGGGGAGTGTTTTGTGTCAGGGCCAAGGGGAGAGGGACAGGGCTTTGTGAACACCAACTGCTGTGAGTCTACCCCAGCTCTGGTCACCAGTGACAGGACCTGGGGGAATGGCTGGAGCTGTGTCAGGGGAGGTTTAGGCTGGGTTTTAGGAAAAAGTTCTTCTTGCAGAGGGTGCTTGGGCACTGAACAGGCTCGCCAGGGAATGGTCACAGCCCTGAGGCTGCCAGGGCTCAAGAAACGCCCAGACATTGCTCTCAGATCCATGGTGGGGTTGTTAGGCCTGTCCTGTGCTGAGCCAGGAGTTGGACTGGATGATCCCTGGGGGTCTCTTTCAACTCAGGATATTCTACAGTTCTTTGAAAAGATGTGTCTAAATCACCATAGTTAACATGCAGCTAAGGTCTGTTAACTGACCTTTTCCTTCTCTGAGTCCAGGTATAACCATCAGCTTTCCAGTACCTGTGGCAATGAGATCCAAGTTTAAAATAATCCAGGGCTTCTCACTTGAGTTTTCCTTGGAGCAAAGACCACGTGAAGAGACAGGTGGTCATATACCAGGACATGCATTTTTCTGGAGCACTCTTTCCCCAGCTAGGCCTGGCTTCCACACTCAGATGTACCCACCTCATACTTCCTCTGCTACCATAATTTGGGGCTGTTAACCCCCAAGGAACAGAGCACTAGAGATGAGAAGGGGATGTCATGATGAAAAGGACAGTGAAGGGACCCAAAGTGACAAGTAGCATATCTGCAATGGTACCCTGATTCACTGCTTCGAAGTTAGTCATACTGCAAGTCATGATTCATTATAACTGTTCTATAAACTGTACTAATGAAGCCATGCCAGTATTTTTTAAAGCAGGCAATAATGCTGAACCAGAGAAGACATGAAAAGGGTTCTGACCATCTATTAATAGTGTTGCAGTCCTATTTTGAAAAGACCCCCAAATTTTTGTGTGGTGGCATTAAACACTAACTTCCTTAAAAAACACTTAGTGCACCTTAGTAGTATCTATTATAGTATATGGGATTTTAATTGCTTTATTATAAAAGAAAGCAATATTCACCCTTTTATGAATTTTGATTTAATGACTTTAGCACATTCATTATTAGTTCATTATGGTTCTGTGGAATTGAGGCCTCCTGAGTTAAAAGGATGTCCCCACACTAAGCTGGCCTCAATTAAATTGTAATCATATTGTGGTTAATCTCAAGGACTTGCTCTATGAGTGCAGGGGTATGAGAGAGAGAGAGGGAGAGGGGGGCACGGGGAAGAAACAAGAATGCAAAGAAGCAGAATTTGTGCTGATTAAAGCCGTTTATGTCCACCTCTGACAACGTCCTGGGTTAGAATCTGAATGGCTTCCCTAGCTTGACCCATAATATTACATACTTAAAGGCACAACCAGAACTTTTTGAAATAAATATAACACTGTTAGTCTTTAGCAATAGAGGAAAATCTGGTTTAGGGAGGTTTGGCCAGTTTCTCCTCAAGTCCTGGAGCCAGCAAAGGTCCATGAGAACAAGCCACTGACAGTCCAACAGATCACCAGTGGGACTGGAGGGGACTGGAAGTACATTCTGACACATGATTTAACTGGGACCATTAGTGTGCAAATGGGAAGAAAAGAGAAGGCCCTTGCGGAGGAAAATGCCAGTGCTGGAGATGCTGCAGGAAGCAGGGCTGTGTGGCTGGGAGTGGGACAGCAGCACTGTGGGGAAGGACAGATGTGGCAGTTGTGCTTTGTGCCCGTGTAGCCAGGCTGGGTGCACAAGAAAGGCCTCTCCTGTTGAGCCTTCCCCTGCCATGCTTGGCCACAGGACCACATTAAGGAAAGCAGCAACTTGGGATGATCTGGAAGAAGATGAGAAATTCAGCTCACAAGTAATTTGGTTGAAATATTCCCTCTTTGATGTTTTGCCATACTGAACGGTATAATAACTCTTCCACAAGAACACTCCAAACAGAGCTATTTTGGGATTACATTTTTCCTTTAGCTTTTATCCAGTGGTTTTCCTGAATCTTCTTTTTATCTCCCACATTTCACTGAAAACGTCTCAAGCTCTCACCAACTATTTCTGATGTTTCAAGATCCCTCCAAGCTTAGATCCTGGGTATAAATAAGGGTTCTTGTTCGTAAAGCTGGAGTGCTTTGCAATGACTGTTTGAAAAGCTTTATGTCATGTTTTTTTGCTCTACTGTGGAGCCAAATCTGGAGTCTATGAGGCCCAAAACTGAGGAGAATGGGGAAAAGCCAGATTCCTGTGTGTTGCAAAGCAAACATTTGTAGTGCTGGGGTCAGGGAAGATTTCCACAGAAACTTCCCATTAGAAAGCCAGATCCTCAATAAGTACAACACTGAGTAAAAAATCTTCAATTTTAGTTCATAATTTGATGTAAATTGTGCTAGAAAAATAGTTTAAAGAAAAAGCCTAAGCCCCAGAGACACTAGAATCCTGCTTTCACATAATGTCCTTGTTGATATAAAGCCCGGTGAAAACTGTGAAGAACAACAATTTTTAGGCTCTAAAAGATGTTTGCCCCTGTAAAAGCAAAAAGTAAATTAAGTCTAAAAGGTTAGTTATCAGGAACAAGCCTTGCCAGATTTTGTGCCATGTTGTTTAATAATTATGAACAATAATTTCTGTGGGAATATAAGTAATGCTGATAATTTCAGTATTTCATAAAGTTTTTCTAGATATCAGGAATGAATTGGAAAGTGTCGTGTTTCATGAAGTAAAAAAAATGCTGCTTGGAGAAAATGATATTTTTATGGCAGTGACTTACGTGTGGAGTTTTACAGCATCTTTTCAGCCTGTAGTTGTCTCTTCATCAGCTCACAGCTGCAGTCAGTCCTTTGTTTCCCAAATTTCACAAGTCTCTTTAAGTCCCTATTATATGTTGCTGATGATCAAAGCCCAGGCCAGACCTTTTAGCTTTGCTGAAGGAAACTCCACTCTCAGCAACCCTGACTCTGTACTCAGAAAGCTGGAGAGTTCCCTAAATTGAGGCACATCTGTTTGCCACGAGGATTTACCCTTTTTTCAGTTTTCTTATGCCATTTAGGTCATTATCTTGCAGATGATCAGTCACAAAAGGCCCAGCCACTTGCACAGAAAATTCCCAGCACTGCCAAGACAAGGTTCAGGGAGAAAACAGCTTACGGAATTTCTTCATAACTGTGAAAATATGTCCATATTGCTCAGAGGAGCTTGCTCTGGCACCTCTGTGGAGCTTCTGGCAGTGCAAGCTGTAACCTGGGGAGCAATTCAGCAGCAAGCAATGAATGAGAAGTTCTGTGTGATGTAAAACACTTCAGAGAGCAGGAACACAGCAGCTCCTTCCAAGTGCTCTGCTTTAGGGGCCTTTGGGCTGAGTTCAGGCAGTGACATGTGGGACAATCCAAAGCAAATCTCTGCATGGAACTCGCTGCTGCTTCTGTGGCAGTGCAACCATAACTTACCATTCACATCAACACAACCTTGTTGTCATTGATGTGTTTGGTTCCTGAGCTGGTACAGAGAAAGAGACCTACTTAAGAGTGCAAGTCTGTTGGGAGTGGCCTGAAAATTTCTCTCCTTTGGTCAGCCTTTGCACAATGATTCTGTTTCTCTGTGGTTTCTGAGATGTCTGTTCAGACCCCTATGGTGTTTGATGCATCTCCCTGGACATGCATATACATGTATGACTTTTCCTTCTTTTTCTCCCTGAAAATACTCTTGTGGAACAAATTTGGGCTGCATAAATTCTGGTGGGAAGACACCAAGTTTAGCAAAAGCTTCTAGAGAAGCTTCATAAATACTGAAAAGAAAGAGACCCATTTGCCACAGTGTGCTTTTCTGATGCAGATGGATATACTACTAAGAATTCCCACAATGCAGAGAAGGCAGCAGAGCTGTCTGCTGCTGCCTGGCACCTGGAAATCAAAGTGGAGAAGTGTTTGCAGAGCACAGTTCCCCATGGCACACTTCTGACCCAGAGAATAGCCAGAGCAGCACCCTTCCCCTCTGCCCTGCCATCCCCTGGGGCTGGGAACTGCAGCAGGGACACACTGGGCACCACGGGCCTGTGGCTGTGCTGGCACCAGGGCTTGGAGCCACAGCTGTGTCCTGCTATCCAGGCCATGCATTCAGGTACTGCAGGTCCAGGAACTGATCAACCCGATCTAGTGCACGGCATCCCTGCCCATGCCATGGGCTTGGAACTAGCTGATTTTTAAGGCACTTTCCAACCCAAACCATTCTGTGATTCTACGGATCTCTGTATTCTATGATTCATTTTAGTAGAGGCCAGCACCTTCCACGTGCCACAGTGATCAGCAAAGGCCTCCAAAGAGAAGGCAGTCTCTCACACTGTGTGCGTGTCGGCGGTGGATACAGAGTGAGACTCCTGTGTGTGATGGACTTAGAGGAACAGGTAGAGAAGAAGGTGCTGGTGAGAGATGAACACTGTCAAGCACCATCTCTGCTTTTGATTGATTTGCAAAGATGAGTAATTAAATCTCAACAACCTTCCTTCAAAAGATGAAGAGCTCATTTTCATCTTTTGTCTTTCCCTGGGCTTCCCTTCCCAAATATACACAGACCTGAGTTTTGGTCAGAAGGGTACAGCCTGTAAAGTAATTTCTAGAGAGAGATCGTACTGCCTTTTCCCTCAGTAAATTTGAGAAAGGTAAAAATTATTGTATTGTGGGTGCTTTGGTCATGAAGAGAAAATTATGCTACATGTGAAGAGAAAGAAGTTCCTCTTATCCCAGGGTATTTTTAAGCATTAAATTAATTCCCCCATCTCTTGGTGTGTTAATGGGAAAGCTTTCAGCTCTGTGTTAGGCAGAGGCCCACATTTGCATTTAGATGGAGCTATTTTAAGGATTGTAGTATATACATAGGGGCCTGCATCCCATTTACAATAGAATCTGTAAGATAAAATTAATATCTAGTAAGTGGTTGTTTTTGTGGTTTTGTTATAATCTGAACCCATAACTGAAGTACCATAATCTGACATAATAAATACCAGAGTCTTTCACTTGAGAGAGATCTTATCCACCCAAAGGAAGAATACACTCCTTAACCAGTGAAGTGGTATTATTTTTTCCCTTTCACAAGATAACCATGCAGTGCTGCATCCAGGGCGATTCCTGACAGTGATACCCAGGTGACTTTTCCTTTTACTCATGTAAAACAATGTTCTGCCTTGAGAGGAGAAAAGTTTTTGCCCCACCACCCAGGACAGCATAGCAGGATGGTGGGGGCTGTGAGGGGGACACAGTGTAGGGACTTTAAATCCTGCTTTTCATCTCTGTTTGTCTGTGAGATGGGCTCTCATGGGAATTTCTCATACATGCTGGAGGCTGTGCTGGTCGTTGCTGCTGGGTTTGCAAACTGCTGATTTCCAGAAACACCTTGAAACTTTGTTTTGGTAGAACTCTGACCTTCTGAGATCCCAGCTAGAGTACTGCATCTAGATCTGTGGTCCTCTGCACAAGAGAGAAATGGGCCTGTTGGAGAAGGTCCAGAGGAGGCCACAGAGATGCTCCAAGGGCTGGAGCCCCTCTGCTCTGCAGCCAGGCCGGGAGAGCTGGGGGTCCTCACCTGCAGAAGAGAAGGCTCCAGGGAGACCTCAGAGCCCCTTGCAAGGCATAAAGGGGTTCCAGGAGAGCTGGAGAGGGAGTGGGGACAAGGGATGGAGGGACAGGACACAGGGAATGGCTTCCCACTGCCAGAGGGTAGGTTTAGGTTGGATATTAGGAATCAGATCTTCCCTGGGGGGGTGGGGAGGCCCTGGCACAGGGTGCCCAGAGCAGCTGTGGCTGTCCCTGGATCCCTGGAAGTGTCCAAGGCCAGGTTGGACGGGGCTGGGAGCACCCTGGGACAGTGGAAGGGGTCCCTGCCTGTGGCAGTGAGATTGGAACTGGATGAGCTTTGAGGTCCCTTCCAACCCAAACCATTCTGGGATCCAATGGCTTAGACAAAAGCTGGGTGCTGCTCTGAGCTGCTGCCAAGTGGGTTTGTGGCAGGGTGATGTATGAAGCCCAGGTTTGGGGTTTCAGCCTGGTTTGCACCACCCTAAAGCTGTGATTTCCATGGCAGCTGCCAGCAGGTCTGAAGGAGAGCCCTGGCACACGTGGAGTAAAGGCTGTGCCTTGTTCCCCTGCCCAGAGAGGACTGAGCAGCCCTGGATTCACTTGCCCTGAATTCATTCTGGTGGCAGGGACTGAAGTGGTGATGGAAAATCAATGGGGTTTGTTTCAAATCCGATCTGCTTTCACTGACACAAACTGGTCATCAGTATAAAGACTTTGCATGCAGTGACAAAGGGTAGCCCCAAAATAATCCACCCCTGCAGCTGGAGCCGTGCAAAACCATGGGTCATTTGATGGAGCAAGCACCCCAAGTGAGAAATCTGCTCAGGTGCTCCTGAAGAGGTCTTCAGGGGGATGTTTAAGTGATTTTTACTAAAATTTGTCCCATTGAGCTTAAAGGAAAATTTTGGTGATTATGCTGCCATTTTTTTAGGCAAAACTCAGGCGGAGTTTCACACTAAAGGTGCTGCACCTTGCAGCTCCTTGTCAAAGATGGAAATGGTATTGGTCACTTAGGTCACTTCCAAGGCTTGTATAAAAGGGATTTTTTTTTTTTTTTTTAATTACTTTGTAGGGAATTATTAGAAGCTCCTTTTATCCTCCTCTAAAAAATTTTGAACAAAAATTGCTTGGAAAATGACAGTCCCAACCCCTTTAAACTACCCATATTTCAAGTGGATTAAAACACTTTTCTTTAAAAATTGGAAATGTCTTATATTGGTGTGACTCTATGTTTTTTAGGTTAAGTTATATCTCATAATGACTGCATTGAGGATATTTTTAAGGAATTTACTCCAATATTACGTGTTTCTACAGTATTGAAAGCTCTTTTGACTTTTCGCTAAAAATGAACTTCTGTTAAACTTACAAAACTGGTCCAAGAAATTCCCCAAACAGCAAGCGAGCATTGCCTCATGGAAAATCCTTGTGGGAAGGATTTGGGGCTCTGTGCTCTCTCTCACCAGAAATTACTCAGCTGATGGGCAGAAATAAAAATTTATCTCCCAAGAACACATTATCAGCATTCCCAGGAGCTGCACCTGGCAGAGGCCTGCTTGCCAGCTCCTGTTGTTCCTTCTCATGCTGACAGCTATGATAGAGCTTCTATTTTAGGGAGGAGCAAACTCTCCTGTTTCCCAGCCTTTCCAGATGCCCCGTGCCTGCCTGCTCAGCCCCTGATGAGTGTCTGTGGCTCCAGAGACCAGGTCTGAGATTGAAACTCAGATCAAAAGCCTATTTATTTTTTTTTTCAAGTGAATCCCCATCTATTAAGAATTGGACTAGTGAGCAGTAATCCTCGTCTTACATGGAAGATCAAATGAGTGGATGGGAAAAGAAAGATAACCGGGGAAAAGCTTGATTTGGACTAGTTTCCCCAACAAGAATGGAAGAATAGTGAGACATGTCAATTTGACTTTTACAGAGCAGGTTAATGCCAGATACTTGTTTATCCTCGGAGATTCCTCAAATCCAGCAGATTTCAGCATTGCCTAATGAAAGCTTAGGGAAGAGCAGGAAATGGAGCATGCACAGTTCAGAGGAGGGGAAGATGCAGATGAAAACCAATGCAAAGTCTCTCCCCTTCGTATTTCAAGTGCCAAATTATGCTTGACATTTCAATTTCCCCAAGGCGTGCTTCCGTAAAATCGTCTTGAACTCTCCTCGAAGTGTTACGGCTTCCATCAGCTCCTCCCGTGGCATCAGGCAGGTCGGACTGAGCCCTGCCTGGGGTGTGAACTGCAATCAGTGCAATCATTGCTGCAGCACTGCACCACTGGCATGCAGGAGAGCCACGGATGGGCTTCCCAGTCAGCTTTGCAGCAGGGCACGATGCAAACCCTGTGCCCAACCCCTCAGCTGGTGACAGAACCCAGCCACAGGAGCTGATTTGGTTTGGTGACTTGGTCTCTTTAACCTACCAATTTGAACTTCAAAAGCTAAAGCCACTTTCAAAGTGACCTGAAAAGCTTTACCCAGGAATTGCTATCAAATCCTCACTGTAAAACAAGACTTACCAGCTACTGTAGACTGGGTAATAGTACAACACTTAAACAATTAATGATACATCATTTTAAATCACTACCCTTTCATTAGGTATTCCTGATTACGTGTGTTATCTTACTCACTTCTACTCAATATAACTTTGTTGCTTTGCTATGTGTGTTACTTTGCTTTCATGTTGCCCTTATATCCATAATAAGAATTGTACATGTTCTTTAAAACATGTACAATTCTTGCACGTGGCTTGTTTCGTACCATTTCTGGGAATTCAGGATGTTTACCACTTGGTGTGGGTTGTTTCACACAAGGATCTCTGTGCTATGTGTCCACAGCCAGAAGGTCTCAAGTCCTTAGGAGATCTGTAGGAGAAATCTGTAACTACTAAAATTTTCATTGGTTCTCAATGTTCCAACATTTTTAGGAAGCTTGGAAGCTTGACTTTTTTAAGTGTATTTTGACCATGTCCCCAGTGAAAAATACCACGTCTAGAGAAATGGCAAAAACAGTGTATTTTTCCCAATCTGTTCTGTTGATGTGTTTTGGTTTTCCTTTTCTACTTTTCTTCTAAAGGTTAGTGAAATTTTCTGTTGCATAAATTTTATTGACTTTACTCATTGCAGTCAGGCTTCTGAGGGAGATGCTTAGACTCTGGGCACTGTCAGTGCCAGAAAGTCAGAAGAAACCCTCCTCCCACGTGAGTGGGAATAATGGTGACCCAGCTTTTGAGAGACCTCACTGAATTGCATTCTTTGAAAAATATACCCTTGGGCTGTGGTTGCTGAGCACTTGAGAACACATATGATTGATGACATGGTCATTATGAGCGGGATTAAGAGCAGCCAGGATTTACATTTACCACCTTGGCCTTTTCCAGTGCTGCTAAGGCGTGGTCTCGGGACCACCCCTGCAGTGCACAATGGGACCGTGTGTGTGGAGGGGGAACGGGGGAGCTGTGATTAATTTAGCTGGCAACATGATGCTGGCTCTCTTCTTTGATTGCAGCTGATGAATAGTATTTTAAAAGCTAAGAATACATTAAGCACTTTGCTATAGCTCCTATACAGTCTGAGGGCCAGCACCACAGCTGTGCTCCGTTTACAATGGATGCAGCTGAAGAACCAAGAGGAAGGAAGAGACAGCTTTTAGCTTGACTTGAACTATGGGTTCTGCTTATCTTGGGAAGTGGCTGGGGGCACAGGCACCAGGCTCCCTGTGCTGGGTGCAGGGAGGGGGTTGCTGATGGGATTTTGGGCCCGAGCAGAATTCACATTCACCAGTTATGGCTGCCTTGGCATGTTAAAATAACAAGCTGTTGCTCGAGGAGGTAATTGTGTTCCCTGCCCTCCCTCACACTTTGCCACTGCCTCTGTGCCTGGAAGGCCTTTTCCCTCCTTGCAAAGCTGGAAACTCCCTGTGTTGGTACAGCGTGTCACTGCTGCTGTTTGGGGGTGCCAGCCCCTGCAGGGTGGGCAGGGTGAGCTCTCTGGCCCCAGGAACAGCAGGCACCCCTGGGCTGCTCATGGTGCCGCCGTGCAGGGATCCTCTGGGGATCTTTCCATTATCCCAATTCCCCCAGAATTTGCACAAGCTTCATATTTAGCTCCTGCCTTTGCCAAATTTGGTTGAGATTGACAGTCTGGCTGAGACTCTTTGGAGGAAGAGGCAGTGAAGGATGGCAGGATGGAAAGTTCAGACTCACATGCCCTGTGTCCTTCAGGAAGCAGACTTGTGCTGGGGTGGGGAAGCAGCAGCTCCACAGGCACAGGGAGCAGGGCAGGCTCCTTCCATCAAGTCACCTGAGTAGAGGAGTGAGCCACGAGTGGATCCCTTTTTGTATAACACAGCAACACTTCTCTAACATTCATTTTTCAATTCATAGTACTGGCTGTTAATAATAACTGTAACTTTCCTCACAGAACCCCTGACTCAGTGTTCATGCCAGGACAATTGCCCTGATTTGATGGCAGCTTTTGAAGGAAATAAAAATGACGGCTTTGGAGCAGTCTTGTCAGGCAGCATGATGATTCTTGGCAGCAGGAGAACCATTTCTGGAAACTGCTGGTCAGACCCAGGGTCTCAACAGACAAGGTACCATGTATCTCTTTTCCCTCACAGCTGGGTTAAGGGGGGTGCCAGGGCCTGGTGGGAAGGGTCACCACAGGTGACAGACTCCATCCTCACAGCAGGAGTTGTGCCAGCTGGTTGCCAGCCAAGGTGTGCCCTGCTTGCTCACTTCCACCATAAAATCAGAGGGAAGTTTGTGTGTGCTCCCCACAGTGAGGGAGATGGGGAATTTGCTGCTTGCAGGAAAGCATGGGATATTGCTTCCACTGCTTCCCATCTGATGCCTTGAATTTTAACTTTTATATTTCTTAGATCCTATTGTACTTAGTGTGTGTAACTCTTAAGTGCTTTTTAACCTGTCAGCTGCTCTCTCGAGCAGTGATAGACATAACAACCCTCTCCAGGCCTGCTCTCCAAGGACACTTGGACAGTCCTGGGCCCAGAATGTGTAAACCAACATCTAAAGAAAGGGGGGCAAGCCAGAGAGAATTACATCAGTAGCTGAAGTTTTAATTGGCGAATTTATGCTGATATGCTAATATACCAAAACCTGTAACTGGGGTAAGAACTCGTGACTTGTCCTCCATCTTGGGGTCCATCTTGGGCTCTGGTAGCCCAGGGTGTGCTCCCCAGGGTGTGCCCTTGAAGGCCTTCAAATAAATATTCACTTTTATTCTCTTACTCCTGTCTAGTCTCTGTTTGCAGGTAGCCGATTCAGGCATCACATCTATCCACCCTCCACACCTTTCAGCTGCAGCACCCTCTGCTCCCTCCAGCCACCCCTCCTGCTCCCCAAGGGTTTCTCTAGACAGGTTGGCTTGGCACAGGGCAGCCATGACAAATCGTTAAACTATGGTGATAAATTATGTTCCATTGCCCAGTACTTCTGGAAAGAGATTTTAATGTGGATTAAAATAAAAGAGGTTTGATAGATGCTGGAAATGTCTCCCTTTGGCTGTTAAGAAAAAAATCTGAATGCCTGTAATATTTCTGCCGAGAATTACAATAATTGGTATTTAAATAGTATTCTGAGCAGAGCTGCAATTGCCTAGGAAAGCCAACCCCAGGAGCAAGATCTGTTGTCTTTAAGAGCTCAGCCAGGCTTGGTAACTTAAAAAGAAACTTGAATTATTGGGAATTTAAAACATGCCCTTGCTTTGGCTTGAATGCAACATCAAAGCAGGAGCCTGTGTGCTCCTGAAAAAAAAGTTTCCCTCCCCTCCCAGCTGCTAAATGTTGTTTCTTCACTGATTTTATTAGTGCCACAATCCCAACATCATCTTCATCTACAAATGCCTTTTTGATGTGCTCACAGGAGGGAGTCAATTTTGCCCTCTCAGAGGAAGAATTACCCACAGCCCAAACAAGCAGTGCCAGTAGCTAAAGAAGGCTGGTGATCTTAGGGACAGCTCAGTTCCCTTTGGAAGTGGTGGGCACAGTGATGAGAGGGCCTCTGGCATCCTAGGATGTGTTAAATCCAACACAAACTGGATCACTTCTGGTCACTCTGGATCCCATCACCATGGTGGTCCTTGTACTCAGGAGCCACTGCCCAAACTCTGTCACCCTCCCCCAGGACACAGCAGTTTCAGATGGATGTTTCCTCCTCTACCTTCTGCTCTCACCTGGTCTTCAGTGCTCAGAAAGCCATGGCACATCTGGGACCTCCACCTCACAAAGGCCCAATCACTGTTTCATAGAAAGTCACACAAAACTTGTTTTACAATGAGAGGGTTTCTTTTGAGATCAGCCCCACTACATTTGTATTTGTAAGATAGTGCTGCTGTCTTTCCTGCGACTTCCCAAACCCAACATCTTTTAGTTGCACACCATGCCACCTGTTTCCCATGCAGATCTGGTATTTAGGTCCCTGCAAATCAAACCTCTTAGAACACTGCTATTTCCACAAGGCTTTTCCCTGTAATCCCTCAGCTCTCCCACCATGCAAAGGTGACCCCACAGATGACCCCACTAATGGCAACACATCAGTGCCAAATGCCACCAGCAAGCTCTGCCTCAGACAAGCTGGGGGCTTGTTACTGATATTGTTATTATTGAGCATGTTATTCACAAATTTCAGACCAACACAGTTCACTGACACTGATTGTCTCGTATTTTTTATTTTTTCTCTTCCTACCAAAACCTCCATTACCTGTACAAGATTTATATGTACATATATATATATATATATATATATATGTATTTTCATTAATTAAAAGACTCGAGGTAGGTGTGTGAGGCTCTCACAAGATGTGACAGTGTGGGCATTCCCAAACTAATGTGGGATGAAGGGGTGCAGGCACATCTGCAGTGACACTCCTGGCCTGTGTGCAGCATTGGATGTGATGTGTGGACAGAGCTGAGGTTTCTAATGTCAGCAATAACTACTGGGAAACGTCTCCCTTGGCCTTGAAATCGTTACAGTTTTATGTGACAGCAGCTTTAGTCCCCAGCTGAGATTAGAAGTCCATTAAGTGCATGAAATGGTATGCATGCATAGTATGAGGGTGTGCACTCCCGAGCAGCTAACCCTGGTAACTCTGTCCCACCCAGGTGTCCATGCACCTCCAGGTACTCACCTGAACAGAGACCTCTCCGGAAGAGGATTTGCTCAGGGTAGTAGATACTTGGGCTACTCTAATTTTTGGGTTGTGTTTGCATTCTCTAATTTTAAAGACCATTTAAAAGTGAGAGGAAAAGTGCTTAACCTCATAGAGGTTAATATATATCAAGGATAGAGGATAATATAGAATATATATTATACATTATTTACAGATTAAACCTAGTAATTACAAGTTAAATTCATTACTAGTTCAAATGGAAAATAATTTGACTGAAGACAGTGGAAATTATTAACTCGGGGAAGCAGTTAGTTATCTAACATATCCTCTTTAAGGAATAAAGAAATAAACCTCATTTCTCCTCTGACATCCATTGCTTTTTCCCCAGTGTAATTCTAGTGATTTCTACAGGGTCATTTCTGGGAATGAAACACTGGAAATGCACAAATGCACCATCCACGGTGAAGTGGTTTGGATAAACTCAGACTAGAGTCAAGTGAACACACAAAGGGGAAAAAAAGATAAATAGTCTCGAAGAGGAAATGTCAGTGAAGAGGTTTGTGAAAGCAGGAGCACAGGGCTTACCACGCCATTCAGCTGTAGGAGATGCTGCAGTTTCTCTGAGTGCTGAATCGACCAGAGCCAGGGGCTGCTGGGTCAGTTCCTTACTGCTTGCCAAAGGTTAAACACCATCAAGTGTTTGCTGGTCACAGCCAGAGAAAAAAATCAAGAACAGGAATGTTTCCTGAAGCTGTTCAGGTGGGATTGTTGTGGAGGAATGGCAACCAGACGGTGCTTCAAAATATGAACAGATCTCTTTTCAAATCTGAAAGATTACTGCAGGTATTTCACCATGCATGGTCAGGGGATTAGTTGATCCAGACCTGATTGGGATCCCTAACTCACACCTAGAGAAATGCATTTGTATGCCAGTGAGATTCCTAGATCTGGTTCTTAATAACTAGAACCACTGTATTTTTAGATTTTTGCTAATCCTCAGAGAGTTAGGTTAGCAGCATGGGAAATTGGATCCCAGAGCCTTGGTGAAGCTCTTTGGTGAAGCTCTTTGCCACATTAGGCAGCCCAAGTGCAGCTGGAGACCCCAGGCAGTCTGAGTCCAGCCCTGTCCTTCACCTGTGGCACCCCTCACCATATCTGATGGCTTCAAGCTCCTGAAACGTTGACACGACCTTTCACATGGCAAGCATCCATGGTGGCCATGGGCTCTTATTAACTCAGGTCTCTCCCATCTTCAGTGTCACCCATCTCCTTGTCACAGGAAATCAAGCAAAAAGAGGCAGAAGCCCCCAGCCACCAGCCCCCTGCCCTTTCCTGAGTGCACTTCCCTGCCCCAGAGACAAAAGCTGTGACCCAAAGAGTCTTTGGATGCTGGCAGAGCAGGAGGGATCATTCCAACTGAATAGAGCCATACACAGAGGTGGAATGATCCTCTTAGCACCCATTAATTGTAATTTTCAGGATTAATGCAAAAGATTTGGCAGCTTGACAGAAGAGAGTTTTAGCACAGATAATTTGCTGCATCTGGCTGGAGCCAAGGAAAGGGTCAGCAGCTCCCCCAGCCCCACGAGCGACAGGTGAAGACAGGGACAGAGTAACCAGACAGGGAACAGGGATATAAAGCACCTGAGAGGTGACGAGATGCATTTTACACAAGGCAGTGTAAATATTCATGTGATTTATGAGAGTAGCAGACTTTTCATTGATTATTACATTGAATGCAGGGTTATTTAGAAGCTGAGGGGATCAATACAGCAGCTGGGAGTCAAAGCAGCTGAAGGAGAAGTGTATTTTGCAGTGCCTGCTTCTGTGTGAAGTGCTTTCACTGCCCCTTAGACCTTAGAGTGAGCTTCACCATATGGATCCATATCTGTGCATGTAGTGCTGGACATCCTTCCCAAGAGTCCTGCTCCTTCCAGGGCTGTGCAGTGAGCCCCACCTGGGACAGGCTGAATTGCTCTGGTGGAGGGGAAGGCCAGTCCTGCACAGAGCACCAAACCAAGCCTTGTAAATGTTCTGTCAGAGATCCAGCTCTGGGCTGGATCATGGTTTAAGCTCAAATCACCGCCTTCACTGCCATCCTCAGCAGCCTGGTTTTAGGCAGGTTGGGATCAGAGGGCAGGGTGAATGTCAGAGGCACCACGGCCTTTGGTGAGCAAGTCTGAGGTCTCCAGGTCTGCTAAACCCAGCTGGTGTAAGCAAGGACCTGTCCTGCTTTAGGCTGGCATAGAATTCATTTTTCCTCTTAGTAGCTGGTACAAAGCTGTATTTTGGGTTCAGCGTGAGAATAATGCTGATCACACGCTGATGTTTTGTTGTTGCTGAGCTGTGCTTCCCCTAAATAAAGGACTTTTCAGTGTCTCATGCTCTGCCCATGAGAAGATGCACAAGAAAGCATGAGGGAGCATGGCCAGGAGAGCAGGCCCAAGCTGGCCAGAGGGCAATTCCATACCATGAAGTGTCATGCCCAGTAGAGAGACTGGGGGGAGCTGCTTGGGAGACACTGGTGCTGCTGGAGGAGGGGCTGGGCATCAGCCAGCAGGTGTACTGAGAATCACTTGTTTCTCTTGGGTTTTATCTCTCTCTCCCTCTCTCTCTCTCCCCACTTTTAATTACAATAATTATTACTACTACTACTAGTAGTAATAGCAGTAGTAATATTTCTACTATTTTATTTTTCTTTGCTTCAATTATTAAACTGTTCGTATCTCAACTCAAAAGTTTTGCCTTTTCCCCCCTGATTCTCCTCCCCATCCCACTGGGGAGGCAGTGAGAGAGCAGCTGCATGGTCCTTGATTTCTGGCTGGGGTTAAACCATGACAGGACCATATATCTCCTCCCTGACCCATCCCACCCCTGCCTGCACCTTCGAGACAGGAGAAGATCAGAGAATCATAAAATGGTTTGTGCTGGAAGCAACCTTAAAGCCTATCTCATTCCAACAAGATCTGTGACAAAGGCTTTATAAATGTGATGTCATTGTGATGCAGAGCAGAAAAAGACTAGGAAAATGATTCCTTGTGTGAAACAGGTTATTCTGAAGCACATCAGGAACTTCTCACCACTGTCTAACCACTGTCGATCTTGTGGGTGTTTCTAAGTATTGGGTTTTACTCCTTATCACTTTTTATTACATTTATTCCTTCAGAAGAATTATGGCTCAAATGTCCCTAATCTTTTTAGCATGGAATTTTAGATTTTAATGGGTTTGTTTTAATTTGCACATATTCTTGTTAATAATGAAATCTGTTTAACGGGACTTAAACCAAAAAGCCTGTAATGGTAATTCAAAACATAAAACTCCAGTGCATTTCCGTAAGAATTCCCTGTTAATATTCTTAAGGCTTTTTAATGGGTATTGGTATTAGCAGAAACATCACACAAATTAAAATTAGGCTCTTTGTGAATATTTTAAAATGAATATTCACAGACTCTTCAGCATGAAATTAAATCTAGTTACATTTGATGCTGCTGGTATGCTTTAAGGAAGTATACTTGACTGAAAAAAGATTGTGTTGCCTGTGAACTTATTACTGATAGTTCATTTAATTTATTACAGGCCGTTGAATGTAACAATCAAATTTTATATAGCATAGCCTTAGGAGCCAGTGTGAGGCTTTAAATCTGCAGAGATGGAACCTGAGCCAGTAAATCACTGATGGAATTAGGAACGGGGACTTCCCACTCTGACCAACACTATTGTGTCACTTGGCTGGGTGCTCAACCTGCCTTGCTGCCCTCAGCAGGGTGCTCTAAAATGAGAAATCTGACTTTGGGGATTTGGGGTTGCCCTACAATTGGGCCTCTAAGAAATCTTACTTATTTTTTTTCCCCTCCTATTTTTCCTAATTTAGACCCAGTACTTTCCTTTGGGGTCACCTGTTTAACAAACACATTTGGACCTTGCAGAGGTTCATGACTCCCTCTTTGCTCTTTGTCACTGGCTCTGCTTCACCTGCTGCTGAGGGCTGGTGGAGCCACTACAGCTTCATGCCTCTTGCTTAACCTGTGCTGGAATTACCTCCTCTCATGCCAGGGCATGTATAAAGTATCCATGAGTGGGCAATTGTGTCCTTTATTCACATATCTTTGCTGCTCTTTGCTGAATTATTTTCCTGTTCTGCTTTGCTCCTGGCCGTACAGAACTAAGGTCAACCTTATAAAATCCAGACTACCACCCCCAGCTAGCATGACAGCAAAGCAGGTGCTGAAAATTAAACATGTGCAAACCCACTGGCAGTCCAGGGGAGTGAAGCATATGTTAAGATACAGGCAAAAGGAGAATTCTGAACTGATAGCTTTAGGAACACACTTTTGGACTGAACTGATAAGGTGATGAGGAAATATCCCAATCTGCCACAAGAAAATGCCTCCATGAACCCTGCCTGTTGCTATCACCATGGGATAGTCAGATTCAAGATCTGCTCCAGTTTTTCTCTTTTATTTTGATAATAACACCTTGTGCCTGCCTCTAGGTCCCAGGAATGAGACAGCACTTTCCATGATATACCTTGGAGCCCTTAAAACACAAAAGTAGAGTGTCATCTTCCTGCTGATGTACACCACAAGAATCTGTCATTCCCTTGATGCAGTACAGTGGAAGAACAATCTCTCTTCAAAATACATCACTTGGGATAGTGGCATTTTGAGTTACGTGGTGCCAGGATGGCAAGTGTTTGAACCACTCACAAATGTAGACAAGACAGGGTCAAAATATATCTCTAGTTTTCACGTGGGCAGCTGGACTATCTGAAGTGATAAAAGTCACATCAATATCACTGCCATTTAGTGGACAGCAAGGAAGTGAAGTTGGATTAAAGCACTTCAGTAGTTTGGGTTCCTAATTCCCATTTGCAATGGTCCCCAGCAGAAGCAGAGCAGCTGAGCAGGGCATAGGCTGCCCACCTGCCCTGGCAGATGGAGGCTGCCCCAGGAAGTCCTGGTAGAGAAGGATGAGTTGCACACCCCAGGTGTGCTGGAGGATCAAACCCACCAGGCAGGCAGTGGACTCTGTGTGAATCCATTGCCTATTTTTCTGCAGTAAGGACACTGCTGATTGCACCTCTGGCTTGCCTGGACCTGAAGAATGTGCTGCCAATGCTGCACATGCCCATATTATTAAAAAACAAATGGTGAAAGTCTTTGCTCTGTAAGGTCTCAGCCTCCAAAGCTCTGTGTCCCCTGTGTCCCCTGTGTCCCCTGGTCCCAGCGCTGCTGCGAGCGCTCACTGGTGCCGAGAGCAGGGCCTGTAACAGCACCAGTGTTTCCAGTGCTCAGTGCTTAAAGATTTGTTGAATGACTGGCTCTGTTGGCATTCTTGGTCGAAACTATCTCCATGAAGAACTCATGGAAGGGCCAGCTCTTCAACAAGCATGAGCCAACGTGGTTCTCTGGAAGCTAAATCTGCTCTTCCTTGGGGTCTGCATTAGCTATGCAAGGAAAAGGAACAATTCTGGCAACTGGATGAACAGTTCTGTGATGAATTGGAGAATTTTTTTATTTATTGTCTTGATGTTGCTCTGTTCTGCTGCTGGGAAATTATGCAAATTCTGCTTGTACAGGAAGAGAATACTGATAATTAAGAAATGTGCAGCTTGGATTTAAGATAATCTCATAAATCCACACTAGTGTTCTCACACAGCAGAACACTGATAGCTGTGGCACATCCTCTCTGACACCCAGGACTGGCTCCTCAGCCCTCCAGGAGATCACTTCACACACTTTAGATGGAAACGGGGTGCTTGCACAAGAGGAAGAAGGCAGTGGGAAAGAGGGCAGGGCTAGAAGGCAGAAGGACACGGCCTCCTTTCAGGCCAAGCTCTGCAGGTGCAGTTAAACAGCCTTGTCTGTCTGGGGTTCACACTGCTCTCAGGACCCTGACTGAAGGGCCGTTCAGCACGTGGAAGGGACAATGTCAGGGCTGCCCAGTTGGAGTTCTTGCTGCAGTGTCACGCATGGGAACAAACTCCCAAGTTCCTCAGCCTTTCCCACGTTGGGCACTATGGCAGGATGCCAGGCTGAGCCTGTCCTGCACAGGGAGATGTGTGGATCACAGCACAAACCTCAGCTTTAAAGCTGGCTGAGGGTAGAATCAGCTTTTATTTCCAGATACTACGATTTCAACCCAAGGGGGGAAAAAATCATAAGTTGCTCGTTACATGGAATAAAAGAAAGATTTACTGATTTAGGAGTGACATTTTGAGGGCTAATTGTTGGGTGGTCCGTGAAATTCCTCCTGCATGCTCAGGGCTGCCCAAAGAACCCAGCCACGCTGGCTTGGTCTGCAAGTCTTTTGAAAATCCAGCTGTTGCTGACAGCTGAAAATCCAGCCCTAGTTATGGCAGTGGAGTAGGTCACCCCTTAGCTCCAGACAGAATTAGCACAAGGAGAGGTTATTTTCAAATACAGCAGACTAGCTTATTTGCAGAGTCTCCACAAAATTTATTGAAATTTCCCAGAATCTCAACCAGGGAGTCACATTAGCAGAAGGAATATTAACCTGGGAACCTCCACAAAGAACTTTACCATTACTTTCTTCTATCTCTATATTTTTCTCTCAATACAGCACCATCACTGGGCAATTTAATTCTCTTCTGGGCACAATTGTCAACCTGTTTTCCAGAAGGGACACATGCCACAGGATTTATTTAATTCCATTTAAGTAACTATGACCAGTTGTCATAAATTGAGGAGTGGAGATTGCTCATTCCCTAAGGCTCACTAACAAATGAGATCAGAAGTCCAATGAATAAGTTCTGCAAAGCTTTTCAGATGTCCATGTGCAACTGGTAATGCCTTGATCAGTTCAAATAGTACCGTTGCAGGTGTGAAAGACCTGCAAATTGAAGTCTGTTTCACATCAGTATCCAACATGTGACTGGAAAGACTAAAAGGAAAATTTTCAAGGGACAAAGGATGAACAATAATGAGCCCTGGAGTGGCTCTGAAACAGGTAGCAAAGCAAAACAACTGTAAAAGGAGAAGCCGCCAGAAATGAGCAGTTTGGTGCCAAGTTTCAGGAGGAGATTAGTGGAGAGTTTCGCTGGATCCATTAGTGTTTGCAAAGTACTTGTAGGCTGGATCAATGAGCATCACAGAAACTCCCAGGAGGAAGTGAATTAAAAGCTTTTTCTTTTTTTTATAGTGGGAAGCAAATAAAGCAGAGCTCACATACCAGCTGAGACTTAAGGCACTGCATGGGCCCCTGGTCGAGTTGAGTGCTGCCTGTGGCTGCCTGGGACAGGGTGAGGTCACCTGTAGGAGTATGTGGCCATGATAAAATGTAGTGATGGCCAGCAGAGCCTGGACCAGAGGTTTTTAAGTGACCTTAAGTCAATCTGTTTTGAGCTTTGGGTTTTTGATCTTCAGTTCTAAGCATTTGGTGGGAGGTGGCCCTTTGTTGGTGGGCAGTAAACTCTGTGACTTGGTTTTAGTGGAAACAGTAAGAAGATACTAAAATCCTGAGAGCCACCTTAAAGATGCAGCACCAGAGCTTCAAATGATTACCCGCACAGCACCACGGCAGCTTCCCGAGTGCTATTGATTTACACCAGTTGAACATCTGGCCCATATGCTTTGTATTATTAAATACTTCTGTGATTATTATGTGAACAATTAAGATTCATGGAAATGAAAAAGCAGGCTATGAATTGTGCCTTCCCTGCAATTCAGGAATAGGAATTGCTCAGGGAATGCTCTGCTCTGCCTTTTACTGTAGCTGTGCAGTTTATCTGTGGATTTTTCTAGAAACCAGAAAGTGAATGGGACCTTGGGAGATTTTCCAGGTTACCTTCTTCCAGGGCAGAATCACAGAATTGTTTGGGTTGGGTTGGAAGAGACCTTAAAGCTCATCTAGTTCAACCCCCACTCTATAGGCAGGGACATATTCCACTATCCCAGGTTGCTCCAAGCCCCCTTCAGCCTGGCCTTGAACACTTCCAAGGATGGATAAACTTCAGCCCTGTCGTATTTACTCAAGATATTCTTAAAACTCTGACACCTGAGACCCTGCAGTGTATCCCAGTGCTCAGTACTGATGCTGATGTAAGAACCTTTTCCCCAGTCCAACTTACCTTGCTCTCTGGCTGTGCTTGAGCTCTCCAACTTCTTGTCCTGTCCAGCACTGCCCTGGAGCAGAGCACAGTCCCTTCCCCTGCCCAGCAGTCCTTTGCACACAAAGCCTGTAAGTTGCATTGTCTCTTTTGTGTAACATTCAATCTGGTCAATCATGTTGGAATTCAAAGCTGAGGAAGTCCAGACAAGCCCAAGTAAATGTTAACACTGCAAATTCTTTTTCATTTCTTTCCATAAGCCTGATTCTCTTTCATGGTTTGCTGCTGAAGTGTAGAAGTACATCCAGCCAGAAGAGAAAAAGATCCATCTTTCAGCATCAGGAGATTAAAGAAATAGAGTGAGATAACATTTTGCAAACCTGAAAGGATTTGAAAATCCCTCCCCTGCTATTTCTGGAAAAAAGTCAATTGCAGGGCAAGATTATCTTCATTAATAGTGTAAGAATGAGTGTTGGCTGTAGGTTTTGTTTAACCTGAAAAGCAGCATTCAGCAGCTGGGTTTCCACATCTAAAATAATATCCAGAGAATCAAAAATTCTTTGCCACACATGAAATCATCCTTTGGTTGTGTAATGGAGCTCAGCAGTGCAATGTGAGGGAGAGCAGGATAACCTTTTAACATCCCCACAATCCCCAGGGACTGGCATGTTGCTGATTAACAGATGCTTGGTGATTTGAAGTTCCCCAACTTAAAGCTTTGTATGTATTGCACAAGTCACTGGTTTTACTGAGAGCCTGGGAAAGACAAAATTTTTGGCTTTTATCCTACTTTTCAGACGTGGCATGATGTAAGGGACTGCTCTGAAGTGCAAGCAACTGTTCAGAGAGAGAGAGAGCTGAAGCAGCGTTGTGGGAACTGCTCTGCAGGGCCTAGCCCATGGTGCCCTGCCTCTGACAGGAGCCATGGACACCTTCAGGAGGTGTCTGAGGGGCTCACCTCAGCAGCACCAAGCACGAGCAGACTTGTCCTTTCCAAAACACACCTCTCTCTTTAGGTATTCGCAGAACCGCGGAACAGGTGTGGTTGGAAGGGAGCATGGAGGTCACCCAGTCCGCCCTCCCTGCTCAGGGATGGAGTTCAGCCTGTCTGGAGGGCAGAGTTGTTACCTGGGGTTTGTGTTCACTGGTTCCATCTGGGCTTTGGGCCATGGACTCAACGTATAATCTCTGCTTCTTTGTCCACACTGATATTGGGAAAAATCCATTTCTGTCCTAAAGACAGGGCTGCAGGTAACTCAATTAACCAAAGTACTGTAGTTCTGGGGCAAAATTAAGAAAAAGACCCAGAAACTGCCACAGACACCCCTTACAAAGATTGAGACCTTCTCTTGAGGCCATGTAAGGTTTTTTTCCCACTGACTCTTTGGATTCAGCAGGTCTGTCTGGAGGACTTACATTTATGTCTGGAACCCAGGCAGCTCTTATCTGTTCTCCTCCTGAAGGCATCCAGCCTTTGGTTGATCACTGCCCCTCTGCCACAGGAGCTGCTTGGAGAGCCAGGGCTGTGTGCAGGAAGAAGGTCTAATTAACAAAATCTCCACTCCAAGAATTCGCTATTTTCAGGGCACTCCTCCACCTGCCAAGCTGTGCTAATGTTAGCAGTGCATGGCCAGAGGAATTTTAAAACTAGTGCTGGAAAAATCCCAAACCCTGTCCCTGAACAAAATGCCACCAGCTCCCAAAAGACTCACATGACAGAGAGCCCAGTAGCTGCCAGCTCTTCATGCCTTTGGGGGTCTGCCTATTATTTTTGAATACTTTATCTCTCTAGTGGTTCTTCTAGCAGTGTCGCCTGTACAAGCAAAACATAAGGGTCTTAGCAGAGCTGTCTATAATTTTTGATATAAATAGGATAACTCTAACTTCTGTTGTTGTTATAAAGATAACAATATTCTACATTTTATTTACATTTTGTAGGAACAGAAGAGGTGCATCTTGGAAGAATGGTGTGTTGTTGGTCTCAGCAAGGTGAGCAGATCCAGGCTGGGGCGTTTTCCAAAGCAACAGAGAGGTGAAAGTATTGAGAACCAAGCAGAGGCAGAGCAAGGGCTGCAACACAGCCCTGCTCTCCCCAGTTTCATCACTCATGCTCAAATCAATGACATTTCACGTGCAAAGGGCACATAAATACAGGAAAATTATGTGGAGATGGAAGATCAAGGAGGTGTGGAGAAGGAAGGATTGGGTGAGTGAAGGTTTTGTGAAGGGAATCACTGGCTGGGACTGCTTGACAGAATTATACTTCATTACTGACGCTTCACAGCCTTGATTTTCATATTTATTTGTGACTCTTCTTTTTTAAACCACGGGCTCTTTTGACATGAGAGTCATGCTGTGTAAAGCACTATTGATTAGAGTTTCTAATTTCATGCCATTACAGCATGACCATTGGGGAATGAAATGTATTTTATTTTTTCCACCACAGCTATGCCAGCAGTGCTTGGGACTCAGCCATGGCACAGACTGTCAGCAGCAGGCATTTTCAGCTCAAGATCTTTGCTGTTTGAGCCAAAAGGCGAATTTGCCCAAGGTCTAAGCCTCAGCTCAGTGTGTTTTTCCTGGAATTAAAACACATCAGTTACAAAGTGTATTTTGAGGCCAGAGGTTTCCAAAAGGATGGCTGACTTGGGGACTTTCTGTTTTTCAGTCAGGGCTGCAAAAGGCCATTACCCCATCCCCCCCCATTTTTTCCCCATTTTCAGTCATACCTTCTGTCTTTCCACAATCTCTGGTTTGGTGCTCAAAAAAGTGAAGGAGATTGCTAAAGGTATGGGATCACAGCATCTGATGTGATAATGTAATGTACATAATCTTCATCAGGTACAAGCTGCAAGAAGGAACTGACTGTAAACCTGAGGAAGACCTGGACTAGCCTTATTTAAAATAGTTTTCTCCTCTCACATGCCAGATTTGGACTCTTCTGGAATTTCTTAAGAAAGGGGTTCAGGGTCAGACAGGGGAGTTGGTGCATTAATAGCATCTCATCCTGTTGGTGCTGCCTGGGGGCATCTTCCCTTTCCCTCTTCTTCCTGGTATCCTCCAAAACCCTTGGGCTTTTTGGTCTGTCCCAAAATAAACTCTAAGAGCTTTCTTATAGCAAAAATATCACCTTTTTTTTTTTTTCCCCCAAGGGCTTGTGCGAGGTAAACACACCAGGAAGATAAAATCAGCCTAAGTCTGTAGCTGAGCTTGGCTGTAATGAGTTTCCCTCATGCTGTAACTAACATGGCTTGTGTTCCCCTCTGCTTTTGCCTCTGAACAGTAGATGTGCACTGGCTTCCTGAACTCATGAAGCTTTCCAGCAGTGCAGACAAGCTCTAACAGAGCAGCCATGGACACGTGAACCCCTTTAAAATGGCCAGATAAGAGAAGAGTGAATGCCTGAAATCTGCCAAAGGGGAACCAGCTGAGAAAGTTCCCTGACTTCTGCTTTTTTGCAGGAGCTCCTGACCCCTGCCAGTGGGTGATGAATCAGTGCAGCACAGCTGGAGCTGCTCATGGGCTGCAGATGTGAATCCCAGAGTTGTTGCTACATGTACTTGAGCACTGGAGGTTTTGTGGCCAGTTTTGGGTTTTCTTTGCAAAAAGACATCAGTGTACTGGGACAAGAATGAGAAAAACTGGAGTTCTAAGGAGGGAAAAGGGATATCTTACTGCTGTTGATGACCTTAAAGAGGAGGGTGTGCAAAAGGCAGAATCAGACTGTGCTTGGAGATGCAGTGACAGGAGAAGGGGCAACAGGCACAAATTGCAGCCTGGAAAGTTCTGATGAGACATGGTGTCAAAAGTGTCCACCCTGAGGATGCCGGATGAGAGGCCAGAGAGGCTTTAGGATCTCCAGTTTTGGAGATGTTCAGAACTCCTATGGACAAGGCAAGCTGGGTAGTTGGCCCTGATTTGGTTTGGAGCCACCTGCTTCCAAACGGGCATCTCTTGATTTCATCACACCCTGGGATGTCTCTTGATTTCATTATGGGCTGTGCTGAGATCCTGAGTCTCCCTCACCATCCATGGGGTGATTGGCCAGCACCCTTTAGGGCACAGAGCAGGACAGCCCCAGGGAATGGCTGTCAGGCAGTCAGCCTGGATGGGCCATGTTAGTGCTGTGCTGGTTTTATCCTTGTGTTCCTGGAAGGTGCCCCAGCTGACAGCTGTATTTTAAAATTCAAAAACCCATGTGCCTTCAGGCAGTGAGCAAAAGGCCTTTTGGCCTCAGCCTGGTCTGTAACGTCTCAGAGCCTCAATGAGATGTGGATGCCTCATACCTGGAAGTGTTCAAGGCCAGGCTGGACAGGGCTTGGAGCAACCTGGTCTAGTGGAAGGTGTCCCTGCCCATGGCAGGGGGTAGGAACGAATTAATTTTTTAACGACTTTAGGATCCCTTCCAGCTCAAATCGTTCTATGACTCCGTGATGATTCTATGATCCTTGTAATGTTCTCATCACATCACATGTATGGCTCTGCTCCAGTTTTCACTGTGATACAGAGGCTTCAAACAAGGGTCTGTCCCTCTCTCCTGCACAGCCTTGGCTTTGTGCACCCCCAGCACAGCTCAGCTTGGCACTGCTGGAGATAATGTGAGAGATGCCATCTCTCCCTGTCCTCTCCTGCCACTGCCCGGTGCCAGGCTCCCTGAGGAGCAGCAGCCTGGCAGTGCAGCCAAGGAGCCCTGGGAGGGGAGTGCTTGGCCCTTTCCCAGCCCTCGGCGTCCAGTGTAGCCCAGCCCGGTGAGCTCCACCCCTACCTGCTGCCTGCAGCCTCTTCCAGGCCTCTGCCAGCCTGCTGACATTTATATACATTTCTAAATATCAGGGAAGTACTGCTGGGAGAGGGAACTGTGCAGTGAACAACACCAACTTGCAGCAGCAAAGGGAAGAAGGTAGTTGAGAGCTGGATCATGGTGACCATGCCAATGCCCCCCTGAGGAGTGAAGTCTCCTGTGGGAACAGAGCCTTTTCCAGGAGATGAAATGAACTTCTTCAGCATTAGTCCTGAGTAAATGCTGGTCCAGCTCATAAAACATCCTGGAGTGCAGAACTGTTTACAGACTTTATTTGTCTTGAGCCTTGTGCTTTGTGAGATCAGAGGCATTTTTATTACCCAGCTTTCTGCAATATCATTCCAGAAACAAAAGCCATGTGGATGTTTACCATAATGAAGGAATACATTACAGCCTGAAAGGATGGCAGTGTCTAATAGAAATATACTTCTGGAGCACCCGAGGGCCAATCTCAAGAGCTTTTCCTTGCTTCTTTTTACTCCTTTTACTCTGATTTTTACTCTTCCTGCAGCTGGATGCTCCCCACACACAGGGCAAAGAGGCAGGACTGATCCTTCCCTCCCTGCTAATGGGCTTTGGTTTTTGGGGAGCAGTTCCCCACAGAGAATTAGAGCCCTGGCTGGAGAGGGCACTAATTAGGTGTGCAGCAGTGCACATCTAGCCACCTTGAATCGTACATAAAATGGAACTCGGTCAGCTTCCAGTACTGGAATTTAGCCTTTCATTTTCCATGGAGGATGCAAGCAGTTTGCCCTTATAGGATGCTATAAAGGCACTTTCGAGAATATTATATGGTTTGCTAATGCTACAGAGAACCTCTTAAAAACTTAATTGTCTGTGACACCAAATGGGAAGAGAGGAGTTCCTTGAAAGATTCTGTGTTTTGAAACCACACAGCCAGTTCTAAATACTTTCAAATGGTACATACCTCTTTCCTCCTGCTGACAATTGGAGTAATAGCTGAGCACAAGATAAGGGAGACTGCCTGAAATGTTTCAGCACTGTTTTCTTGTTCCATGTTTTTTCACAATGCAAAAAGATAGTGGCATTCTTGGTCTGTGACCAAACACAAGACAGAGAGATCCCAATACCAAAGTGACTCTAAAAGCTTGGGAACATCTCTGCTCCCATACCCAGTTCTCTTTGCCCTCCTTCCTCGTCAGCTATTCACAATCTTCTGATGCTTGAGTGAGAAAGGAGGGAAAAACATCCCAAAACCAAAGTCTGCTACCCATGCTTTGGAAGAAAATGGGCTTCATCAGGCACAGCTTCTGTAGAAGAGAGGTCCTGGAGCTGAGAAACTGTCACTGGAGCCCAGGTTTGACTGAGTGATGCCTCCCAGTTTGGCTCCTGGCATGTGCCATAGACCCAGCCTTGGCTCCTGCTACAGCTCTGCTACTCACAAGGGTGACAGAGATGGGGGTTTCCTCTCATCATTTACTCATTGCACTGACTGACCAACAGCTCTGTTAATTCTGGGGAACAGCAGACCTCAAGAGTTTCAGTCTGATCACCCACTCATCGCTTTTATTTTGGCCATAATATTTAGCACACAGGATTCTCCAGCTCAGCCTGGCTGGAGCTGGCACAGGTGTCTGCTCTCATTGTGTTTGTCCATTAAGGACCTGTTTCAATCTCCTCATTTCCCTGTGTGGCCCATGACACACAATAGTATGAGACAGCAATACCCACTGTAACATGATGTGACATCTGAAACCTCAAAGGACACACAAACACAGGCTCATGCTGACTGAGCTGTTGATGTGCTTCCTTTGCACCTGTTCTAAAAGCAGGGAAAAAATGGCTGTGATCTAGAGCTTTAGCAAAATTTTTTTTTAATATATATATAAGCATCCCAGGGGCGGTTTTTTTTTGTGGACAAGCAGATCTGCAAAGCGCAGCAGATGTCTCAGACTTCAAGATACAAGGGAACATTTCTCCTCGGTCCTCAGATGAAACGGACTGGGCTTTGCTCCAGAAAAGAGAAACGATTAATCCATCACTGAGCATGAACTTAAATGAGCTAATATTGGGTATTTTAGTTCTGATGTATGTGCTAAATGAAGTAATCATTCAGGGTGTAAAAGTAATGGCTTTGGGAAAATGTTATAAAACACAGCAGCTGAGGCACGTGGGTCTGCAGCAGCACGGAGCTGGAGTGGGCCCTGGCACGGCCCGCACCCCCACACCAGTGCTGTGCCCAAGCCGCAGGAATCACAGACTCCTGGAATGGTCTGGATTGAAAAGGAACATTAAAGCTCATCTTGTTCCACCCCCTGCCATGGGCAGGGACCCCTCCCACTGTCCCAGGTTGCTCCAAGCCCTGTCCAGCCTGGCTTTGGACACTCCCAGGGCTGGGGCAGCCACAGCTTCTCTGGGCCCCCTGTGCCAGGGCCTCCCCTGCCTCACAGTCAGAGGAAGATGAGTGCACCAGGACTGAGCCACAAGGCTACTCTGAGTATCCTGTGAGCACACAATGAGTAAATACTGCTTAGGGGAGAGAGTTTCCAAAAGCTGTGTCAGTGTCTGGGCTCATTCTGCCTGTTCCAGCCCCCGCCTCAGCAGCTTTGAGCTGAAGGTGCCTCTGCCCTGTGCTGCACATGCCTCTTCCCATTATCTTCCAGCCTGGATTCTTTGCTCCTCAAGTACCACTAACCACAATTATACCCTTGAGCAAGGGACAGCAATTGATATTTTATCATTGGGATTTTTTGCCGTGACTTTTATACCCACCTGGAGTGAACAAACCATTACAAGTTTCATCCAATTACGTTAAGTGCAGTTGGACACATGGTGCTGAGCACAGTCTCTGTTCAGTGGGAGTGAGGGACAGTCCCTTATCAGCTCGAGGCACCATCATTCATTAAAACATCATTTGCCTCTCACCAGTGAAGCCGAAACACAAATCTATAGGATGTCATAATGAGGTGTGCTAATGAAAGATGGGCAGAGCAGGAATAACAAAAGGGTCCTCTCCACACTGTACCTGTCTCTTACTACTTTGCACAGTCCCCATCTTTTATGATCCCCTAGAAACGTTTCAAGGGGTGCTGGAATTGAGGCCTAGAAATCCAATTAATTGCTGGTGTGGTGTGTGCCCAGAACTGCCATGCACCGCTTACAGAAATGCCTGAGTGCAGCAGAGGAGAAAAAGGAAAGTATTGGGCATACAGGACTGTAAATGAGCCTCTGGTCCATCCCAGCCTGTTGTTCTTGCTCTGGTCTAAGACAATCTTTGATAATTAGTTTAGCACCTTTGCTCTCATGAGCTGGTTCAACCACCTCTGCCCTTTCAAACAGACCAGTTAGGTTGTCTGAGGGCTGAACCTTACATGTTGTCCATCTACAAATCAGACCTTCCATCACCTTTGAAATTACCTGAGTGTGAGCAGCTCAAATATTTTCTAAGTGTAAAGAGAAGATGTATCAGAGCTGATCAATTTTGCAATGTATATGCAGTTACAGATCTTTGTAAGGGAGGAGGGAAGGACCTGCTTTTACCAGCAGAGTTCTACATGCATGCACTTACCCCAGTATCCCAATATGTCACTCCAGTAAACAGACAATGACTGTGGCACAGGTACAGCAATACTGGTATGAAGATGTTTTTGTCAGCACCACATTATTCACACATGGGGTGTCCCTGAAACCCTGAAAGCCAATGCACAGAGCTGGGCTGGACTGGACAAATGCCACCTACAAGTTCTCCCTGAACCACCAGAGAAACCCAGTGGTGGCAGTTTCTAGAACTAGGCTTCAGAACTCCCTCCACTCATGAAGAAGCGGAGTGTTACACCACTGAGACTGATTTTGTGTTTCTGCCAACACTTCACATCTAATTCTCTCTGTAGTAAAGCTTCTGTTAGTATAGAAATGTCATAAAAATTCCCACCTTAAATCACTTGGTTGTGTCCTGGCCATAGTCTGTCCCATTGTAGCAGGGGATGGCCAAGGCCCATGGTCCTCACAAAGTACATAGCACTGGAGAAGAGCTGAACCAGTTGGCTCCTTGTGTTTTTCAATCCAGCTCCAAATGTGGCAGCAGAGAGTCTGGGAGGGGAAGTCTCCATTTCTGTACTGCTGTCAGTCTGGGTACACCTGGAGCACATGGACACGTGTGGCAGGTCCAGCTGGCTGTCCCCTGCCCCAGGACTGGTGGTGGAGGGAAGGGAGGTGTGAAGCAGCCCCACATTTTGCTCACACGGAGCAGCCATATGCTATTGTGCTGAACATTCACAGTAACATTAATCTACAACCTCTGCAAACTCTTGACCATGCAGGTGTCTTCCCTCCCTTGTGTGTGTATAGTCTATAAATACATACTTTAAATTTAGCTTATCCTTGCAATTTCTACTTCCCAGAGAGCAACCAGAACCTGTGGCACTGGAGATCCAAAGTGCAGCTGTGAATCAGCTGCTCTAATAACTCATCTGCACAATCCTACACCATACACCCCTGGAAGGAGTGAACCAGCTGCCTGAATGCATGGGGGAATCTTATTTCTGTTTGTCTTCTGCTTTTATCCAATTATCTGGATTTTTACCACCTATAATGTGTTTTTCTTCCCAGCATGCCCAGAAGAAGCACTACACCCAATTGACCAAAAGAGAATTGCTGTGGAGACAGATGAAGCAAAATGACTAAGGTCACCCAAGGGCTGTGTCTAAGAAAGGAGCTGAACCTGGAGTGCTCCCAGCAGGGACTGAGTACGATGTAGGCTCTGGATGTACCTGGATGCAATTGAAGGACAAGGATTTCACAGCTGGAAAGGGACCCACTGTAAGTCCTGTCCCACCTCTGAAGCCAGAGAGAGGAGCAGGTCAGCTGAAGATACTTTCTAGTATTTTCTAATAATTTTCTTTTTCCGGGTAATTTGCACAGCTTACTGGGAAAGGCACAGCATGCCCACAGCTAGGCCAGATGTGCAGCTGATTCCTTCATTTGCTTTTTTGGTTCCTTTCCTCATGTTGATACATATCAGTCCAGCCCTGCAAAATTGACTTTTCTTTTTTACTACTCCCAGAAATACCATTTTGCAATGATTTTTCCATTTCTAGAGTGGGTGGGATTGTCAAGGTCAGTGTCCCTGTTGTGGTGTCTAAGTGAACTAGGGAGGTGGCACAGGGCTGAAGGAGAATGGCATGGCCAGAGCTCTGCCACCAGCACCAGAAACTTTGAGGGTGTTCCCCAGAGGGCACCTCAGGGGGTAGGAACCCAAGCAGATTCTTAAGTAAATGTTCCCATAAGGAACTCTTCCAGAAAAGCTGAAACTGGACTTGAACTAAAAGTGCAGGAGACGACCACAGGACCCCAGAATGGTTTAGGTTTGAAGGGACCTTAAAGACCATCTAGTTCACCCCCCACCATGGGCAGGCACACCTGACACCATACCAGGTTACTCAAACACTTGACCCTGCTTCAAACACTGTTAGAAGAAAGTCTCTTTGGCCAAAATCTAGCTATATTCCTGCACTCCAGTAAACCTGGCTGCTGTCTCCCTCCTGGAGATGACTTCATTCCATGAGATTCCTCCGCCCAGGCTCTGTGCCTCAAAAGCAACTGTTTGTGCTGCAGTTGGGAAATGTGTATCATCACAATTGCCTTTTTTCCCCACTGCAGAGTAATTAATCGATATTTCTCATGGAGGGCAGTCAATTCTCATTACACTGGACTTTCACAAAGCTGGTTTGTTTGGGTGTTTTCACAGAAATGGAATATCCAAGAGACACTTTGTGCTAAGGTTGTCTCTGTGTCACAATCGCTCTCTTTGGGCTGTGACAGTGAAGGAAGCACTCAGAGGCAAATTAAAGGCAAATTTTATGTTGAGGGAGGCAGTCACAGGTTCAGAACTCTCTGCTGGTGTAGAATTAATGGGGGTTTTACTTCAAACTTTTCCATGCAGCTCTGTGTCAGCTGCTGTGAGCCTGTGAGACAGTGCCAAGGGCTGGGGCACGAGCATGGCAGAGTGGAGGCTGCAAGGCACCAGCTTTTTGTTAATGCAAGATCATGGAATCCTGGAATGGTTTGGTTGGAAGGGATCTTAAAGACCATCCCATTCCACCCCTTGCCATGGGCAGGGACCCCTTCCACTGTCCCAGGCTGCTCCAAGCCCTGTCCAGCCTGGCCTTGGACACTTCCAGGGATGGGGCAGCCACAGCTGCTCGGGGCACCCCGTGCCAGGGCCTGCCCACCCTCAGCATAAAAACCTTCTTCCTGATATCTAATCCAAATCAACCCTCTGTTAGTCTGAAACCATTACCCCTTGTCCTATCACAACAGGCCCTGCTAAAACATTTGTCCCACTCTTTCTCATAGACAACTTTCAGTACTGAAATCCACAATAAGGTCTCCCTGGGCCCTTTTCTTCTCCAGTCCAAGCAATCCCAATTTTCATGACCCTGTGCCAGCTATGGAGTTGGTATGGCACCTTCCCACCAGCATGGGGCCACCAAGGATCACAGTCCCAGCAGCACTGCCTGCTCCAGTGCTCCCTATTTATTAATACCTGATCCATCCTCATCCAGTGGTGTGGGGAGGAGAGGGGCTCTCTGCTCCCTGCTCGGGGCAGCACGTGGCCAACAGAGCTGTGCTGGGGTCCTCCAACGGGCTCCTTCCCGACTCCCTGTATTTTACTGTACAATACAGCTCTGGAAGTCATTATTGTTACAAAGAATCACTAATTCAATGCCACTACCCTGCAGGAATAACAACCACACGATATTAATGCATTTCCCCTCTCGTACTCACTGCAGAACACAAAAGCTGTTCACAGAATGCAAGAAGACTCAAAGCAAGGACACCATTAGTGCTGCCATGCATTGCTCACACCTAATGGAAGAGTTGGAAATTATGATTGCAAAGCACATTTTTGAATGCCATTCACAAATATTAAAATTTTTAAAAAATTGCTAAAATTTAAAGCTTCAAATAAAAGTAGGAAAGCTGCCTGGCATTGCACGATAATGCAGCACTTTATTATTCCTCTTCGATTGTTTGACGTTTATACCTTTGTTTAGCAAGTCTGTTCGTTATCATTCTCCAATTAACAGAGACTTCTTTCAGATTATTTTTATGAAATTCTCATTTAATTAGCAATACAGCTGAATCTCAAATGGCAGTTTTAAAAATATCCTTCTACGGATCAAGCAGCCAAATGGTCTTTCTGAGATATTTGCAGAATTGTAAACCTTCATTTGTCTGCTAATTATCCCCTCAGCTCAGATGATGGGAATGGGAACACCTGACAATCAGGGGTTATTCACTGGACACTTTCATTGAGCATGGTGTGGAAAAATACAGATTTCACTTATTAAAACCTTCTCATGGGCTTTTTTAAAAGCAGAGAATGGGATTTATCAGATGGTTTTCAGAATCCACACAATAGATGGGGAATTAAAATAATAGGACAAATAATAGAAAACAGGTGTGATAGGAGACGTCAGGCATTCTACGAGCACAAAGCAAAATGAGAGGAAATATACTGATAATACAATAAGGAAAAAAAATAAACTGAACAGTAAAATGTCAGTGAATGGGCCCTCCCACTATACAGCTGGAGACCATTATGGTATTTAGCAACACATACACAAATAAGCTTAAAATGCATATTTGCCATATATTGGTGGGTGTATGTAGTTTGGGAGAAAAAACAAAAAATCCTTTAATCTCCCACTGAACTACTTCCACATTTGCAGGGGAATGTGGCAGCTTTCCAGGTCCCTGCTAGTCAGCCCTCCCTTTGCTTTGTGACACTGCCCCTCTGCAGCCCCTTGAGGTGGGTGAGCACAGGGACTCCTGGCAGTGCCTCCAGTGCCTGCTCCCAGCACCACCGGGATGTTTGTTAGTGAGAAAAAGGGAAAACTCAGGTTTTCCTAGCACAGGGCTACAGCGAAAAATACCAAATTTGAGATAAAAGAAGATAGAGTCACAGAAAGGTTTGGGCTGGTAGGGAGCTTAAAGATCATCTAGGTCCAACCCTCTGCCATGGGCAGGGACAACATTTCCTGTTTCAGGTTTTAAGCCTAATTGTAGCAGGACATCAGGAGACTTCTGCCCGAGCCAGAGGTGAGATTTGGGTGGTGTTGGTGTTAGACACATTCTGCCACTGTGGCTTTGCTGAGCTGCTGCTCTCATTCATATCCCAGCGGTGCCCTGAAGCCCAGAGGAAGGAGGAAGGCAAGTGAATACCAGTGTGGCCATTTCAGTGGCCAGAACGGACATAGGGCTTGCAAGACCTCACCAGCCATCCTCACTGAGTCCCACAAGCTCCAAGAAGAGCTTCCAATTCAGTGTTTGGGGGCCAGGAGAGAAGGCAGGAATGGAATAGTCTGCTGCTGCCAGTTAAGGGGAGAGGATTGCTCAGAGAGTCACTTTGGATCTCCAGCTGCAGTAATACATTGTTCTGAATCTCTATCAGTGCACTTGTAGTGCAGCTGGAGAGTATGTCTGACATTGCCTCCAGTGACCTTTTCAATATAGTCCAAGTGCTGCCGAGCTGGTCTTTCAAGAGGAATTCAAATCGAATTTACTCAGGCAGAAAGGATTGGCCTGAGGATAGCCCTGCTACTCACTTCACATTTCTCCTTGTCATTCTCATGGAAATTGCAGTTCTTTATGCACAGTGCTTCTTCCTACAAGCTGCAAATGTCTCCCTTCAAACAACAGGGACAGGCAGGGTTCTAAGGGAGGGTTTGGAGTGGCCTGGCAGTGACAGCACCGTGTCTGGCATTGCAGCAGTGGGAGGACGGGGGTGTGAACTTGAACACAACCTGTTGAAAGGAGACAATGTGACCGTGTGAGCTGGCACACCAAATTAGCTGCTGCATGCCAGGAACCCACCATCAGCACCCACCACCGTGTTAAACAATACAGCTCATTGCCATGGGATGAAATAGCTGAGATTTGGATAAACTTCAGGTGCAGGGAGAGAAATTCATGGGAGGGAAATTCACTGAGGGCTCTGCAAGGTGAGACAGCCAAGGAGCAACACCTGGTGCTACCACTAATGGCCCTGAGGTGAGCTCTCTGCCCTTCTTGGGGCAAAGTGTGTGTGTTTGGGAGGGGGGAGTGTTGGTGTTTTCATGTGCTTTCCTGGCACAGTATGATTATTTCACACGTTTGTCTGAGGTGCTTTAAAATGTAATTTCTTTGATTAATTTGGTGTCTATATTTTCACTGTTTTGTTCACTCCAATTTATGACAAAATTGAACAAAGTGGGTAACAAAATATAGCCCTGTCAGGCTCCTGTCTTCACGGATATAAAGAAAAATGTGAAACTGTCAGGCACACAAATGTGCCAAACCCCAAGGAAAATTATTACATTCTGCTTGACATTTACTTTAATTTTACAAAATTCTGTAATACCATTATAAATAATAATAATAAAAAGCAGCATGGAAATATTTTTAAGTGTATTTATTTTCATTTGCTAGCTTGGTGATTTATGGGTTTGTTTTATTTTCTTTTTCTCCCCTCTGTGCATCAGAAGAGAGAATGAGCACCTTGAGCTCGAGTGCTGCCACTTACCCATCTGGAGGGTGGTTGGAGTTGGGTATCCAAGGAAATGTGCCTGCTCCCAAGAAAGGGGCTAAGTAACAGGGGACATCTCTGCTTCCAAAGGCTCTGCAAGGCTGTTGTTGAGCCCCTGTAAAGTTCTCTCTACGGGACAGGGCAGTAACTGCCAATGCCAATCCAAGAAAGTTGGTTTGTACCAGCTGAAGGGTCTGAAGGAGAGCTGATCCAGCACTGCTCTGTGGGGATGGGAGACAGACACCCAAAGAAGTGTGGGAAGTGAGCAAGCTATTCCAAGGAGTAGTAATGAATGTAGAGAAAGAGTTGAGAAAAAAGGCACAAGAGGGTGGAAGCCGGCAGCACTCAGCTTTCTAGAATGGGATGAGCAAAGGCTCTTGGAAAAAATACACGTGGGTGACACTGAGGGCCTAATCCTGCTCTGCCTGCTGATGTGAGCACCACATTCTACCCTTCTCTCGAGGCCAGGCCTGGATCCTTAGGCCACCCCAGCCTTGAAGCCCCTATGCAGAAGCACACTTGCTGTGGACTGCAGCAGTTTTTAATCAAAAGGCAGCTGTTCTGTCTGGCTCTTTGGGGGAACTCGAAAGGCCATCAACTCACTTCATTCTCTCAACTCACTTTCTTCTGAAAATCCTGTTCTCCTCCCCACCAAGCCTCAAAGTAGAGTCACACACCCCAAAGGAAATGGGAAAAGAAAACCACTTCAAGACAACAATGTGACTGTTCCTCTGACAGCTGAAGGCAAAGAAAAGTGTATGGAAGTAATTGGTGGGATGTAGCAAATGGGGCTGGCATCATTTACATGCTGAACTGACAGCATGTGCCATTCACAGGCCCTTTCCACTGTAAATAATGCCATATAGTGACACAGAAAAGTCTTATTTATCTCAGAAGTTAAAAAGACACCATCTGAGTGGGCAGCTAGCTTCTGGGCTTCCCAAGATAATGTTTATATAGTAGAGGTTGCATTAGATAAAGATATATAACCTGGCTGATATGGGCAAGGCTCTGTTAGTGAACTCCAGGGATTTCCAGCCCATATTCATGATCCTTGTGCTCACCCCCACGGCTGCTGCATTGCCTGGAACACAGCTCTAACACACTGAAGTCTGAAAACTTCAAAAAGCTTTGCATGGTCAATGTTTGTAACCTTTCCCCTGGTCATCCCCATAGTCTCTCCTTTCCAGGGTGCTTGGATTTCCTTAAGAGCCTCCAGCTGTGCTGCATTTGGGGTTGAGTGCTCCAACTGCTCCCCACTGCCCTCCCTGCTGCTCTCAGAAAACCACTTGTTTTGGTTGCAGAAAGCTCAGTATAAGTAGCTGTGCTTGGGTTAACCTGCCTTGCTAAAGTGGGTTAGAGAGTGTTCTCTGCGTTGGGATATCCAGGGGCTTGGTGACTTTTGCAGCTGAGAAAGTCCTTGCACAGCTTCCACCCACCTGTACCTGATGGGGAGGAGCACCTTGGCTGTGACACTGCGTTGGAACGTGTCACAGCATTGCTCCTCTAAGCCCTGGGTAAGTCCTGATGTCCCTGGACTGCTCAGCTGGGGGGGACAGGCTTTGCTGAGGAGTGGGATGCTTTTAGAGGAAAAGGCTTTCCTGTTGGGTGAAAGGTTTTGGTGAGCCAGACTCTTCCAAACTGTAAGATTTAATTTGTTTTCATCTGTAAACGATGGCTGCTGTTGGGAACTAAACCCTGGGGAAGCAGTGAGGCTCCATCATCCCAAACAAGGCAGGAAGCTCGTTCCTGGTGCTTCCAGCAGCACCCCTGTTATGCTGGTTCGATGGCCAGCGAGCCTGGCCCCCTCCATGCTGCACTCAAACGAGCAGAGCTGCTCCTGTGTGCAAACCCCAACCACCTCCTCTCCCTCTGTGGCCACCTCAGCCCCCCGGGGCTGTGCTCTGCCAGCCAGCAGGTCTCCACTCAACCTCTCCTTTATAAGGCCCTTCTGGGAAGTGAAATGTGCTGCCTGCTCAGGAGAAGGCGTTATAACGGGCGGGTACCTGTGGGGGAAGATGGATCACTGAGTCAGAAATCAATCGAGAGCTTGTGATGGCATCATAAATCAGGGGATGCTGAGTGTTAAAGAAACCCAACACTTGATTTATAACTTGGCACAAGCCATTTGTCGCCAGCCAAGATTTTCAGAAAGAGAAACATTTTTGTAAGCTTAATTTAACATTATTTTTTTTCCACTGTGCTAAGTGTTTCTGTAGGGTTTATTTTTCCCCCTGCAGATAAAACTCAATTTGCAGATAAAAGCAGCCAAATGATATCTGAAAATTTTGTTTCCTTTTGAAATTCTTGATGGGTTTGTGCTCTCTTTTCCTTAATCCACGGTCATTCTTCTCTCAGCCTAGACTCCTTCCTGATGTCTTTTAATATTGAGTCTCACTGGGAGCTGGAGGCTTTTGCTGGTAGATGGCTGGTGGAAATCCAGCTCATGCTGCTGAGAAGTATTATCAGTTAATCACCGCTCTGCTGCTGATGTGGAGCTCATTTTGGCAGCAGCAGCAGGTAGGCAGCTGCCTCACCTACACCTGCCCGGTGGCTGTGTGTCTGGGTGGCTGCAGGAGGGGCTGAGCAATCAGCTCCAGTGGCCGTGGGATGGACCCTGAGCTGAGTGCGTGGGAGGGGGGCAGTTTGTGCTGCTGCTGCTCAGTGCTGAGACTGAGAGCCTGCAGAGCCTGAAGCATCAGAGTGGCTGCTCTGTCCCTGCATCTCAGCATCTCCTCTCTTATGCTGCCAGGTGATGTGTCATTAATATATATTTTCTTTTCTTCTTTTTTTTTTTTTTTGAATGAGGAATTAAAGGATTATTCTGATGTAAGGGGTTTTTTTGAGAATTTAAAATTAGTCATCTCTTAATTCCAAGGTGCTGTGAGCGTCAGGCATGATGGACAATGCTGATCCCAGAGTACTTACTTTTTTTCCATTATTATTTTATAATTAGTTGGATTTTGGATTTGATTTCTTTGGGCACCTTAAAGCAAGGTGGGAAAGCACAAAGGAGCATTATTCTGGGGTTTTCTGTCTGCCCTGGTGACATTGTGTATACAACACTTGTACAGAGGGTGGGCACAGAAACAGCCTCCCCAGGGTCATGGGCACAGCACTGAGCCTGTCTGAGTTCCAGAAGTGTTTGGACAATGCCTTAAGCACACGGTGGGATTCTTGGGGAATGTCTTGGAGATGTGCTAAGAGTTGAACTTGATGATCCTTGTGGGTCCCGTCCAGCTCAGAATATCCTGTGGTTCTGAGATAATTGTGCTTCTTAATTGGAAGTATTTGTCAGTGCAAAGCATAGTGCACAAGGTCATGGTGGGAGTGTGCTCGGTTTGCAACTTGTCTCAGACCCACATGTGGTTCTGGCAAATCTATTCCAGGCCAAAAAAAGGTAACAAGCAAAAAGAAATAAAAGAAGTGTGGAACTCAAATATCCTCCACTTACAAATGGTGCCTATGGTCCATTTAGCTTCATGTACACAAAGTAATATTGTTCATAGGCAAAAATCCCGTGAGCTTCCTGGAATAGAGAGGATTGGTGTTGCCTAGTTACCAGTGGTACCCTGGCATGCTGAGATAAATCAATACAGCTCCAAATATTAAAGCCTTTAAAATAAAATCAAAGCTGTCCATAGTCCCCTGTGCTTCCTCTTTCCCTTGGAGTAAACGTGGCACTGGAGCTGTGCAGGAGCCAGGGACACAGTGACTGCACAGGCTGCTGCTCTGCCTTTCTCTTCTTTCTTTTTCCACTCCTCGAACTAAAAGTGAGAACAGGCTGAGCCATCCCAAAGGAGAGAGAGCAGGATGGAGGGGGTGGGCAGCAGAGCTTTGTATGGATGTGGAGGTGACTTTTATCTGCTCTGCAGCGGCTCCAAGCCTGGCCCTCCGGCCTTGGGCAGACACGTGGTAGCAGCAGCTCTTCCCTTCCGGGACCTGGTGAGGTTTGCCCTGGGCAAGATGCTCTGAGCTCAGCCTGAAAGAACCACAGAGCCCTGAGCAGAGTCATGGCATGTCCTGACAGTGTCTGCTGAGAAATGGGGAGAGGGGAAATATCTATAAAAAATGCCAGAGCAACTTTGTTCCCCAGGGAGGTGCCTTGACTGCCAAGACCCCAGGTCCCTCTTCACCCTGGGCTGGATGTGCAGGTGGGACAGTATTGTTCTTGAAGAGGAGGTAAGTAACTTTAAATGTTTGAGTCCTGCTTTTAAGAGTGAGGAAATCACATCACACAGATTGAGAGAATGAGCAAAGCACAGAAAAGAAGTAACCCTCTTCGGCTCATTTACTAGAGTGAATAAAACTGGTGATGATTTACCTAACTTGCTTATATAAATACGATTTTTGTCATTTGCTGCAACTGATTTTTCTACAGATGAAGAACGGTAGAATGGGGTGGGCTGCCTGGATCAGGTCTCCAGGCTTGGAAATCTCAGGGAACAGGAACTCAGGTTCTGAAATGCAAATGTAAAACAATCAGAGACCTTGGTGCATGGGCGCAGTGCTGAGATAAGTCACTTACTGGTGCCTGAGAGTGGGTTAAGCTGTCTATATAGACACAGCCTTTGGAATTTGTGTGACAGTAATACCTAGAGAAATCTACCAGGATTAGATCACTTTTATTAGATTTGGTAGATATGCATGTACAGCCTCCTCTCCCAAAAGATTGTAATGTAAGTAGACAAGTCAAAATAGTGGTGAGAAAAAAAGGCTGTAACTTTACTCCAGCTTGTAGAAGGCAGACTAGAGCACAGCAAGGTTCAGTCACTCGCCCACAGGGACAACAAAAAAATGTAGTTGAGCTGGGAACTGAACCCAGATTTTGTTAATTCTAGCTCCAGCAAGGGCTGGAAGTGCCAGGACAGGTTGAGGATGCTTTGCTGGCACAGATCCCGTGGTCCCTGGGACACTTGGGACAAAGGGCCAGCCCTGGCAGTGTGTCAGGACCTGTGCTCAGCAGCCCAGAGGATGTGCTGGAGCTTGGCAGCTTCTCTGGCAGCCTCACGGTGCCAGCAAGGAGGTGGCACCTCCACGCTGCTTCTTGGGGGAGGAACAGCAAGGCCCAGCTCCCCCATGGCTCCCTGCCCACAGCAGCTGGCAGAGGGCACATTTGTGAGGGCTGGTGGCAGCATGGGACAGGCAAACATCCCTGGTGGGGAGAGAGGCGAGGCTGGAGGCTGGTTTGGAGGCATCTGCTGCAGTTCCTTTACCAAACTGTCCTTCACAGGGGCCAGTCCCACCCCACTGCTGGAAGCAGAGGCTGGAGAGCAGGAATTCCCCAGGCTGACCCTGCACCTGCTGTGCCTTGGTGGCCCAGCAGTGATGGCTGCTGGGGTGCTCTGGAGTGAGCAGAACTCCCCAGGAGCTGCTGGAAGCCCAGATCTGGCAGATTTCCAGGCTCACAGGGAAAATTCATACTTTTGTTGCTCCTTTCCTCCTCCCAGGGCCTGGGAGATCACAGACCACCAGGAGAGGAAGAGCCATGAACGAGGTTTCTCCTTTCCCTTCTGAGCAGCAGTGTCTGCCTGCACTTTACTTGCTGCAAACAGCCCAGCAGTGCCTCCAGCCATGAGCTATCTCCATCCATCTCAAAGGGACTTCTGATCATCCTGGAGAGCTTTTATTATAGGGTCACTAAGAAGAGAGTGAGGAACGAGGCTCTGGGAAGCCTTGGTTCAGTGAGCTGTTCCCTTGCTCCTCAACATCCCCATCCTTCATTTGTCTTCCATCTGTGAGACAGAATATTCAGAACTGCCAAGTTTTCGAGGTTTTCACCAGCCCTATGGCTGCTCAGGCAAGAGAAAGCCATGCTTCCCCCTTTTTTTTTT
>WEKY01025182.1:688478-702131 GCA_013390045.1 Picathartes gymnocephalus | reverse complement strand
TTCCCTTTTTTTTTTTTTTTTTTTTTTTTTTTTTTTTTTTTTTTTTTCTTAAGAGGTTCTCAAAAACAATCTCCCCTTTGTTCTCCTTTCTACTAGAAAGCTGGAAAATTGGCAGTGTCTGCTATAACCCACACCAGATGACATTTTGTGCATCAACTTTGTTCTTCCACTTTTTCCCTGTGTTGGACAGAGTGGCACACACCTCTTGGAAGAAACCAGACCATTATAATACAGCTTGTATGGCACGAAGAGGAGAGGAGAAGCAATAAAATGTGCAGGTGTGCACAGCTGGCCACACTGTGATACTCATTCCAAGAGAAGGAACTGTCTAAAGCCAGTTGATGGGGCCTGGAGCAACACGGGCTAGTGCAACGTGTCCCTGCCCATGGCAGGGGGTTGGAGGGAGATGATCTTGAAGGTTCCTTCCACTCCAAGTCTTTCTGGGATTCTTATGTGTATTTTAATTGCCTTGGTTGAGTAATGGTTAAGTCTCCAGAGACCTCTTCTTTTTTGTTTTTACCTGCTCCATGAGAAGCTACTCTGGAGAGAACTGCCAGGCAGAGTTCAAGTGATCATTGTCCAAACTAAGGTAAGAAAACACATTTTCATGGAGAGCAGGCAGTGGCATGGGATATGGGTGGAAAAATGATTACAGTTGATAAAGACAGATGTAAGACATAAGCAGCTAAAAATTGGTTTAAATATTTATAAGAACCCAGGGGTCTCTTACAAATGTTATATTTGGGAAGGAGCTGGAGTGATTTATAGCTGCTCTTTGCACTGTTCACTCTACTTTCATTGCTCCATGGTCTGCGCTAACCTGGGTGTCCAACAATTGAGGTGGAACTTAAGGTGACACAAACATTGCAGAGCACACAGTGCTGTCCTGGAGGGACCCTTGTGTGAGCATTCCTGAGCCCCCTGGCTCCAGCAGAAGATGCTCCAAGGGCTGGAGCCCCTCTGCTCTGGAGCCAGCCTGGGAGAGCTGGGGGTGCTCACCTGGAGAGGAGAAGGTTCCAGGGAGATTTCAGAGCCCCCTGCAGGGCCTAAAGGGGATCCAGGAGAGCTGGAGAGGGACTGGGGACAAGGGATGGAGGGACAGGACACAGGGAATGGCTTCCCAGTGCCAGAGGGCAGGGATGGGTGGGATATTGGGAAGGAATTGTTCCCTGTGAGGGTGGGCAGGCCCTGGCACAGGGTGCCCAGATTTGCTGTGGCTGCCCCCGGATCCCTGGCAGTGCCCAAGGCCAGGCTGGACAGGGTTTGGAGCAGCCTGGGACAGTGGAAGGGGGCCCTGCCATGGCAGATGGGTGGAACGGGACGAGCTTTGAGGTCCCTTCCAACCCAAACCATTCTGTGATTCCATGGTCCCTCTGCTGCACATCCAGCACAGGGAAACTGTGCCCACAGAGGACTCTGGAGAGGTCACACTGTGCGTCCCCAGAAGCCCTGGCTGTGTTTGCTGACAGCACCTGCAGTTGCACGCTGCTGTGACAGCAGGCTGTGGTCTGGAACACTCCTGAGGCTGGAAAGGTTCCCGCACCCAAACGTCTCTCCTCTGTGTGTCCTGACAAAAGTGCCAGGCAGCTGTGGTGTGAGGGGCCTTACAGGGGACTTTGCTTGCAGCCAGAGCAGTGTCAGGCAAGTGTCCATCCCAGCTGCTGCAAGCAGGGCAGGACCCTGAGCAGGGAGCTGAGCAGCGGGAGCTGCTGGCACCAGGAGTGGGCACTGCAGGGGGAGCAGGCAGCTCCAGCAGGAAGGAGCAAAGCGGGGCTGGTGGGACAGACTTGGAGGACAAAGAAGCTGGGGGAGGACTGGCCTGGGGTCCCCAAGCTGGGCACGGAGAGGAGATGGGTCTGGTGGGAAGGAGGGCCTGCTCCTTCCTGCAATCCAGTGGCTGCCTCACACAGCATCTGCGGTGGCAAACTCCACCCCGCTGGAGGTGAAACCCCCCTGACAGCAGCTGGGCACAAGTTGGTCCCCACACACCCCTCGGGGGCAGCAGAGTCCCCACCCCTTCGGGCTGCACCCCCGTGCACAGGTGGGCTGTGACCTCCAAAGAGAAATGCTCCCTCTTGCTAAGCAGAGGAGAAAGAGCTGCTGCTATTAATTATTAATGAAATCTCACACACAGCATTAAAGACACGGGCAATTCTTTTTGGCAAGTGTAATGAAAAAATTAATTGAATAATCATTCCATGTAAATAGATTTAGATAAGCTTCTCGTCTTTTTTATTTTTTTTTTTTTCCTTCCCCTCCTTCTCTCTCCCTGCTCACACCTTCCACTTTTCAGTAGAGAAACACTGTGATTAATTGCTTGGAATATTGTTTTAATTCATAGCATCCTGTGGTGAGCAGTGGCTGTAGTGGCTGGGGCCACCAAGTCCCTTGGGTTCAGGCAGTCTGACCTAGGGGATGCAGAGCAGCATGAGGGAAGAAAAGGCTGTTAAAATTTACTGCTATTGGGAACACTTCAAAAGAAACCAAAATGCCTGATTTATAGAGTGCTGTTTTGTTAATGGCTTAGAGGGCCTGATCCTCTCGGTGTCTATGAGTCCTTACAGTTTTTGGGGGGGTTGTTGCCTGGTGGGTGCCCCTGGAGCCAGACCCAGGGACCATGTGCTGGGGACCATGCCCTGCCCTGCTGCAGTGCCCTGCTGCTTGTGAGGTGCTGTTACTGTTCCCTGAGGCTGCTCAGGTGCCTGTCAGCTTCATGCCTTCAACCTTCATGTTGGAGTGGGAGGGAGCATGACAAGCCTTCCAGTTTTTCTTTTCTCACAGAAGGACTAGGTTGGAAGAGACCTCTAAGATCATCGAGTCCAACCGATGCCCCAACACCTCAATTAGACCATGGCACTGAGTGCCACATCCAATCTTTCTTTAAACACATCCAGGGACGATGACCCGACCACCTCCCTGGGCAGATCATTCCAGTACTTTATTACCCTTTCCGTGAAAAACTTTTTTCTAATATCCAACCTAAATTTCCCTTGGTGCAGCTCAAGGCTGTGTCCTCTCCTTCTGTCAGTTCTGCCTGGAGAAAGAGACCAACCCCCACCTGAGCACAGGCACCTCTCAGGGAGTTTAGAGAGTGATAAGCGCACCTCTGAGTCTCCTTTTCTCCAGGCTGAACATCCCCAGCTCCCTCAGCCGTTCCTCACAGGGTTTGTGCTCCCAGCCCCTCCCCAGCCTTGCTGCCTCCTCTGGACGCGCTCCAGCCCCTCAAGGTCCTTCCTGAACTGAGGGCCCAGACCTGGACACAGCACTCGAGGTGTGGCCTCACCAGTGCCCAGTGCAGGGGCAGAATGACCTCCCTGCTCCTGCTGGCCACACTGCTCCTGACCCAGGCCAGGATGCTGCTGGCTCTTTTCCCTTGAGGGAGTTCTGAATGTTTCCCAATTAATGAGCCCATCTGTGACCCTTGGGCAGGGCTGGGCACCCCTGTCAGTTCCTTGGGGGCTGCAGTGCCAAGAGCCATGGGAGGGACCTGGAGCAGCCAGGCCAGGCCAGCCCTTCCCAGCAAGGATCCAAACCCCAAACAGACACAGCACCAAAGCACTAAATTCCTCCCAAATGCCAGAGCCTGGGGCTGTGCTGTCTCCTGTGAAACCAGTCAAGAAACCCCTTGTTATGCTGTGCTCTGGTTCTCACCTCCCATCAGCAGTCTGGCTTTTTCTCTCCTGTGTGTTTCAGTGAAAAATACTTTCCATTAAATTTTATCTCAGAGAATCTTCTTTGGGGTCTCCAGCTCTAATTCCCCAACACGGAATATTTGTAAAGATAGAAACTTTTTTTACCTTTATCCATGAAACTTCTCAATTCTCATTACTCTGCAAAGTGGCATAAATTTAAGGAAGAGCCAGGAGAGATTCTTTTCATAGGAGTTTCTTATGGCTTTAAAAATTAACAATCAAAAATACACACCAAAATAACCAACGCCCCAGACCACCTTTCTCCCCTCCTATGCAGGGCCCTGAGTTCTCACAGATGCCCAGGAGCATCTCAGCAGAACCACAGGGAAGGTGTTCAGGACCAGGTTGTGGTGACCCTGTTCAGCATCAGCACAGGTTCAGCAGGACACATCCACTTTCTGTATTTTGAAGTTTAACATGGCCAAATTCCTTGAGCTGTCATCTGCCCCATCTTTGAGATGATGTAGCCAAATTTTAACTCTAACTCTGCAGATTTTCCAGGAGTTTTAAGCTAGCATTTCCTGAAGACATATTCCCATTTGACCCTGTGTCTTTTTCAGCTTCCCATCTCACCTGACAGCAAATTTCCAGTTTTCTTATTCCCTATAGCTACAACGTTGTTCAAACGATGTCTTCTCATTCAATCAACCTACACTGCACCAGCCTGTTGCCTGAAACAGAGACTGCTCTTATGGCTTTTCACACTTACTCAGCTGCTGCCTCACTCTGTCTGCAAAACAAAAAGGGAGAAGTAGAAACTGCCTGCTGAAATGAAGCAACTGCTTTGTTGCTGCTTGTCGTGCCTGCAGTTTCCATGAGTTTCCATGCCCAGAGTTTCTGAATTTCTTTTGCCTTAAATGACAGCTGAGCGTGTAACTGTCCCCTGACGTGACAGAGCAGCCCAGGTGATTTCTACCTTGGGATCTAACCAAGCTGAACTTTGTGGACCGTGGACCCGAGGCAGCTCAGTTGGGTGTTGGAGATCAGGAACAGGAGCTGGCTCTTCCACAGGCTTGTCTCACAGGTCTGGCTAAATACCTGTAACTCTTCTCTGGAGTATTTATTTCAATTGCTAGATAGGTGTACAATTGTAACACTCATCATGTGAGTCCAGCTCAGGCAATTAAGATTGCATCTCATTAGTGCTAACACACAGACAGAGCCCTGCCCACCCCTACAGCCTCTGCGGAGCTGGGAAGAAGTTGCTTTGAGAGTTGGAGCAGCCCAGCTGCTCAACAGGAGTTAATGAGCAGTTCCCTTTCTCGGTGATTTTGTAACCTGGGCCTTCAAATTCACAGCGGGCTGAAGCTCTGTGTGTAATTGTCTGGTGTGATTCAGTACAAGATCACCAAAACTTCGTCGCTAGAGGGTTTCCCCCCACCTTTGAACATCCCTGGTGTCCAGGCCCTGCTGAGGCCATCTCAAACTCCCTGCCTGCCAGGGTTTGGCTCCAGTGCCTGAGGAAGGGATTGAAAGTCCCTGCCCCACAGCAAAACCACATTATCTGCCGGGGCTGGTGCTCAGCAGTGTCCAAGCAGGATTCTCTTCCCACAGTCAAAGTCTTGGGACTTATTTGTTCCAATTACACAGGTAACTCCAGATGAAAACCAGCAGAAAGGCACCAGTATAAAGCAGGGTCAAAGGTGAGATGACAGTCTGCTCCTACTGACGTTGTTCTTTTTCCACTGATGTTTTATTGCCCTCTGGTATAAATCAGGCCTTTCACGGTTTTTAAGGTTTGGTTCCATGTGACTGCCCTCTGCTAAAGTGTCCATTCTCAGGTTTCACAGCTCCGTTTTAACGTTTAATTAACCAGAGTGAGTAATCTATAAACAATGTAACTGTGTTCTTATTTTTTTTTCTTTTCTTTCTTTTTTTTTTCTTCTCCCCTCCTTCCTGCAAAAGAGCCAACTGAGCCTAATCCTATCTTCTGTAGGACCTGGCAGCCATTCAGGACTGCTTTTACTGGATTTATGTGGAATTTGGTCACCTGTAGCTTCGGGCAGCCCAAATCTCTCAGGATGTGCAGGACGGGAGAGGGAGGGCCAGGCACTCGTGGATCCCACCCACAGGAGAGTGATGCCTTTGAGAATCAACTCTTGCACATTCCCAGGGAAGGACGGTGGGAAAGGAGCATTCTGTGGGGAAAGGGAAAGCCTCAAAAGTTGGCTGCTGGGCAAAATCTTTTTCTCATTATAGGAGTGACCCTCACCACATCAGTGTCGTTCCTGCCTGCCTCACGTGTTCCTATGGACAATACCCGAAATCCAGGCAATCTTTCCAAAAGCACTCGGCTCCTGCCTGTGCTGCCAGTGAGAGCTTTCTTGTTTGGAAAGAGGTTATTGAGGCCATCATCACCTGGCTGTTGCTGGGAGGGCTTGGGGTTGCTTAAAATCCAGGTTTCAGATGGTCAGGGTCCTGTTAAAAATGCCAGAGCAGGATCATATCCACATCTTTTTAGGAATGTGGGCTAGGTGAGTTTTCCTTTTTCCCAGTATTGCCAGCCCTCAAGCTCACCTGTAGCAAACACCGTGTCTCTAAAGCATCTTGTAAAACGTGGAAGCCAACACCTGTGCTAAGCCAGAGAGACTGTTGCTCACTTAGAATTGTTTCCAGCTGAGTGTCATCAGCACGCAGCCAGCAGGAGGAGGAGCATTAACATAAACGCCAATGAGCTCCAGCTCGAGGGGAGAGACTCGAGAAGAAATCTGGTGCTGTGAAGGAGGCGCTCCAGAAGTTTGTCTGTCTCAACTAATAATGCCAGCTGGAGTCTCAGGTACTGTCGCTGTGTGTGTGTCATGATAGGCAATGGCAATGATAGTTAAATATTTTTCATCTCCTTTGTGTTTCTATTCTCTCCATCATAAAAGAGGTAAATTTGCCCAACTCCTGGGATTGTACTGTGGAGGATTGATTAAAAGCTGCAAACAAAAAGCATGAGACTTGGGCAAATTGTTTCTGTGAATGTTGGACAAACCAGGTCCTTGCCTGCCCAAAAGGCTCTTTTGCTTTGTTGGAGTCTGTGGATTTGCCACTTAAAAAAAAAAAGACAAAACAAAACAAACCCCACCAGAAAAACAAAACCAAAAAAAGCAACAATACAACAAGAAGCCGAGTCTGAGGTGAGCACGAGGACTGTGAGCGGCTCTTGCAAGAAGCAGGGAAAAGTGCAGGAGCAGGTGCTGCTCCCCTCTTTGGTCCTTCCCCGTGCCCAAGGCCACACACGTTCCCAGGAGCCTGCAAGGTGAGGCAGAGGACGCTGCAGCTGAAGTGCCACATCCTCTCTCCAAGGTGTTTATTTATCAGACATCTGCCTCTGCTGTAATTAATGTCACCCCCGGCCCGTGCTCCCGCGGAGGAATGGGCTCGGTCCCGTCCTGGGGAAGCTGCAACTCCCAAGTCTCAGCACATGGAAGTGGATAAGGAAGTAAGGGGGTCTCTCTTCCCCTCCGTTGTGGGGTTTGTGGGGATGCTGAGCTCCAGGGGCAGCCTTGTCCCCCACAGATGTTGCTGTTGTCTTCTCATGGGAATGTCCAGAGGTGACTGACAGTTCCTGGTGGGAGATGAATGCAGACGCTGCTCCTGGAGAAATGCTCAGAAAGTCCACCTCAGTGAGGGTGAGGAGGGCCTGGGATCACCTTGCTTTGACTGTGCTGTAGCTCCAGAGCCCCTCTGTGATTTTGTGTAATAAAAAGCAGGATGGGCTCAGTACACAGACATGAAATGTTGGTACCAGAGCCAGGGGGAACCTGAGCTGCTGCTGCTGGCCCTGGCCAAGGAACGCTGCTGTGCTGGTGAGCTGCCCGTGGCAGCAGGGCTGCAGAGCTCATGGCCCTACAGCCTGTTCCCCAGGAGATCTGGGGGTAACTATGGTGTGTTTAGAAGTGGAACTCAAGAGCCAAAAGTGGCTGTGGTGGTTCTGGCAGTGGCCCAGATCACCTTTATGGACTGAGAGGTGAAAACACCAAAGCTGTGCTTGGCACGGTGCATCCCTGTCTCCTCTCTGCAATTTGGTTGTAGTTTTTAGCAGCTCTATACTGAATTTGGCAGAATTTTCCTCATCCATCCCTGCAGGGTCAGCTGGGCAGTTTGGCAGCTTGTGTTCTGTTTTCCTTTGGGGATTTGCCCTTTGTCTTGGGGCTCCCCAGGGTCTGTCCCTGCTTGCAGGAATGCAGGGCAGTTGGTACCTTGCTCTCACAGCTGTTCCTGGGCAGAGCTGCTGCAGGGCAGGATGCAGGTGTGTGGCTCAGGGGTGTCTGCTGGGAGGAGGGACACAATATTTCATCACCATTGATTCCTGGAGGGCCATCTCCCTGACACTGATGGGAGAGGTTCAGCTTCATATTAATCCGAACTTTGGATCAATGGGGTGAGATCAATGAGTTCAGGACAAACTGACCTGTAACAGCTGCAAGCTGGTTTGTTGCACGACAAGATGAGCTTGTTTCAGCTGCTAGAGATGCAAGAACGTGAGAGGCTCTGTGGATTTGGGGATGGATGTGGGGGGCCCCCTAGGTCTGTCCTGGAGAGTTGGACCAAAGGGCTCTCACAGATGGAGCAGGCTGGTTTTCATGGCCATAGAACAGTTTGGGTTGGAAGGGACTTTAAAAAGCACCTTGTTCTACCCCTCCTTGCCATGGGCAGGGCCACCTTCCACTAGACCTGCTTGTTCCAAGTGTCATCCAGCCTGTCCTTGAACACTTCCAGGGATGTGTTCCTGTGTTACACAAGGCCTCACGCTGGGGCTCCACAGTTGGCATCGGGTGCCCAAGGGCAGATCTACAGCATGAATGTCCTTCTTGGAGGTATTGCTGTGGGTGTGGAAGAAGGACCAACCCAGTTTATTGTGGGGGATTACAGCTATTAATGTAGGTTGCCATGGTGAGTGATTAAAATCTTCCCACACGTCCCTCTCCTGCACGGCAGCAGGTGCCCTGCACAGCAGATGTTGTGCACACCGCAGGCACGGGAGCAGCTTTCGAGCACAGGAGAAACCCACAACGTGCTTTCACCTCTGCTTGTCTTGGTCAATGAAATGGTCCCTGGCTGGAGCTTAAATAATGCTTTTAATGCTGCTTTGCACAACACAGAGGAGCTGCAGGGTACAGGTTGTAATCCATGGATGCTTACTGTCTTTGAGAGTGTGAGATGCTGTTCATAACTGTTGTAAAATGCACCAGATAATGGCATTAAAGAACTGAACCCTCTGAGGGTGGCTGTGTGCCTTGCGTGGTGCCAAGCAGAGGTCAGGAGCTGTCGGTTCTGCAGCACAGCCTTGGTTACCTGAGGAGGTGTTTAACAGATCTGCACCCAGGCTTTGCAGATCTGCAGCCTCGCTGCTGGGTCTCTGCCGTAACACTGGAGCATAAATTGCATTAAGAGTTCCTTCCTCTGCTTTGGGATGTCTGTGGGAAGCCCTGTGATGAGAGGCACTGAGGTCAGAACTCTGCATGCTGGAGCACAGAGCTGCTTTTGGGTCCATCACCTGAGCAGGTCCAACTGGCCTTGTTTGTAATGGATATGGGACATCATTTCAACCCTGAAAAAAATCAAAACTGTGTCTGACTTTGCTTTTGCACTTTGCTTTTTTTCCTGCCTGGATTTCTTTGCGGTGCCTCTGCTGTAATTGTTTAAAGGGGTTAGGAGGAAGCATGGACAATGCCTCCTGTGCTTCTCAAGCAAAACCTTTGTGCTGAAGCTTGTGCAGCCTCTCCTCCTTCCTTGTGCCTCTCTGAAGATCAGGTTGTGAGCCCAGCTTTAGTTGGAAAGCTGGAAACCCATCTTCAGTGGGTTGGTTACTGGTGCAGCAGCCAGTGATGCCAGCATTTAGAGAGGAAGGAGCTGGTGGGACCAAGGGGAGAAAGCCACTGTCCCTTTACTCCAGCACACCCCTCCCGCTGGGCTGCGCTGGGCCTTCCAAGGGATCGATTGTCCAAAGAACAAAAGCAACGCAGGAGTAAAGTGCAATAATCATGTGAGAAGAGAGAAACTTGAGAAGTACACCACAGGTTCACTTAACTCCTGCTTGGTCGATAAGCTGCTTATTGAAAGGCATTATTCTTGTGCTCCTGATTCCCAGAAGTGTCGGAGCTGCCTGGAAGGCCAGAACCAAACGACTGCCAGCTCTGCTGCCATTGATTTTAATGCAGCAGGACACAGCACTGGGTAATAAAGTGTAAAAACACGATTCCCCCAAAAGGAACAGCACAATGGGATAACAAAAGTAGTGACTAGCGTGCAGCTGTTTCGTATTCCTGTCTTTGCACAAGAAGTGTCTCGCTGGCTCCTTGACACCCCTGTCCCATTGCGTGGCTGCAGTGCTAATTTAGGGCTATAACCAAAAAACCCACGCTGACCACCACCCAGAGGGAAAAAATAAGTCAATGCATGTTTGTTTCATTACTCTGATATTCTACTACTTCAGCTATTCACGGTTTAAGAGCAGCTATTTCCTTTCCCACTCTGTTATTTAAAACAAGAGCTCCTGTTAAAGCTGTGTGAAATACAAATTTCCTTTGGATTTACTGCCTAAACAAAATGTAATGATTTGGATGAACTTTTTTCTTTTTGTTTTTGGGTGAATGATAAAATGTTAGCGTTACCAAAAATGTCTTGTTCAGTGACAAATTAGGTGTTTTGGTTTGGGGAATGGAAGGGAACAGCAATGACAACAGCTATGCTTTTAAATTACATTTAGGTAAATATAAAAGAAGAACAACTAAACGCATTGCACCTAGAAAACATTTGAACCGAGCAGTGCATCTAGGGGTGATGTTCCTGTTCATATTGGCATAAACGCTTAGATTTTAATATTACTGAACTTAGTTTTTTCTTTTGCAAAAAGATCCTTTACTCGAGAGAATTTGCATGGCCTTAGCCATAATATAACAAATATTTAAATCTAATTTTTAAAACCAATGTCACTTTTCAAAAGTAAAATCTTAATTATATATGTAGACTGGATGGGTTCTGTTTTCAGTGATAGCTGGGGGGCTCTTCTTTTTGGACACGTTAATTCAGAGTGAGCTTGAATAGAAAAAGGCCTAGTTCAGCCTAATGCAGCGGCAGAAATCAAAAAGGCATTGTTCTAACCCAGTGGTTCCCATAGGGCAGCCCCAGGTGCCCTGATTTGCCATCGGGCTGTGGGATCACCCCTGAACCAAAGGAAATGTGCTCAGGGCACCCTGAGGTGCAGGAGCCCTGCACGGTGTGGGATGTGCTGGTGCTGAACCCCTTGCACCACGCTGGCTGTGCTGTGTTCACACCTTAGAAATCCCCTTTTACAGCACAACATTGGCCTCGGAGCTGCACCTGCCATTACAAAGTCCCAGAGGATTTTGCACCATCCCCCTGTCAGCCCAAGTCAGTATTTGCTCTGACCCTGAGTGCAGCTGAGCCGAGGGAAGGGTTCTGTCCTGGAGCAGGTTGGGTGAATCCCTGTGAGTGCTGTGCTGCATCCAGGCCTGGAGTCCTCAGCACGTGAAGGACACGGACCTTTTGGGTCCAGGGGAGGCCATGAAGATGCTTCAAGGGCTGGAGCCCCTCTGCTTTGGGGCCAGGCTGCGAGAGCTGGGGGTGTTCACCTGGAGAAGAGGAGGCTCCGGGCAGACCTTATAGCAGCCTGTCAGTATTTAAACAGGACTCATGGAAGAGCAGGGGGAGTGACTTTTTACAAGGGCAGGTAGCAATAGGACATGAGGGAATACTTTTAAACTAAGAGGTGAGAGGTTTTAGCTTAGATGTTAGGAAGAAACTCTTCCCTGTGGGGATGCTGAGGCCCTGCCCCAGGTTGCCCAGAGCAGCTGTGGCTGCCCCTGGATCCCTGGAAGTGTCTGAGGCCGGGCTGGATGGGGCTCGGAGCACTTTGGGACAGTGGAAGGTGTCCCCAAACCTTCAAAGCAGGGGGTGAGCACGAGATATCTTCAAGACCTCTTCTAACCCAGACCATTCCATGATTCTGTGACTCTGGATTTGGTGTCTGGCGCTTGCTGGCTCTGGCCGGGTGTAGCATGAGGGGAACCTGGAGGAGAAAGGAATGACACGAGCCCTCGTTGTGCAAGCAGCAGAAGAGAAAGAAGAGACTTTATTCTGTTGGGAGCTTCTATATAAAGGGGGGTTTTGAAGCTCCCACCTTGAGCAGTGATGTGTGCTATATCCCACTGGGGGAGGGTTTTCCTAGGCAGCTTAGCCAGGTGTAATTCAAGCTTTGCATAGTGCAACAGCTGGGCACAGCTCTGCCTGCCCTGCCCAGCGCAACTCCTGTGTCGACAGCACGGTCAGTCCTGTGAGAGCTGCACGGATCTCAGCCCGAGGGCAGCCCCTCCTGCCAAAGGCCAAGCCCTGGGCCCGTCACAGCAGCAGCTTTTTTTTTCCTCACATTACTGTATTAAACCAGAAGCTGATGCCAGTAACCCCCATCCTTACAACCTTCCTGGATGTTTGCTCAGCTTCTTGCTTCCCCAGCCATTTAACATCAGGTGTGCCATGTCCACACCAGCTGGGACAGCCTGCACTTGACTCTCTTCCTAGGGATGCTTCTTAAAAACTGTTGCACAGTGCTGGTCCCTTGCCAGCATTGATGGATGCAATGTCCTGGTTTCCTGGAAATTCCGTGGGACAAAGCGTGGGGAATGGCAGAGCAGGGACTCCTCACTGCCTGCAGCAGCACTGAGAGTGCCTCAAACCCTCCTCAGCCACAGCAGCCCCCAGACTCCTGGCTTTTTTTATTTAAGCTGGCTTAAATCAGAAGGGCAGTGCCAGGAGGTCTCAGCTTCTGGCTGTGCAGTGTCTGGGTGGTACCTGGGCAGGGAGGGGGTGGCCCCAGCCCTGGCCCCCTCTTACAGCCAGAAGCAGTTGTACGTCCTGAGGTCTCGGTGGTATTGGGGGCATTGCATGTGCTTTAATCTCTGGCTGCCAGAGGTGGGCATGGACATCTCCTGGAGAACTTTGGGCAGCCCATTCTATGTCTGTAAATGGTTTTGGAGCAGTTAAGTCCTTGTGACTTAACCCAAAGTCCAGCCAAAGCTGGGAAGCACCGTGCATGCCTTAGGGCCATGGCCCGCCACCCTCATGTTGCTTTGGGGGCATTTTCTTGATGTCATTTGTAGCTTTTCAGGGCTGCTGGGGGGTCCATCACCCTGAGAAGCCCCAAGGCAGCAGAGCACACGTGCACCTTATTTTTAGCACCTTACTTTATCCACAGTCCCTCCTGTCCCCCCAACAAGGACTCTGAGTGGAGCTGCTGATCGAACACTGTGAAACCTCTTAGTTCACCTGGCTTTCTGAATTCCTTAAAATGCTTCAGTCTTCTTTTTTTGTTAGAAATGGTACCAGTCAGATGATGTTTTCTCATCCTAAAACCTCAGCCCTTTCCAGAGGCTGGCCTGCCCATGGCTGAGAAAAAGGTATCATCTGAAAAGAGACAGTTGGGAGAGTGGGCAGGTAGAGAGGCTGAGCAAACTCATGGTGAATTGAACTCTGTTCCTCCTCTCTGTCTCTCTCCAGGTTTGTGTCCCACCACCCCCACCTTCCTGGAGACTGGTGTCACCCACAATAGCTTAGTTTTGAAAAGAAGGTGGATAGGTAAAGGAGAGAAGGTATAATTATGAGTGGAATCTGGGAATTTTTTTATCAGATTGTGACACTGTCGAACGCTTTCTGTGCACAGTATATTGTCGAAAAGGCAGTGATTGTGCTGTTCCCACCACCTTTATCAAAGCTCCAGTCAGTCAAATCCTCCCTGTTATTAAATGCTGCTCTGCAAGTCTGCATTGTGAAGCTGAAGGATATAATCACAGGTGCCAGACATGGGGAGAGAGCTGATCCAAAGGTGTGAAAAAAAAAGAAAACACAAAGATGAGCTGAATAAAAACACATAAATGAGGTGTAAAAAATCAGATTACAGGGGGCAGAGAAGGTGGGAGTAAAATGAAGCAGAAAAAAATCCATTACTTAGGCTTCT
>WEKY01025182.1:584516-673679 GCA_013390045.1 Picathartes gymnocephalus | reverse complement strand
ATCCATCCACTGTGATCCATCCACTGTGATCCACCCACTGTGATCCATCCACTGTGATCCACACACTGTGATCCACCCACTGTGATCCACCCACTGTGATCCATCCACTGTCATCCATCCACTGTCATCCATCCACTGTGATCCATCCACTGTGATCCACCCACTGTGATCCACCCACTGTGATCCACCCACTGTGATCCATCCACTGTCATCCACCCACTGTGATCCATCCACTGTGATCCACCCACTGTCATCCATCCACTGTGATCCACCCACTGTGATCCACCCACTGTGATCCATCCACTGTGATCCACCCACTGTCATCCACCCACTGTCATCCACCCACTGTGATCCACCCACTGTGATCCATCCACTGTGATCCATCCACTGTCGTCCATCCCAGGGCTCCCAGCACAGCCACTGTGGGGCTGGCTTGGTCCCTTTCCACAGAGCTGCTGCTGGGAGTAGAACTGACACTGTGGCAGGGTGGGCACCCACCAGGGCTCAGCTGGGGCTCCCCTGTGTCCTTGTGGAAGGGCTCAGACTCACACCTGGCTGCCTCTGGCCCTTCCCAGCCACCCAGCACGGCCCTGGTGCAAGGGATGAGTCAACCTTTCCTGACACTTTGCTGTATGGCAACCACAGGCAGTTTATTTTGGCTGGCACCTGGGCTTTAAAGCCCTCAGGAGGCTGGGATGATGCTAAAGGCTGTATCCCCCTCAGTGAGTGCATGGTTCAGGCATCACAGCTGGAGCAAGGAAAAGAAATGCCAGCTCAGGGATGTCATTTGGCTCCACGGAGATACCTAAGCCTTGTTGAGCTAATACTTGTGGTAATAGGTATTAAATTGGCTCATGTAGACATGGCCCTGAAGGGCAAGAAAACAACTTCACATCTCCTCTGTAATGTCTCTGTCTTTCCAAATCAACTCTTTTCCTACTTCAGGCGTAGTGTCTTTACAGCTGTTCAGGTTTTGCTGTAGCCTGGAGGTATTCAAGTGCAGGTCCCTGTGCCAGGAGCCATATGCATGTCTGGGAGGGAGACCCACAAGGAAGGGTTTAAAATCTCTGTAAACACAACAGGAAAAGGAAGCATTCCCTCATTTTGCACATGAAGGGTTTGCAGGGGGTTAAATTCCAGTGGCTGTGGTCCTTGGTGCTCCTCTCTGTGGAGTCTGGCTGCTGGTAGGACTTGCTGCATGAGAAATGGCTCCTAAATCACAGTATGAGACCAAAGCATGCAGCAACCTCCCTGCCAGTGCTGGGTTACTTCAGCACACCTGGCTATAAAATGCCTGGCTTAATCCACCCCCATGTCTGGAACAGCATCCCAGGGCAGAAAGGAAAGGCTGGCCTGTGCTATCAGTGGCCAGAGACAGAATATGAACCTCCTTGTCCTGAGGCAAAAATCTGGTGTTTGGCCACAAAAACCCTCAGGAAAGAGCTTTTCCAATGCAGTGCATTCATCTTGGCTGCAGTCTGTTCAGGGAGAGGCATCCAGCCACTGCCTGGCAGGTTGGTCTCAGCCTTCTCCAGAGCAGCAGTACTCTTTATTTTCAACATGAAAAGCTTTTTATGTGATCTTTCTGAATAACAAGTTCCTGTGTCACAGACTCTTGTCATCACCCAGGTCAGCCTTTGAAAAGCTGAACATTTTGCCCATTGTCTTTGTAGGTAAAACAAAGGGAAGTGGCATCTTTCTACAGGACAAAAATCCTCCGTGTGCTGCTGAGGTGCTGCCCAAGTGGCATCTCAGTCGCAGCTTTCTTGCAAGCCAGGCTCTCTGCTGGCTCAGGAGCCGTGCATCTGATCAGGTTCCTGCAGCCTCAGATTCACCCTGTCAGTATAATGATGGCAGTCAGCAGGGCTGAGCTGCCTAAAGCTGACTCCACCATGAGACTGGACATGAGTGTGCCTGTCTCATGGTGGTATTTTTGCTTTTTATGTGTCATTTTAAGATGGACTGTTCAGATCCTGTTTCCTCCTCAGTCCTCTCTTAGCAGGAGAAATGGCCCCAGCTCCTTTGGTCCCATCCAGGGCTGAGTGTGCATCCACCTTACACAGGCATTTGCATCTGGGCTCCTGTCGTGACCAGCTCAGAAAGTCTCCAAAGCATGGAAGTCTCTTGGTCTCTCTCCTACACTGGGCCTGTTTCCAAAATAAATGCAAGTATTTGCAGACAAGCTGTGGAAATGAATGCCTTACCCACTCTGGGGAAGAGGAGAGAGGTCTGGAGAAATGTTGCAGATTCCTGGCTTGAATGGCTCTTCCTGTCTTTCCCAGGGGCTGTACCCCAAGCAGGACAGCACTGAGTGATTTCAGTGGTGCATTAACAGCCAGAATAATGTGTCAGCTATTCTCCCCAGCAGGGCTTTATTCTGAAGGATCTTTTCTTTTAATTGCTGCCTTTCCATTTCTGGTGACATCTTCCAGAGTGAGCAATGGACTGTGGGAAACTGTGGGTCATTCTGTCTCCACTGGTGTGCTGCAAAGAAAATTTGCACACCTGAGCAGCCCCTGCTAAACAATGGGGAAGAGCAGTTTGCTCCTTGTTAGGAGAGCAGAGCTCTCACGATGACTCAGAGCGACAGTGAAGAATCCCAGGAAAGGTGCGATCATAACCTGTTCTCCATGAGCACAACCACCAAGGTCCCCCCATCCCTTTTATCCCCTGAATCTGGGCTGCTGGACATCACTGCCAGTATTGGACAGGAAAAGTCCCACAGGCTCTCCCAAGGTGTCCTAGGGTCACAGAATGATTTGGGTTGGAAAGGACCTTAAAGCTCATCTTGTTCCACCCCCTGCCGTGGGCAGGGACACCTTCCACTATCCCAGGTTGCTCCAAGCCCCATCCACCCTAACCTTGGAAACTTCCAAGGATGGGGCAGCCACAGCTTCTCTGGGCACCCTGTGCCAGGGCCTCCCCACCCTCACAGCCAGGAATTTCTTACCAATATCCCATCTATCTGTGTTAGTTTAAAGCCATTCCCTCTTGTCCTATCACGACCTGCCCATCTAAGAAGCCCCCTTGCTCATTTTTGTAAGCCCCATTAAGGTACTGGAAGGCTGCAGTGAGGAACTCAAAGCAATGTTTTCCTACTTTTTCTCCAAAGAGTTTAGGAATGTAGAAAGTAATTTATAAATAGTGAGGGGAAGGAGGAGAGAGAAAGAGAGCACTGTTCATATAATCATAGAATATCCTGACTTGAAAGGGACCCACAAGGATCATGAAGTCCAACTTCAAGGTTTTATGTCATGGATCAACTCCTGTCCTGGTCAGATCCATGTGTGTGCTCTGAGCTTAGGGGCACCCCCAGGACCTGAGCTCTGGGTCCTCTGGAGGTTTTAGGGGCCACAGATGCAGTGGGACAGCTCTTCCTTCTGCTGTGGGACGTGGCCCTGCCCTCAGGGAAGCTGTTCATCCATAGGGGTCAGGAAAGTGTGCATTGTGCTGGTGGTCCCTGTGTCCTCCACGTCAGCTCTCACCACGTCCCACAGGCTGTGCAGCCTCTGTGTCCAGTCTGCTGGGCCTAAAACCAGAATGGAGAGTTCTAAGTCACCTTGGAGATTAAAATCCCCAATAATTTCCAAATGGTTATGCTTTCGTTCAAGAGGCTTCTGCCCACAGTTTCTAAATTCCACCCCCTTTTCAGCCCACCTCTGGAGCCAGCTCACAGAGAGATGTGGCCCAGCAGATTCCTTGTTCCCCAAAGCTGCAAGACAAACCTTTAGGGGTACTGACTGGGCCAGATGTATTTCCTTCCTTATCTCTTAGCCCTCCATGACTTGGAGATCACTACATAATGGTGGAGGAGCCTTTGTTTGAAAGGTTTTCTCACTTGGGCGTTTTTTGGCAACTCTGTTCAATATTTTTAGATTACCATGAGATCCTGGAAGTCCCTCCAGCAGCAACAGGTTTGGGTCCTTCTCCTGCAATAAGGTCTGAACAAATAATCTCTGATGTTAGTGCATATGACATATCAAAGGGTTTTGGTCTGGTCTGTGAAATATATTCTGTATTAATCTCCCCCTTACCTGTAAACCAGATGAAAAAGCATACACAAACACCCCAACCGTTTGATGTTTCTCCTCTGAATCAAACAGACCTGTCTCCATGGTCCTATTATCTCCTCTTATTAAGTATGTTTTCATGCTGTGCTTTTTTTTTTTTTGTGCCCACAGTCAATAACAATTTAAATGATACTCTTTGATGACCTTTGTTCACATCATTTATTTCCATCTCTTTATCTGATTTTGCCAACAGGACCTAATTTGAAAGAGGCTGCAGTTCAGCGGCAGGAGGGATTTAAACACTGTTAAGACTGACATTTTCCCTCATCTCACATCCCGTGGGGTACCTGATTGCAAATTTATAATACACCAGAGGTCTTGCCATCAGAAGATACAGACTTACAGTAACAGCAACTAATTTAAAGAAGATCTCCAGCGCATCAGTGTCTGGGGCTGGTTTACACAGACTAATTAATCCTTATTTGACCTGAATTAACTCTTAATCTGTGTGAAATGAGAGAGCTTTACTGGGATATAGAAAATTTTAAAAGATGGCAAATCCTTTCAGAACAGGAGGTTTCTGCAGCTGAGTGACTTGTGGATTAAAATACTTGTTGGCTGCTGCTGCTGTGAAAAATTAGCAACTTCATTTTTCTCCTTTTCCCACCCCCCTGTTACTAACCAGGAAGAAGAGGGGCAGAAGATTTTTTGCCACCAGCAGTTACTGTCCTTTGGTAAGCAGAGCAGAATTGTTGTCCTTGCTGTTTCCTGCTGATATTTTGGGTTTATCAAAGACATCAGCAGCCTGGCACAAGGGAGAAAGCTCATTTTGGGGCAGATCTTGCTGCTGACACCCCCAGGTCACAGTGTCCAGGTGAGAGGTGGTTCCTCTGATCCTTGGGAGTAGTGCCTTGGCTGCAGGTGTGAGCACTGATGAGGGATCAGAGTGGATTCTCTCCATGAGCCAAGCTCAGAGGTGAGGGATGTCCCCACCCCACATCTCTGTGATGGGGACTGGGGAACCTTTCTCCCCTGGGACTTGTACAGATGGGGAAAAGAAAAAAATTCAGGCTCAAAAGTTGCTCTGTCAGGTTTGATAAAGAGCAAGCTTGAACTGGTGTCCTCTTGTGCCTCAAAGGATTCTGCCAGAGCACAGGGGGAGCAGATCAGGAACATCAGGATCATCCAGGAATGTGAAGGGATGAACATATCCCTGGCCACAGCACACCCTGATGAAGGAATCATCTGGGTTGGAAGTGGGATTTGGAGATCAGAGCTGGAGCCAGGATAAGTCAGGGCCACCAGGAATGTGAGTGAACCTTCACTGCAGAGCCCCAAGGGGATCTTTATCAGTGAACGTGGGCGTGTGAAGGGCTAGCCAGCACTTTGGGGAGCTATGGAAAGACATGAATGGCTGGAGAAGTTTGGATCTGTGCATGTAACGTGGTGTGCTGGTTAGATTTTGTGGCACGTTGTGCCAAATGCTTCTGCTTGTGGAGATGGAGACCCTCTCAAAGCTCATCCCTACTTTGCACTTGTCTATATTTCACTGGGAAAAAAATGGTCAAGAAATGCTTGGGGAAGGTCAGAGACTGTAACGTGGCAAGGAGCCAACCAGGCCAGGCAAGTTCTCTCTCCCAGTGCCAGGAAAGCAGCAATTTACCCTTGTCCTTTGCTCTTGGCACCTTTTTTTACCAACCCTGCTTACCTATTCTTTACTCTGTTTGAAACTCCAGCCAATATAGGAGCACCACACCTTATCTAAATAACTAAAACACAGGGCAGGATCCTTATCTCCAATTCCTGAGGTGTCCAAAGTCACCCAAGATACCTGAGGAGGAAGCATGGTGTAAGTCTGTTGTGAAGGAATGTTTTAAGGTCACTTAAAGCATCACCAACAAAGGTATTGGCAAAAGCAGGTTCGGTATAGAAGAGAAAGCATGACAAAGTTCACGGGCAAGGTTCTCTCTACTGCTTACTAGGTAGATGAACACACAGAGAAAAAGCAAACTAAAATCTAAAATCAATCAATCTAAAATCAGAATCAGCCCAAAAATTATCTACAGAAGGTTTGGGGGGGACTGGAGGCAGTGAGGTGAAGGGGTGAGGATAGGTAGGGTGAGGGTAAAAAGGAATATTAGAGACCCTCTTGTTGAGGCACAAGGTTCAGAGTGGATCCCCCTGCCAAACTGAGCCTCGGACTTGACCAACAATGAGGTTTAACAGCACTTAAACCCGACAGCACTCACTCAGTAGCTGAAGTTAAACAACTTAACCAAGGATTCCTGTAGAACTGGCAGTAGCACTACAGTAACTCACAGGCCTAACTTACAGATCTGAAGTATTTAATAATTAGAAGAGCAATGTTCACGTACATTTGCCGTGGCACATTCCCACTTGCACACACACAGACCTAAGGGGTCTGTGCAAGGCACAAACCTGTGGAAGGATCCCCCTGGAATTCAGTGAAGGGCTCGCACTGAAAGCCTTTGGACCTTCCCAACAGGCAAAGGGCTGAGCCGTGGGGAGTGGGGGGATCAGCCCAGGCTCCATCACTGTGGTTCAGCAGGGCTCCAAGTGCAGCAAATTTGAGATTTCCCGAGCTGGGAGAGGCCCCAGCAGAGGGAGGTCACTGGTGGCAGCTGCTGTGGCCCAGGAGGGCTCCAGGGGTCCCACTGGGGACCGCTGCTCGTAGGGTCAGGAGAGATGGGCCTGAGTCACAGCCATTTCCCGTCCTGGCTGCAACCCAGGTCGGTCGCTTCCTTAGAAAATTCGACAACAAAATTGTTATTCCAGGGTTGTTATTCAGGAAAGAAGAATGAGTTTCCAAGACTTGGTTAAAAAGCAGGGGCTTGTTGGACAGCAGCAGTTCCTGGGAGCAGCCAGAGTTTCTGATGAGCTCAAGAGGAGCTGAGTCCAGGGGCTGTTCATCAAGAAGGAGCCCTAATGAGCATTTATGAGGCCATGGTGTGCCCCAGGGAGGGGGGAAGGATACACCAGCACAGCCCCCCAACCCCTGTACAGCAGGACCTTCCTGCCAGCCCTGTAAGGCTGCTGTGAGTGTTGTTATTATTGCATAAAATGTTCCCTGCCCCAGCCACGGGGAGAGGCCTTTCGGAAGATGCCGCCACATTGCACAGCAGAAATGTCACCCTCCCCACTCAGCGAGCTGCAGGAGGCTTGAGGTAACCACTTAAAGGTTACCAAGTGCTGCTGGTATCTCTATTTTCAATTACCCCCACTTGTTGGCTTTAAGGTCTTTAATATGGAAAATAAATCAGTGTGCTGCTCCATCACTCATTGACGTGACAGTCTCAGAAGATCACACGATTATAGGGATAAGGGTCTGGTTGTAAAATGTGCACCATTTCCCAGTCAGATCTTTGACCTCACACTGCTTTAATGTTGTGCCATTTTTAGGTCCGACGCCAATCTCTGTCTTGCAACATATCATCATTGTAATGCCTGATTTACACTCTGAATTATGGTAATTTATTGTAATAGCATGATTCGACCTTTTCAGTATTTCCTGGTTTTATTGGCTGGCTGTTGCATCCCTTTCCCCAGAGGTTAGCAGGGCTTTGGGAGTAGAGAAGGAGGTGAACGAGCCTGTGAAGGCACATAATGCTGAAAAAGGCAAAATACAAGAGCACCCTCCTAATCGAGGGGCTGGGGAACACGTGGAATTGTGAAGGTGATATGTGTGACATCCCCATGGCAGAAACAGACCTGACGTGTTGTCAGCCTTGGAGGGGAAAGGGCATCTTCAGGGATGGCTGGGGCCGTGTCTGGGAACCTCCACAGGGCTTTGGTGAGGTTTGCTGTGCCTCACAGTGCCAGCCCAGCCCTGCCCAGCACGAGGGGTTTATGGTGCCAGCACTGTGCAGTGCCCCTGAGAGGGGATGGGCCTGTTTCTAGAGGAAATGAGCTTTGGGAACTGGAGTGTGTCCTGCTGAGGGAGTAGAAATGTAAAAGGCCGAGATGGAAAGAGCAAATATAATCCTAACTGTTTCTTCCTTTATTGCCCTCTGCCCAGAAACACTGCTTCTCCAAGGTAGGATTTGCAGGCGTGAGAACAGAAAGTGATAGCTTACTAGTAAAAAAGAAAAAAAAAAAAAAGAGAGAGAGAGAAAGAAACCCAGAAACACTAAAATAATCCCCTACGACATAAAGCTTTGATAAAAGCAAAGCTGAGCCTGAGGGTGATGCTACTTTTTCACCCTGTTCTCCAGGACTGAGTTTGTTCCAGAGGACCCAGCCTTTCCTTTCAGGTTTGGAGTGGGTTATTTATTTTCTTAAGGACTGCCCTCTGGCATTCCTTTTGAAATGAGTATTTGTGCCTGGCTCTGGAAAACAACAGCAAAAGCAAGCAGCCAGCTCTTCTAATGGCCGTGCTGCCTTCCAGGGAGCAGCATCTTCCAGGGAGCGTTTGCTCCCAGGGAGTGGGAGGGCACTGCCGAGCTGGGGCTCCAGCCCTCCAAGCAGCATTTTGAAACATTTGCTAATAAGGACTCAGACAAACACAGGTTTGATTCTACTCCAGAGGGGTGGTGGCTTCTGGTACAAAGCTTTGATGGGAAGCAAGTATAGAAAAACACTATGTATATATGTATATATATGTGTGTGTGTGTGTGTGTGAAAAGTATTTTTTATATATATAAATCAAGGGTAGAAAATACAGGCTGGAAGAGCTGGGTGAGTTCATCCTGGAGAAGACTCTGGGGAGACCTTAGAGCCTCCTCCAGTGCCCAAAGGGGCTCCAGGAGAGCTGGAGAGGGACTTTGGACAAGAGCCTGGAGTGCCAGGACAAGGGGGAATGGCTGCACACTTCCAGAGAGCAGAGATAGGTGGGATATTGGGAAGGAATTGTTCCCTGGGAGGGTGGGCAGGCCCTGGCACAGGGTGCCCAGAGAAGCTGTGGCTGCCCCTGGATCCCTGGCAGTGCCCAAGGCCAGGCTGGACAGGGCTTGGAGCAGCCTGGGACAGTGGGAGGGGTCCCTGCCCATGGCAGGGGGTGGAACAAGATGAGCTTTAATGTTCCTTTCAAACCAAACCATTCTGGGATTCTATAAAAAATAAAGAAGCAAAGCAGGTGCTGAGAACCTCTGTTCCTGGAGGTGAGGGAAAGGGGTAGAATAGGCTGGAAACAAAATGGGACTTGGACACTTGTCAGACCAATCATGAATTACAGGTGCTTGAATTTTGCTCAGAACCAGAGGCAAAAGTAACAAATGTGCCTGGAGAAGTCCTGGTGCCATCGTGGTCCTGCTGAGACCTGCAGGGGAGGGAGGGGGTGCCACAGCCAGGGCTGCACTGGGGCTTGAGCTGCTGCTGCAGCACTGCTGGCCCCAGGCAGCAGATGGAGGCCAGGGTGATGGATTAGCAGTGACATCAAGGGAGACCAGAACATGTATATTGTGCATCCAAGGAATTGTATTTTCAGGTGATTTGTTTTCTCTGGAGCCATCCAGCTCATCTCCTCCAAAGAGTTAATTTATGGTGTTTACCCAAAGTGGTGGGTCCAGGGCAGAAGATGGGGTGGAGTCTCCTGGTAAAAGGTCTCTCTTCAGCTTTAGCTGCTGGACACACAATTCTTCTTGCTCTGTGTCTGCACCAGGTGTTTTATAACAGGCAAACATCCATCATTTCCAATTAATCCCAAAGGCCATTTCCATTACCCCTTGGTAGAGCTGACTAGAAATAACAAAGTTTCCCAGTGCTGAGCTTCAGTAAAATATTCTGAGTATCTCATAAGAGATGACTTCCTCTTAATACCAGTGAGCACTTTGTACCTCTCAGACAATGTTTTATTTCATTGTCTTTAATGGGATTGTACTCCCAGAGGCTGACTTCCTCCCCTGGATTTTCCCAGCAAGCCTGCACTCAACAGTGACACAGTCCCTGGGCTTTAGCTGACATTTTTTCTACAAGTCATGCCCCAAGTTACAATACTGGAAGGAGTTAAGTGCTTCTGAGACTTCTGGCCCTGTGTCAAATCTGGTTAAAATTGCTCACAGCTCATGTCTCCTAATGAGAACTGGTACCTGCAGGCAGCTCCTTTAGAACCTCCCTGGTACCTGGATGCATTTGGCTTTTAAAGTATGAAAAAACATTTTTTAAAATGGTCTTTGATCTGATCACACCAAAGCCCCAGGTGAAGTTTGTCCTCATAGAGAAAGGTTCTTCTGCCCTATAAAGTGTATTTTGGGCTTGCACTCCATAACAGCCTATCCCAGGAAGGAAAGGCAGCTGAATGGGGCTGGTGGAATTCAGGATCTGAGGTTTTTCCACGGATTTCCTCAATGACTTGAGACAAGTTTCCCTCATTTTGGTGTTTGTTCACCGTAAGTATAGCCAGGTCGACAACAGCCAGCTGGGATTTGACCTTGTTTGCACAGGTCCCGTGGGGTCCTGATTTGTGACTTTATGTGAAATTTGCTGGTTATATAAAAAAGGCACCTGGCAGTTTTTTGATACAGACAGATGTTCTGTAGGTCCTCATCAAAGCTCAAAGCTCATCTCAAAGCTGCCCAGTCCGTGTCTAAAGGGTGATTAAATACAGTAGATCCATACTGTGATTCTGACAAAATCACTGCCTGCTGGAAGGGAAGCTAAACCAGAGGTGGGCATTCCCGAGTTCTCAGCTTCCCAAGCAGCCTTCAAGAAAACCCTACATGTAGTGTGATTTTATTGTACGTTTTCAATCCATTCCGCCAACACAGCCGGAAGTACACACGCTTTGCTTTGTACACACCATCACCTTCATTAGTTTGATATGCAAATTGTTACTTAGAGATACTTAATATCTGCAGTGAGTGGTTTCAAACCTCTCCACACAGAGACACAGAGCTCTGCAAACGCATTGTGTACGCCGGGACCTTTGAAAACAGCCCTTTTTAAGCTGCCACTCGCATTCTGCTTCTGAAGTGGGATTTTGCACAAATATTTTTAAGTCATTGTTTTAACATTTTCACGCTTGCTTTTCAAGTAGATCATCCTCTGTGATCACAGACAAAGGCAACAATTGTTTAGTGGTCTCTTACTCTAATCGAGTCAATTTGCTTTGCTGGGATTTCCCTCTCCCCCATATTCCGCGTTCAGGACCAAACAGAGTGAAGCGGATCTAATTAACTTTTCTCAAGGGTATTGACTGTCTGCAAAGGAAGAGGAAAGCAATGAGGAATACATTATGAGAGCCTATTCATTGCCAACTCGCACACAGGAGCACATCTTCCTCTTGCAAACCCAAGGTTTACACAAATTTCCTTATTTGATTGTATTTCCTGTTGCATAGAGGCACCAGGGGCTGTGTGAACTCCTATGGGTTCTGGAAACAGAGTCAAAAGGAAATAAAGCAAAAGTGCTTCGTATAAACAGTGGAAATTAGAAATTTCTAATTAGCCTTTATTCATTAGGAGAATGAGAAATGAAATGTACAGTGGGCTGGTGTGCTGTGTTCTCTCCTTTAAGATACAGAAACTGAGCCTGACTGAAGATCAGATGCTGCCTTCACCTCCCTCACTATGGGAATAGTGAGGACTTCAAATCCATGCAAGGCAAGAGCAAAGTTTGGAAAGTCATGTGGGCACTGGGTCTGGCAGGCAGCTTTGCCCAGGAGCTTCTGCAGCCATGGGAGTGGTGCGGGGAGGCTGGGCTGGCCAGGGTGCCATCACTGCCAGTTCAGTGCAGAGGGTGACAGAGATTCCCATCCATTTGCCTTTGGGTGTGGCTAAAGACCAGAAGTTGCTGTCTGCATAATTTAAAGAATAACTCCCAGCCTCAGTGCCTCAGTTTCCCCAAAGGAAAGCATGGAGTGAGTAGTGGCATATGGACACACAAGGCTTTAAGCCATGGGTGCTGACCTGCAGGGCCTGGGATGGACTGCTCTCTGGACACTCCTGTCAGCAGCACAGACAGCAGTGCCCATCTGAGTGCCATCCCTGGGCAGATGGATCACACCTGTGCTGAGCCAGCAGCACCCCAAGAGATGGCAGCAGCCTTCACCTCTATGGGAGTGTTTGCCAGAGAATTTCTTGTGAAAAAATGGCCACAAAGGTGCCACAGGCATTGTCACCTTGGGCTAATGGGAATTCGTGTTTGTAATTGAAAGTCACTCTCGGCTATTGACACAAACTCAAAAGGACTTTCCAGGTGACCTTGAAATTCTGGTGGGAACATTTGCTTGCAGGATGTGCAGGTTCCTCCAGCCATAGCATTGTCACAGGGTCAGCTCTGCTTTGGAGACCTGGACCTCTCAAGGCAGGGAGAAGCAGACAGAAGCTGAAATAGGGTTACTTTGACTCTATGAACCTTTACTTCTCTTTTCTCTGATGCATTAGGCAGCCAGTGAGTCCTTCTGACCACTGTACTGGGACAAGATAAATGAGGATGGTGTGTCAGGCTAGCCAGGGTAGCCTGTGAGCATCTGGGAGCTATTTTCAGATGTCAGAAGTTAACAAGGCACTGGCTCTTCTGCTAAATTGAAATCCTTTCTGAACCTCCCCACTTCTGACACAATCTGTTGATTGTCATCTTTATTATACCATGTGCAAATAAATACATAATAGCATCTTGTCAAAATGTATTGCCATTCAAACTGTACCCGTAATCTGGGTGTCTAACGCAATCTCAGTGCTTCCTAGCAAATACATTTCCCTACCAATTTCTGCAGGATGAGAACCCTCTTCTTGCAATTTATTCCACAGTAGGACTGAGAGCAGGGAGAGGATCAGAGGTGGGGAAGGAAGAGGGAAGAGACATTGTCAGCACCTGCGTCAGCACAGCATCAACTCAGATTATAAGAGACATTAGAGGTATAACCAGAGCAGAATAACCCTCTTCTGGACACAGCTGTGAGCAACATCCATGCTCCCAAAATATTTTGCTGGTGCAGCATCACCTGTTTAACAACAGGATGTTCTACAAGCCTTTAAATTCCCTTGTGCCTTAACACCTCTTAGGAAGGCCAGGCTGGGTATGAGGTAGCTGCAGCAGCTATTTACATTACCCCAGGCTTGTGTGGGCTCTCAGTGCCTCCAGCCCTGTCTGCTCCACTGGGCAATGTCCAGCTCTACAGCCCCATGGGGCTGTTCCAAAAATAAAAACTGGCTGTTTGCTTAGGCAGTAGAAAAGTAAGAATCACTCACACTGGGATAGAGAGAGGAGTGATGAGCTGGGGAGGCTGCCTGGTGTTAGCAGAGCAGAGTGTTTCACTGGAGAGTGGTTCAGTGAGATGCCCCAGGGCAGGCAGGCCCTGCCCTTTGCTGGCTCTCCTTGAGCCCTGGGCACTGACTGAGGTGACACTGTCAGCACTGGGCCACCAAAACCAGCATGGGGGAAAACAGAACCAGAATTTTCTCAAAGGACAAAGGCAAATAGTAACAAATCACCCTCTGCTGCATTTTCTAAACAAATGCAAAAAGCGTATTCGCTGTCAGCAAAGTGTTTTATGGGTCCCACCTCATTCCTGCTGGTTTGAGAGCATTTGCAGCTCAACCTGCTGGGCTGGCTGTGGTGGGACAGCCCTGGGAGTGAGTGACCAGACAGGCTGAGCTGTGGCCCTGGGATGGTTTGGGAATAGCAGTGACTGGGTCTGGGTTAGAGCACTGAGAAAAGGCAGAAATAATGATGGAGAGGCATGAGGCAGATGCTGTGTTCCCTTCCTCTCTGCCGGGGTGAAGGGATTCATGTGCATTAGGAGGAGCAGCTGCTCACACCACCACGTGTTTACACCCTGTTTTGCCTCTGTTCCTAAGTAGTGCTAAATTAATCTAAGACATCTATAGCAGCAATAGGTTCTAAATGCAATAATTACCTCTATGCTAAAGTATGCCCTGTTTACATTCCAATATATTCAGTTCAATATGTTGTGTCACTGCACTTAATAAGTAGAGCACAAGGTGGTTTATAGGCCAGGGCTGTGCATTTATCAGCTTTCTGCTGTGGTTATCAATGAAATCATTAAATAATGAACAGATTGGCTCAGCTCTATTAAATGGCAGTCTTCAGTCCCACACATTCTGTAGTTTTTGCTGTGTGTGCTGGGAGGCTGCATGGCCTCCTCTGTCTACATGCACCAAATCTGGTGCTGGGAGAAGCTGCAGTTTGCTGCATGGCAGGGCAGGGCCTTGGTATTTTCATACAATGACCTTCTCCATGCTTGGGCAAGTAAAGTTGCAGCCCCATTCTCTAAACTCCATTTCAGTAAGAGTTTTACCCCCCGGCAATCTTTGGCTGTGTTTTCCTCCTATAGGAACCTTAATTCTAAGACCAGAAAAAACACCCTGGACAACTGTACTTTACAGAATCCCAGAATGGCTTGGGTTGGAAAGGATCTTAAAGATCATCCTGTTCCACTCCCTGCCATGGGCAGGGACACCTTCCCCTGCCTCAGGCTGCTCCAAGCCCTGTCCAGCCTGGCCTTGGGCACTGCCAGGGATCCAGGGGCAGCCACAGCTGCTCTGGGCACCCTGTGCCAGGGCGTCCCCACCCTCACAGGGAAGATTTCTTCCCAATATGTAAATCAAACCTACTCTTCTTCCTTTGTTGCCATCAATGCCTGGAGGTTTTGGGAAACAAAAACCTGGGGGTTTGTGGTGAATGTGTTATCAGATGTTTGGCCTTCCCTTGCCTCACAAATTCTTTTGGGTGAAAAAATGCGAGCAGGACTTCATCCAAGGGATATAAGGAAAAATTAATGTTTCCATGACATTACTGTAGGGTACCACTGCTCATGGCTGGAGGAAGGTTTACTGCACCAAGATTAACAAATTAAATGTGTCCTGGGCCATTTCAGGGCACAAAGCTGATGTGCAAGGGTCCAAGTGTGCGTCTGCAGCCTGTGCAATGCTCTCAATGCCAAGGCACTGAGAGCACACTGGGCAGTGCAGCTTAACCACACACACGACTGAACCCACCTGAGTGCTCAGGGAAATTCCCATCCCCACTCACCTACTGCAGTGAAAGGGCCCCGAGGGCACAGACATGGAAATTTGGGTGCCACACTCCCCCAGTCCCTTGGGCTCAGCCACCATCAGACAAGTTCCTGTGGCTGAGCCCATGGTCAGTACAAGGCTGATGCAGCAAAACCTGCCTGGCAGGAGAATAGTGCACCAAAGGTACATTTTAGAGTGCAAAACATTAATTTTTCAGGACAGTCCTGCTCCTCAGGAATCCCATCATCTCCTGCTGAGAGAGTGAGAGCAGTACCTGGCCCGTGCTGGGCTGGCTCACCTGGACATCATGCTGCTGTTAGCATCCTTCAGTGCTTTGCAAAGCTCTTTGGGATGACTTGGCAGGGGCAAAGGTGGTTCTTCAAATGCCAGTCTCCTGATTCCCTGCCTTAGAAAAGCTGCACTAATTAAATTGTAGTCGCCAACGGAGAGGGTATTTTTCCTGGCAGTTAAATGCCTGGATAATCTGAGGGCCTCAGGCAAAGCCGAAGGTATTTGATCCAGCAAGATGTTAGCTGCCAGGAAATATCCCAACAAGACAGTGCTGTAATATGCTTAATAAAACATCCTGGTTTTCCTCTGGCACTGGGAAGGCATGGAGACAACATACAACTGTTTCTACACCTAATTCAGCTCAGTGGGCAGAGAGCAGGGGCTGCAGGGCACTGCACCCCTTAGTCCATCAAGTTGGACACGCTGCACGGACAAGGAATTTCCATCCTGTGTGGCAGGGATGTAAGCCAAAGGAAACCAGTGTTTGCTCAGCCTCTTAACACCTGGAAGTCCATGAAAGTGTTGTTTCTGGTGCCAAAACCAGAAACAAAACCAGGGTGCCAAAACCAGGGTGTACCTGAGCAGAAAATGAGCTTCTCTTGCAACTGGTGTTATTTCTTGTGTTTTGCTATCTACACTGTTTCTGCTGTGTTAGTATTGGAGGGGGGAGGAGGGGGAGTTGTTGCTAATTTTAGAGAGAAAACAAAAAAGTGCTTTGCAATCTAGCAAGAATTAATGCTGAGTTAGGCTAAGATTATAATCTCTGTTTTGTAATGGGACAGACCCCAAGGTGAGTTAGAAGGGAAACTCAATTAGCTCAGGCCTGCAAAGGAACTTTTTGTCACTTGTGGGGAAAGAGGACTGGATCCAGGCTTTTCCCAAACACCCTCCATAACCCTCAGACCTCTTCTTTCCTGCCTGTAAAATAAGCCAAAACCCTCATTTTATCCCTCCAAGCTTTGTTCCCTTCCTCTCTTCAGACTGCAGACCCCATCAGAGGAGTCTGGTCCTTACATACCCTACAGAGAGCTGAGGAGCTCTGATCTCCCCCTATATCCTGCATTTCCAGGCTGGAGCCAGACCAGCAGTTCCCTGGGACTGCTTCAGACAATAGCAGTGCTCATGTGAGAGCAGGTTTTATCAACCCACATCATGCCAGAATTAATGGCTGTCTTAATAAAAGCAAGTGAGATCATCACTCTTGGCTTAATTTTTCCTTTTTATTGCCTTTTACATGTAGAAGAAACGATCAGCTGCTGAAATGTCTCTAAAGCCAACACTTAAGGACATGTTCAAATCTCTCACTCTCCCAATGAATGGCAGTGTCATTTCAGAGGGAGTTTTAGCACATTCCTGGACCGAAAGGAGAGGTTCTTTGTAGGACTGGCACCCCCACCCTTCAAGACTCCTGAAAGCAGTGAAGTCTGGAGCTGTGGCTGGGTGCTGAGTGCAGGCTCAGGCCAGAGAGCACATGCAGGGTTGAAGGCAAAGGCAAAGTCTCTGTGCCTGTCTGTGCAGCCCACGTTAAAATAGAACCTTCACAAAGTCCCAGACACAGCTTAAGAGATGCTTGGACTTCCTAAAAATCTTTCAAGAGAAGTCACCAGGCTGGGGACTATGGATACTGTCAGAGGCCTGAGCTTTCTCTGCTCAGGCCTCTGACAGTGTCCATAGGGGACCAAAGGTTTTTTTGCCCCTTGTTCCTCAGAAGGATTTCTAGGCACTGTGGTGTCTCCATTGAGCCACGCCATCCCAAAAAGAGTATCAGAATCAGCCTCAACTGTTATTGAAATATGACCTATGAATACAAGGACCTGAATGTAAATGATATTCAATGTGATTCTAATTTCCAAAGGCCTGTATCACTTAAAGAAAATCATTTTAGTCTCTAAATCACTTCTCAAACCCATCCCTCTCCCTCAGGTACCACTTGTGAGGCATCATTGGTAGGGCTGAAGTGGAAGAGTCACAGAATCCCAGGATGGTTTGGATTGGAAGGGACCTCAAGGCTCATCTTGTTCCAATCCCCCTGCCATGGGCAGAGACATCTCCCACAAGACCGGGCTGCTCCCAGCCTGCTCAGGGCTCTGCAGCAGCACCCATACAGACATTAACAGTTTGCCTTTCTCCACCTACCATTAATCTGTGACCCGTGTGAATTGTGGTTAAGCTCATTTAGAGCAAGACATTGCATGCAAAACACCAATATCAGCAGAAGAGTCATCCAGGTCAGGTCCCTTTGTCAGAATAATGGTAAGGGGGAAAGCATGTCTCGCACAGCTCAGGCTGTGGGTGAGCAGTGCAGAGTTCAGGTGCTCCTGGACCCAGATTTTCTCCAAATCCCTGGAAAAGGACTGGAAACCTTGTAGTGGCCCCAGTGAAGCACATCTTCCTGGGAGCCCCTACAGAAGTCTCACTGGTGTTAACGAGGTTAATGAGATCTTTGCTTAGTACTCCATTCTCATGAAACTCCACCTGTGTCCCCACTGCATCCAGCTGTGGGGTCCCCAGCACAGGAGGGACATGGACCTGTCCAAGAGAGTCCAGAGGAGGCCATGAAGATGACCAGAGGGATGGAACACCTCTGCTGTGGGAACGGGCTGGGAGAGCTGGGGGTGTCCAGCCTGGAGAAGAAAAGGCTCTGGGGAAAGCCTAGAACCCTTCCCAGTGCTTAAAGGGGATCCAGGAGAGCTGGGGAGGGACTTGGGACAAGGGGTGGAATGACAGGAGAAGGGGGAATGGCTTCATTCTGCCAGAGGGCAGGGATAGGTGGGATATTGGGAAGGAATTGTTCCCTGGGAGGGTGGGGAGGCCCTGGCACAGGGTGCCCAGAGAAGCTGTGGCTGCTCCTGGATCCCTGGCAGTGCCCAAGGCCAGGCTGGACAGGGCTGGGAGCACCCTGGGACGGTGGACGGTGTCCCTGCCCATGGCAGATGGGTGGAACTGGACGAGCTTTGAGGTCCCTTCCAACCCCAGCCATTCTGGGATTCCATGCTTCTGTGATTCTAGGGTGCTTTGGAAATTCTCAGGAGTGCAAGCAGGGTCCAGGTTACCCAGGAGCTGTCTGGTGGCTACAGAGCCAAAGCTCTCCCTGCAGGTGACACCTGCAGAGAGTGGGTGCTAAACCCTGGTGCCAGGTCCAGCCACCCTGCAGAGCTTTTCTGCTGGAGAGGAGCTCTTTGATCCCAACCCCACTGTGGCAGCTCATGGGAACCTGCTGTGTTCACCTGATGGGGCCTTTAACAGAAATCAAGGAAAAGCTTTAAACCAGGAGCAGTTCATTACTTGTTGATTGTCTGAGCTCTGCAGGCAGGGATGGAGGAAAAGGCTGAGATGAGAAGCTGTGAGTTTGCCATGTTGGTAGGAAAAGTTAGAAAGGGAATGGCTTTCAGTGAACAGGAGGTTCCTGGCTACAGTGAGTACTTGTTTGTTTATTATTTATGGAACAGGTTCCTCAGAGAGGTGTTGGATTCCCTGGACACATTCAGGGTCTGGCTGGATGGAGCTCTGAACAACAATTTGGTCAAGTTAAGTCCCTGCTCATTGCAGGGGGGTTTGACTGGATGAACTTTAAAGTTCCCTTCCATCCCAAGCCTTTCTGTGATCTTTGGGAGGGTAAATGAGCGGCTGAAATCCTTCCCTCCTGCAGTGGGGGGTGCCTGCAAGGCTGGTGCATCCCAGCTGGGCCCCAGCTCCATGCCAAGCCACCCTGAGCATGCAGGGGCTGTGGGCTTGGGACTTCAGGACATCTGGCAGCCCGGGCTGTGCAACGTCTGGAAAACCAAGAGTTTGCCACCCAAAGCAGGGCTCAGCACGTCTGTGATTTGACTTCTTGTCCTTTTGGGACGAGGGCTGGAAGGGAGCAAGCTTTCCCTCCTCTGCTTTTGTAATTGTGTTGGTGCATTTGCTGGGGCTGTGCTGACAATTTGGGAAGGCTGCATTTTTCTAGGAGGAAAGCCTGCGAAAGTAGTTACATCTGTGAAGCCCCCAGCCCATCTCAGCTGCCGAAATTGTGCAGTAACAAAACAGAAACACGCTCTGGTTTCAGATGCCATTGGCCTTCTGGAAGGGGGCCTCTCGGCACCACGGCTGGTGCCACAGACGCTGTTGAAAGGAGCCAAGCTCAGGTGTGAGGGTGGCTCTCGCTTGCTCTGGTGTTTGTTTCGGGGTAGAAGCACATGTGCAGCGCTGGCTGAGAGGGAGGAAGGGGTTATTCAGGAGGGTTTGCAGCTGTGGAGATGCTCTGCCCCAGCCCTGCCTCCAGCAGCAGTGTGGGTATTCCACGTGCTGAGCCCGTGATCCGTGAGGTTCCTTTAGCCCTGCCTCACCCCCTGCCCCTTCCTCCCTCTGCCATTCACTTGGTGCCCTGACCCTTGTGAGAGAGCGGGAGACCTCGGGGGCTGTTTATCATTTAATGCTGCATTTCTTGGCTTTCTTTTCTCTATTTATCTCTCTGCCATTTAGTTCCCCATGTTCAAGGGAACCTTGATGTGTTGCCAAACCCCTCCATGAGATATTTGACTGAAATGTGTCTTGCCTGCCTGAGTAAACCTGGCTGCCTGGGAAAGACATTTTTGCTCTGCAGAGAAATGCAACAGCTGCTTTCTTCCACCCTCTGCCTTTCCAGCAGAACACAAATGAATTGCCTAATTTCAAGCAAATTTGATAATAAGGTTGGGGTGTCAAATGTGATTACATTCCAGGGCATTGTGGCATTTTATTTAAGTAGAGTGTTTGTGTTTGGATTTTATAATTTATTTTTTTTCCCCAGTTTCCCCAAAAAAAGGACAAAAGTATTTGTTCCTTGCTGGCTTCCAGATATGGCTGGAACAGGGCTCATCCCCTGCTCTTGGACCTTCACGGGTCCAAGATTCTCTGGGATTGTCTGTCACCTGTGCCTTGGCAAGGCAGGACCAGCATCAGCAGTTCCAGGACCCAGAGAAACAGCTTCAAAAAGCACTGCCCAGGCCCTGTTTTATTTTTCTGAACATCAGGATTGAGGTGCTCTTCTGCAAATGGCCTTTGCTACCCGCCTGTATGCCTTTAAGTTGCTATAACCACGTGTGGAGCAGTGGTATTAATAATAATACTATTCACACCAGAGTCTCCTGGGCAGCTGAATGACAGGATGAATGTGGATTAATATTCCTTAGCCACAAGGGACTGGGAAGGAGCTAGTGGAAGCATAGCTTGTGAAATTAATAATCACCACCCACTTGCAGGAAAAGGAATTGGATTATAGGGATTCCAAAATTAATAGTATCCTGGGCAAGCAGAGCCTATTGAAATATTCATTGGGCTCAGCTCACCCAAGACAGGGAGAGGCAGGAGAGGTGTGATGCATTATGTAGCCACAGGCAATGCTGAGCTGCTTTCTGTGGCCGGGGGGCTGCTGCTCCCTCCTGCACGCAGGCAGAGTGGCACTAATTGGGCAGGGGAACTGAGGGAGACCTGTCTATCCACTGAGGAATGCTGCCAGGAATGTTTGTGCCCAGAATAAATAAAGCAGCAAGGGATGCTCTTGGGTTGAAACCCAGGAAAACTGGAGGAGAGGGAGTTATGTGGAGGGTTTCAGCAGGACACCTCTCTGAATTCTGGGGGCTCTGCCTCTGCAGACACCCCTTGTTCTGAGCGTCCCTGTGTCACTGTGCAGGGTTCTGGATGCCATGGGGTGTTGCTGCTGTGGACAGGGCAGGAGTTTGGGGTGTGAACAGGCTCCTCTGCTCCCAAAAACACATCCTACAATGCCAGTGTGAGAAAATAACTGACCTCACTGCCAGGTACTTGAAATCAGTGAGAGAAACAGTAAAGCCACTGTTGTCTCCCAGAGGGTGTCCCCAAAAAGTGACCATGATATCCCAGGACCTGCTAAATCCTGCAACAGGGAGAGCAGGGGGACGGCAACTTCCCAAGGCCATTTGTGGGGGTATGTGTTGTGTGCCTGCTGCTGACTAGGAGGGAACTGGATTCAGTTTAAGGGGATAAAATGGCCTCCAAATGCTCCTTTCAGGAGCTTTGCTGGCCACCAGGCCCTGCACATGCCTCTTAAACCCAATGGCATCAGACCTGCGTGCCACTGAGGTGAGTGAGGGCAGGGCCCTGTGCACCCCCACCAGACCCTGGGCACAATTAAACCTGGTAGAATCATTGTCTTTCATGGTCTGGAAAAACTGCTTTCAGCAGGAGAGAGGAATCCTGGCCCTCCTTCAGCCCTGCTGATGTCTCTGCACAAGGGCTTGGCATGGGCAGGGGAAAGCTCAGGGCTGAGGCTGCTGCGGTGTCCCTGCCCTCTGCCTCTGCGGCTTTGCAGAGGCTGCGGGCCAGGAACTGACCACAGCACCCTTTTTTCCTGTCTTTTCTGCCCAATCTGCCTCCTCTTCCCTCAGTGGCCGGAGTGTAGCAAGAGGGAGAGAGAGAGAGGTGCCAGGGCTGCCCCACAGAGCAGCCCCCGTGCTGCGGGTCCGTGGGAAGCAGGCTCCTGTGCCTCCCTCACCAATGGAAATGCCTCCTCCCTGCAGATCCAGGGCGGACTGAGTGTGTCCACTCAAACAAATGCTCCTCTTCCTCGCCCCCAGATCCTCATTTCTGGCTTGTTTTCATCAGTGTGTGTCCACTCAAACAAATGCTCCTCTTCCTCGCCCCCAGATCCTCATTTCTGGCTTGTTTTCATCAGTGTGTGTCACAGAGCTCTGACCTGTGCTCCCCTTCCGAGTCCGAGCTCTGGCAGGCCTGTGTGTGGCCTGAAGATGCCGTCCTCAGCCCCGGAGAGGCTCAGCAGGTTGTGTTGGTTTGGGAGCAGCTGGAGAAGCAGCCATGCACGTGGCTGCAGGGATGGGGTGCCCTCCATCCATTTCCCTCCATCCCTCCCTTCCCACACTTGGACAAGGCTGAGAGCAGCTCCCACGGCCTCTGCTGCCAGGAAAATGAGGAATATCTGCTCCAGAGGCTGATGGGACCCCCTGAGAAGCAGCTGTGGGCCAGATGCCACCAAATGTCGTGGAGGCGGCGTGCTTGAAAAAGGAGAGTGTATTTGGGACAGCCAAGCCAGCACCAAATTCAATTGGTTGTGCTATTGAGGAGGGAGACATGGTCCCCGTGAGAGTATGTCCAAGCTCATGTGAGATGTGCAGTGAGCCTGTAGTGCTGCCAGCACACTGAATTACTCCTTGAGTGGGTATTTGAAAGGGTAAATCATGACAGGGGATCATTATTTAATCAGTTTGAATTAAAGATTCCCCAGAAATACGATACCGTGCATTTTAAAAATGTATGTATCCTAACTATGTGTTTCCCACAGCTCTGCTCTGCTTCCAGGAAACCAGTGATGTTTGATTTCGTTCTGCCTCGAGGTAGCCAAAGCATCTGAGTGCAAACCTGACCCTGTGGTGTCCAGCCCACCCTCCTTTCCCAGAGGAGGAGGTTCTGGTGGTACAGCCAGGGATGAGGCTGTTGCATTGCAGGTGTAAGGGCTGGTCCAAACCTGAGCAGTTTTGCAAGACACATCTCCTGTTTGTCCACCCAGCCTCCCAGCTGGACCTGAGCCCAGGTGAATTTGCCAGGTTACAGCTCTCTGTGGCCACAAGCTGAAAAATGGGTTTGTTTTGTTGTGTTTGTAGTGGGGAAAGAAACTCTGGATGTGACCCAATGCATGTTTAAAATCTGCAGGAGCCTTCCTAGTGAAGGCTGGGACAGGGCTGCAGCCAGGTGTGTGCTGGTTCTGCTGTAGGTATCTCAGGAACTTTCCCAGTGGGAAGTGTCCAGTGAGCTCCTGCTGAGAGCTTTGGTGAGAGGAACCCCAATGGACCTGGGGAGATGTCCAGTGGGTGCCTGTTCCTGGTTTTTTTGGCGTGGGTGGTTTAGAAAAGGCATCGTAATGAGATTTACGAGGCTGGTTTAAAACACAAAAGTTGCCTTGCCAACAAGACTCGTGTCTGCTACGTGAAAAATACGATGATGAAGGGATGACAGCTTTGTATCCATCCACTTTCATCCCAAGGTGCCTTCGTGCAACTGCTAAATATTTAATAACTTTTAACTTCCAGCCTTGGGTATTTTTAGCGGGTGAAGATGCAGAAAGGCCCTTGCCCCATATGGGTGAGGTGGAACTTGGGGCAGACACAAACCACAGCCAGCTGCTCCCCAGCTCCTCTAACACTCCTCTCTCTCAGTGCCATCCAGCTGAACAGCCTGCTGGGGATTCAAGGTCTGGTTTAAACTCAGACTTTGTCTTTGTAGCTGTCTTTGATTAGGAGTGGAAATTGATCTGGAGAAAAGATTTTGTGGCTCCTTTCAGCCAGCAGAGCTGTGATTTCCGTGGGGCAGGGTTTGGGCTGTTTTCCAGGCCAGTGGGATTGAAGTAGTGCAGGTCCCAAGTGTGGGGGGACCATCAGTGTCAGGGCAGGGACAGAGCCTGTCCCGTGGCCTCTCCTGATCAATGGCCCAAGCAGGGGCACTGGGAGTCTCATCTGCTGTTGCTGCACAATTTTCCACACTGTAAATCCTGTCCCTTAGAGCACAGACAGGAGTTGACCTACATACTGCAGCTGGGGGAAAGGCAAGGGTCCTCCATTTGAATTTTGCTGGAAGATGGGAAGAAGAGCTTTCCTTTTCCTCTGGCTTCTTTCTTTCAAGCTTCTGAAAGAAAAAAAAAAAAAAAAGAGTTGCAATGTCAAACTAGAATAATGCTATTATTGTGGCAAGAAGTATATTTTCTTCTTCAAAATGGAAATTCTCCCAGTAGTGCTGGGGAGGAATAGGCAATGTGGGATGTGAGTCCTCTTGTCCAATGTCACATGTCCACGTTATGAGAGGGGAATCATGTCCTGGGAACACCCAGACTCTCCCAGGTGCTCAGGGGTGATCAATGGTGAAATCTCATAGAGCTAAATATGCTGTGGACACTCAGAGTGGAATGAATCCCACTGCTGCAGTGATGTGCATGTTCTGGATCTCTCTGAAGGAACACTGACATCCCCTTTCCCCCTCGAGTGCACCATCAAGGTCAAAGGGCCCTTCAGCTGCACACCCAGAAACCACAGAGCCCTGAACCAAAACACTCAAATACTTCTGGCCCTTGAGGTTGAATTGCAGTCCTAGACAGACAAATTACTCCCAGCTGCCTGTTGTGCCCCAGGCTGTCCTGCCCTGTGTGTCACCTCCTGCACGGCTTCCCTGGCCTGGGGCTCTTCACAGCAGGCTGCAGTGAGGGCTGCCCAGCCCACAGGGCTTGGGGCTGGATGTGCAGGAGCTCCCTCAAACTCTGGCACGTGGTGTCCCGAACCCAGCCGGAGTGCTGCATTCCACAGGCAGTGGGGGTGCCTGAGGCACAGACAGGCTTCTGCTGGCTCCACACTTCTGGTTTTCCAAAGCCGTCTTGACCAGGAATGGGAATGCAGTTGAAGAGGGTATTGCAGTTTATGAAGCTTTAAGGGAAGCTGGAGGCAGGGGCTTTAACACCCTCTCTCTGCTGCTGCAGAAGGGAAATATGAAGGCAGGGTGGTGAATTTTGCTTTCTGAGAGCACAAGCCTGCAAAATAATAAAAAATAACAAAACAAGTGCTCCAAGAAACCCCAAACCCAAACCATATGTGACTCAGAGAAGCCAGCTGTACTTCCCCGTGGTGCAACTGTGGAGGTCAGTGCTTAAGCCAGCCGGGAGTCAGATCTCACAGAGAAATGATCTCTCATTCTGCTCTTTCTTCCCCGTCCCCCTCCAACGCCCAAAAAAATCCCTCTGATTTTTTAAAGCTACGTGACTTATTAACAGCAATATATACTCACTACACCAGGAGCTCTCTAGTTAAGGGTTTGCCTCCTCTGTCCAGGCTGGGGTTTGGCTGCCCCTTGCAGTGATACTGAAGAAGCAGGACTTGGCTCATTTTGCAGAAAGCAGGTTTGGGAGCAGGGTGTCCCAGCAGATCAAGGGTGATGGCCACAGGGTGCTTCAGAAAGGTACCCTAAGGGCGCACAGCCAGCCAAGGACAGCAAAATCCATGGGATCATCACAGCATGGCTCAGGCTGGAAGGGACCTTAACACTCATCCCGTTCCAACTCATCTGCCATGGCCAGGGACACCTTCCACTGTCCCAGGCTGCTCCAAGCCCCACTGTCCAGCCTGGCCTTGGGCACTGCCAGGGATCCAGGGCCAGCCACAGCAAATCTGGGCACCCTGTGCCAGGGCCTGCCCACCCTCACAGGGAAGAATTTCTTCCCAATATCCCACCCATCCCTGCCCTCTGGCAGTGGGAAGCCATTCCCCCTTGTTCTGTCACTCCAGGCCCTTGTCCAAAGTCCCCTCTGGCTCTCCTGGAGCCCCTTTAGGTACCAGAAGGTGCCACAGGGTCTCCCCAAACTCTTCTCCAGGCTGAACAACCCCCACTCTCTCAGGCTGTCACTGGGTGGGTCCCAGGGCTGGATGGGAGCTCTGGGTAGCACTGGTGTGAAGCAGAGCTTTGGCCCAGCTGTGATGTTGGCCGAGTGTCACACGGTGTCACCCTGCCTGGTGCATCATACAAACCCCTCTTTTCTCTCATCATTGCCCAGGTTCTTCCTGCTACATTTTGCATTGCTGTGCCTCTGGTGCCGACCCGAGCTGAGCCTGTGGCTAAGGAGCCAGCCATGTCCTGCTGGCTCTGATGTCCCCTCCTGAGCTGACCATCCAGCTGACGACCGGCCCTCCATCCCTGGAGGATGGGATCCCTCCCACTGAGGATGTGAATGGTTAAGCAGCTCCACCCGCCTGCTCAGGAAAGCACTTTATTTGCCCTGAAAGGGGGGGGGGGGGGGGGTGAGAAAAAAATCTGGAAAAAAGGACCTCTGGGAGACCTTGTGAGATTAAGCCAACATACCAAGCTGCTGAACAATGGTTGACAGAGAGGGCTGCGCTGCTGTCCCTCCCCTGGCTCTTACAGATCACCAACATTGGCTCCGTGCACGCCGCCTCCCAGGCTTTCATTTCGCCATGTTTCACTTCCCGTCTATCGAATCTTTTTATTCCGCCTGTGACACAGAAGTTAATTTGAGAAAAAGGATAAAGTGTCACATTCTCTTGAGAAATGAACATGTAAATGGCCTGGAAGCAACATCATTTTTCTCTCTCTTCTTCTTTTTTAATTTTTTTTTTTTCCCTTCCCTACCATGAAAGCAGCCTTAGATCTGCTCTCCTGATCTGCCCTCTCAATAGCTGGTGTTGGAGAGGATGGATGGGCCACGGGCTGGGCTGGAAGCTCCCAGTGCTGGTCCCTGTGGGATGGGCAACAGGAGCACATCCATGGGTGTGCATCCATGTGGCTGCAGCAAAATGGGACCAGGCTCTCTGCAGCCCCTGGGGTCACTGAAATTCAGCACATGACGGGGCACTAACCTCAAAGGCTCCAACACAGGTGTGCTCGGCATGTGCCTGCTACCAGCAGGAACAGCAGGGAAGAGAAAAAAGTAGGATTTTTATTGATTGCTGTGGAAGGAAGGTTGCTGGTACACGGCGACTTTTGGGAGCACAGAGTACAGGCACAGATCAGAGGCTCCAATTATGCAAAGAAAAATACACAGCTCTAAAAAATAACCCTCCCTTAGAAAGACTTCAGCACTGTAACAAAATATTAATGTTTAAAGATATTCCTTCTTAATATTTCAGGAAGCAATTGGAAGTCCCACAGTATAGTTCATTCTACTTTTTAAATGGAAATATTTAACTTGGAGCCACAGAGCTCACATTGGCTCCAAGATAAACTTTCCTTGGCAGTTGCAGCTCCTGTATAATGCTAAAAGCAGCTCCATCTTTGGGGTGGCATTTTTTTTTTTAGCTCATCTTGCAGAGCCAAGCTCCGAATTAAACGGAGGGCTTGAGCAGCTGCTATTTTGCCAGTGAGTCCAGAAGCTGGTCTGAGGCTGGGGAGGGGGGAAAAAAGGGCTGTCTGGAGGGGGAGGCAGGATCCATACAGAAGGTTGGGCTAATTAAATCTGGAAAAGTCACCAGAGAGCCCAGTGTTTCTGCATAGTGTATCTTCAGAGCTTTCCCTTGTGCAGGGCATGATAAGGAGAGGATCATCTTGACACTTTCATCTTCTCCTCAAAGGGTGAGCTCTGAGCTAAATAAAGAAATAAATACACGTTGATTACATAGAGAGGGAGGGACAGAAATATCTGCTTGTTCAAACAGCTAATGTGTCTCCCAGGGCTCCACAGGCTCCTTCTGCTCATTAATAACCATATTTATTATTATTTTTGTTACTATTATTTTTTAGTCTAGCAGTTGAGTGCTGTAATGCAGGAACTCCTGTTTTCACACATACCCTCTGATGCCAGCAGCCTTTGCCAGCACTTGCACATCTCCCCACCTTCTGCAGAAACACAGAAGTGGAAAAGCCAAGGTGTGCAGGGGGTGTGTCTGGTCCTGCTGCCAAGGGTTGTTGAAGAAAGGGCTGGGTCAGGTTTCCCCAGTGCAGGAGCATCTCTGTTTCAGTGTCACAGCTCCAGTGTGCCTCCCTCCTGTCCCTGGGAATGCTCAGCTCCAGCAAGTTCCTTTAACTGGGAGCACTGTCTAAAACATCAGGCTTGCAGTGCATGAAACTGTACATTTGGAGATTGATAGGAGAAGAACCTACCAGGGATCCTTCAGTGCTCTGTCCATGTGAGAACTCTCTCAGCACCTGGAGTAGCTCCCCAGCAGCCTCCCTGCACTGTGGGGGCACAAGGCTGGTGGCATCCCTAAAACCCCAGGAAACTGGGAGAAAGTTTCCAGTAGTGACTCTTTGTTTAACAGACCCTCTAGTAACTTTATTTTCCTAAGAGCTGCAGTTGGCAGTTGAGATTTTGAGATGGACCCTGAAGGTGCAGGCTTTGGAGAGCGTGTCCCAGTGCAGAGAGTAGTGCAAGGCTGGGAAAAAGCAAAGCAGAGACTCCAGAGAGGTTGATTTTGCACTTAAACACACTGGAATTAACCCCCCCTGAAACCTATAAATTGGTGTTCACTCTTTGGTGGCCCAAGGAACAAAACTGAGTTGCTTCTTTAAAAGAAAAAAGACACAGTGATCTGGAGACTAAAACATGGTGTAAGCAGATCGTTCCTAGCAGTGTGCTGAACCCCAAATCTGCTCAAAGAGAGGACTTTGACATTTTGGGTTAATACAGCATATAAGCCTTCAGCCTCAGCCTGTTATACCAAGTGGCTATTCCTCCAGGCTTCATGACGAGTCCCAGCAAAGCAGAGAGGGATTTTTCCAGCTCCTCCACTGCCTCCTGGATGGAGACACAGACCTGTGAACCAGGGCAGAGCTGCTCACAGGCTGCCTGGCAGCTGGAATGCCCAGCAAAACTCCTCTTTTTCAGCTCAGATATATAAACCTGGGGGTAGAAAACGAGGCTACGTGTGGGGAAGGGCAGCCATGCCAAAGCCATGGCCTGTGCTGCCCCAGGTGGGGTGGCAGCACAGGGGACAGAGGGCAGCCTGGGAGCATCCCTCCAGCCCTGCCACCCCAAGGCTTGTCCCAAGACACCCTCCAGTGCCCACTGCGGGGTGTGGTATCAACCTGGATCATAATTACAGAGTGAAATGTCAGCCTCTTTCACAGGAGCATCATTACCCATTAGCTAATTAGGCATTAGCCATTCCAGCACTGCTGTCAGCTGCTTTTTAAAAAGCCACTGGATATTAGCAGAGAGAAACGCTTTGAAATTGCTCTTATGGTAGTTGGTTTGAAAGAGCAGGGAGTCCTCTGATGCTTTCAGCATGTTAGAAAGCACAAATATCTCTTTTTTTTTCCCAGCTCAGAGGTGAGGAAGAGAGGAAATCGTCCACATTTCTGAATGTGCCCTGTAGAAAGGGACATGATTTCATCTGGGCAGGGATGTGAACTCACAGTGACTCGGGTCCTATTCAGTGATGGTAACAGGACCAGTGAGGAGTTTGGCAAAGACACTGTGCTTGACTGAGATCCATGTTTCAGCTTCAGTTTATATCTTTGGGTCTGTTTTCTGGTGATAACTGAGGTTTAACTTAAAAACCTGAATCTATGAAGACAGAAATGGCTTCTGGTGGTTACTCTAAATTTTCTCCCAATACCCTTGAGACCATGGTTCAGCCTTTGCTGGGGAGGAAGTCCAGGGCTGCTCTCACCTACATGGCAGCTCAGCAGGACCCTTGTCCTGGCAGGGGCACCTTTGCTTTTGGTAATTCCCCAGTAAAACCGTGTTTCCTTTTCATTCTGAGTGGCCTGAACACGACAGTTCACAGGAGACTTTATGGTTTCCTGGAGACTTTATGGTTTCCTGTCTGTCTTGTACAGCACAGAAACCTCTGTGGATTTGCTCTGTAACTCCCCAAAAGCAAGGCTGGCAAAGATGGATGGCAGTGGAGTGACCTTGAGAGGGGCTGTTTTGGCTGGGTTTCAACCCATTCCCACCACCACAACCCCCACGTGTCTCTGAGCAAGAGCTACCTGGGACTGGTCTCGTTGCTTTTTACCTTCAAACATCCACTGCTGGAGCGTGTATCTTCCCAAGGATGCTGCCATATCCTCACTCTCCTCTCACAGAAACACCACAGGGCAAGAGGGAGACTCTCCTTCAAGTGTCCAGAGCACAGAAAAGATGTGGTGGAAGGTGGCTCTTCTCACAACAGAGTGGGGAAAAGGAGCAGATCCATATTTATATAGATCTGTCATCTCTATGTAAACCTGGGGAATAAAGAGCAATTTTATGTACATTAGATAAGGGAGCCATGTTCTCCTTTTAAATGAAGCAAAGATTAAATTGGTCCCAATAGGATGGCTCTTAATTCCTTCCATTTATATATTCTTGTTTTATTATGCTTGTGTGATAGCAGCGCTCTGTAAGGAAGACTGAACAGATAAGGTAATCAAAGAAGGTCCATAGGAGTGATTTGCCCAAATTATCAATATATCTAATGCTACTTCCTGCCTTATTTTCCTGATATTTTCCCATCACTTTCCATTTCAGCTCCATGTTTAACAAGAGTCAGGGAGAAGCCTCTGCTGCTCTGCCGGCACCCAGCAGGGAACGAGCCCTCACCTGGCTGCCTCCTGACAGCCCCACTCACCCCAGTCACAACACACCACAACTCCTTTCCGTGTGCCTTTGTGCCTCTCAGCCTGGATTCAGAAGGAAATGTGTCCCAGAAACCCTTCTCACCTCAGGGCAGGGCAAAGGCTTTCCAGGGGTGTGAGTACAGTACAACCAGGTTTACCCATGTCCAAAATTCAGTGTCCCACGCCATCTGCTACTGATGCTCCTGGCCTCAAGGCACTGGCAAGCTCCAGCTGCCACAGCACAGCAGATGTTTGTGCACATGTGGGGCAGAAGAGAGTTAAAAATGGGAAGCCATTGGCATTTGTTATCATGAGGGTGGGCAAACACTGGCACAGGTTGCCCAGAGAGGGGTGGATGCCCCATCCCTGGCCACATTGCAGGTCAGGCCAGACAGGGCTCTGAGCAGTCCGGTCTAGTTCATGCCCCTGCTCACTGCACACTGGACTGGATGGCCTTTAAAGATCCCTTCCCACCCAAACCATTCTGTGATTCTATGGAAAGTACCCAGCTGGAATGAAATTTCAAGCCTGGAAAGCAAGGGAGATGCTCCGTGAGTGGGATGTGTGCTGGCTGGGTGGTCTCCCAAGGCTTTTCCAGCTCCGTCAGCATGCAGCAGCCAAGGCTTTGGAGGGAGAAACTCAGGATGTGAGTCCTTATTCCCAGCTTGTTGGCTGTGCTACCTTTGTTTTGAAAATGGTGTTTTTAATGCTGGAAGGTATCTGGAAAAACTGTTGAGAATGAATCCAGAGTAATTTAGGGAGGCAGTGTGCAGAAAATGGTCTGTGGTGGGTATTGCAGGAGTGTTGGGTGCCTGCACAGTGTGAGAGAACTCCAGAATAAGCACAAAGAAGGGCCAGGGGATGGACCTGGCTGTGAACAGAGATCGTGGTGTGGCTGTACCTCCCTGGCAGGGCAGGGCAGGGGCAGTGGGTTGGTGCCACATGAATTCCCAGGACAGAGAGGCAAAGAGGGAGACAGTTCCTTGGTCTGGGCGTTGTTTCCAGTGTCAGGAGAGGTCAGCAGGGAGGTGAGGCAGTGGTGTGTCAGTTCTGGTCACATCAGATGGTCCCACAGCGGGGCTGAGTCACAGCAGGGTCGTGTCCCTGTCCCCGTGGGCAGTGTCACACCCTGCCAGGCCACGCACTGCCCCACAGAGTGACAGGCTGGCCTGCACCACGTTTCTGCACCTGGGCAGCAGCTACTGAAGTCCAGCTTTTGGAGCAAAAGCCAACCTGTGCCACTGCCAGGTTTGGGGCTAAGGCATCTGCCTTGCTCTTCCTTTGCTAGTGAAGCCCAGGACATTTATTTTTGGTGGGTGAAAATCTCTGTGGTTTTTTCCCAGGTGGGCTCTCCTGATTTAGATACAGCCTGGAAGAGGAGAGAAACCTCCTGCTCGCCGTGGATTTGTCCCAGGGTGCTGCAGTCCCATAGGCAGTGCTGATGGAGGCACCAGTGGTAGATTTAAGCATCAGGTGAGGGCAGCTCTGACCCAGCCTGGGCCCACAGATTCCAGGTATGAAACACAGAGCCAGGAAAATGCCCTCTTCTCTCAGAAGGAAATTCAGAATAAAATGCAAGAGGAAATCTTCCTTTTTGCCCGGTTTAGCTCCAGCAGCATTCCTGATGTTTTGCCAGGAGGGGTCTTTGACCCTGAGTGATCCATGGCTAATCGAGGCAGGCTGTCCATACAGAGGCACTTATCCTGGCTGTGCAGCAGGGAATTGTACTGACACAGTGTCTGCCTGTGTATGTGTATGTTAAATACTTTCCTCAGCCAATGTGTGCACGGCTGTGTGTATGTACAGTTTAACAGTTATCACTCTGTACTTAATAGGATTACAGAGATCTGCAGACAAATGAACATATCCCTCTATAGCCTTATCATCAGCTGATAAGTAAAAGCCTAAAGATTGTTGAGACAATTATGTTTAGATATTCATCTTAATACTTGTTCAGGAGACAAAATGAACAAATTGCTTTTCGGCACCGCAGGCGCGAGCAAGAGCCCACGGTGCCTGTGGTTTGGATCCAGCCCCTCCTGGCCAGCTGTTGGATACAGCACCTTTCCCTGTATCACAGGGATACACCTTTCCCTGTATCACAGGCTCAGGATGGAGCTTTGCTCACCTCCCCAGTCTCTGCAAGACGGCCACAGCCTGAACACAGTCCCACAGCTCCCATAACTCTGCTGCTGTCACCCCGATTTCCGTGAGGGGACTGAGGCAGGACTGCAGCTTGCTTCCAGCCCGTGGGAGGTGGAGCTGAAGCTGTCTGTTTCTGATTTTGGGTTCACAGCTCCGTGTCTTGGCACGTCTGGCTCCCTTAATGCTCCCTCCTGCCCAAGGCTGAGCTCAGGCTCTGCCCAGCTCCCGAGTGTGACAAGCACTGACCCACAGCCAAACCCCAGCAGGGCAACACCTCAGGCACTTCCAGAACTTCATGGCACAAAGGCACCAGTCTCACCTTCCCTCCTCTGGATCTGCTTCTTTTCCTGCTGGATGCCAGGCCTGGAGCAGCAGCGCAGAGCTCGCCTGGCACTGTGTCCCTGCTCATCTTCTGCAGAGGCTGAAGGGACCGACCAGCTCAGTGCTGGTCGCCAGCCTGCACCAGCACTCCCCAGTGGCCTCACTGCTGGCTTTGGCAATCACAAAAAAGAGGAATTTCGTAGCTCGGGAGCAGGGGGATGGGGAACTGGAGCAGACAGAACAGTCTTGCTGGAAGGAAATATTCCCATCCCCTGGTCCTGTGATTTTTAGCTGTGTTCTTGCACTAATCTGGAAGAGTTTTCTGGAGATATTGAGAACAGCTGCCCTTCTAATTAGAGCTGGGAATGTTTGTATTACCAAAAGTGTCAAATTGCTTCATTACAACAAAAACAGGAGACACTTTGATCCAGAAAATTAGATGACTTCAACTTTGTATGGAGTTGGAGCTCTCCTCAGTGTTTGAGAAACAAAGCAGAGGAGAATAAAGCAGGGGATGCTCTCAGCTGTGGGTGTGGGCAGGCTCTCAGGAGTGAGCTGTGCAGCTTGAGTCAGCCTGGTGCTTTTGGCCTGCAGAACTCTTGAGTTAGGCCAACCAACCTGGTAAAACTCAAAAATTTACACCCAAGTAAAACAACAGTGAACATTGGAAACAACATCAGTATTTTTCAGAAGTAATTGATTTTGTTACAAGTCCTTTTTTATAATGGTGAAATGTCATGGAAATCTCTCCAGCTTTCTCTGAGCAGTTTCAGTTCAATCCAACCCTGTGCTTTTCCAGTGGGAAGGTCCATGGGGTGGTTTACAGCAGCTCCCCTGGAGAGCAGCCTGCAGCCCAAACTGTGCCTGGCTGGGGTGGACCTGTCTCCACGAGTAGCAGAAAACAGTTCTCCTCATCCCCTTTTGGAGCTCAGGCCAGGATTTGCAGCCAGGGCTCAGCCCAGGGGGCTGCAGGGAGCCTTTCTGTTAGAGGGAACATCCTCCAAAGCCAGGAGGTGCAGCCACAGCTGCTCTGGGGCATCATTTGCAGAAGGGCTGCCCACAAGGGCAGAGCTGGGCTCTGCTGTGCTGCTGCCTGTGCTCTCCATGCAAGCAAGCTGCCTTCAGCTTGAATCTCTGATCTCTTCTTATCTCTACATCCTTATTCCAAACAGGCTTTTCCACCTAACGGTGTGTAAAGAAAGCAGGGGGATCTACTTGCCATTACCTGCATTGAAATAACACTGGAGGGTTGTCATCTTTAAATCCCACCAGGAAGATGCTTTTGTAACATCTTAAAACTAACCAATGAACCCAGAATCAACCTCCCAAATAGAAAAGGGAGATAAAAGATTCATCCTTCCACATACTTTAACAGTAGGAGAGCAGTGATATTTCAAAAGCCAGACAGACATCCTGGAGGTGAAGGCAAAGGACGCGTGGGAAGCACAGAAAGGATGCAGACTTTAAAGGTGAATGGGAGGGCATCTGTGCTCAGCACTGCGAATGCTTCAGCCACAAGATGAGACCTCTCGATTCCACACTGAAGTGGAATTGCACATTTCTGGCTCTTACTTACCTTGCAAACAGAAAACAAAAACTCCAGCCCCACTTGCTTCCCAGGGAGAGTGGCTGCTGTTGGCAGGAGGTGCTGCAGCAAAGAGGGGCTTTGGGTGTCCTGGCAGGTTGGTCAGTGCACCCACAGCTCTCACCCACCTTACGAGACAGCCTCAGGTGGGGTGAAGAGCTGTGTGCTTGCAAAGGGTTCCATAACACAAGCAGTCACTGATTTACCACGGGCTGAGGTGGTTTCCACCTCCAACAGCTCCAAGTGCAGCTGCAGCTGTAAGGCCTGGCACAGCATGGGCTGGGGATGGCCAGGTAAAACAAGCCCCAGCCTTGAAACAGAGACCCCATGTTCAGAAAGGATGGAAACGCTGTGTAAATACAGAAAATGTGGCACTTTCCAACCCCAGAACCCCACGTCGCCCCGCAATGTCTGTGTATGCCTGTGTTTGTAGGGAAATGACATGGAAATCAGCAAACCCACCAAGAGGCAAGTTGAGTGGTTGTCAAAAGCAGTGCTTTTCTCTTATTAAATTTACTTGGTTTTCCTCTCTTTTTCTTTTGGCTCCCATCAGCTCATGAGATGTGTTAGCCAGCTGTGCCAGGGCCTTTCTGGAGGAGCTGCTTCATCTCCTGCCACTGGCTTCAGTGGGAACAAGGGTGGCTCTGAATTCCCACCAAGCCAAACAAAGCTGCATCAAGAGCACATTAAATTCCTTTCTATAAGGCACTAGAGAAGGTATTTTCTAGGTGTAAAAAGCTTTTTTTTTGTCATTTTTATTACATTTTAACTATAATGAGGGGTAAGGAAGGGAAGGCAGTGAGCACTGAGTCTGGCAAGGGCAGGCTCCATGGAAAAAGGGGCAGGGTGTGTCCTTGGGACATGGGCTCATGGTGTCACTCCAGTGCCTGAGAGCTGTTTTAATTTTAAAAGACTAAAAAAATAATCTTTAACATTTGCATAGGTTGATTGTATCCCTCTCCTCAGTCTTTTCCATGGACACGGAGCCACCAATCAAGGCAGGGCCAAAATCCCAGTGGAGATGTTGCTTTTCCCTGCTTGTTGCTGAGCTAAAACTGCTGTCACACAACACCTTGGGCACAAAACATTGACACAGCTTTATCCAATTAAACTCTGAACCTGTGGGACAAAAATCTGTTGACAGCTGTTAAATGTGATGGCATTATCTGTGTCTCTGGAGGTGCCAAGTTGTGGATCACCAGATGTGGAGAGACTATGCAGGGAATCCCACGTGGAATCTGTCCATATGGGCTTGCCCTGGATTTACAGTCTCTTTTAGATGCTTGCTCTCAGTCAGTGTCCAAAATGAGATTGTACAGACTTCTGGTCCTTCCCATTGTGCTGAAAGCAGGAGGGAACAGGACATGGAAGAGTCACCTGTTCATGACCCCATAGAAAGGCAGCCTAGGTGTGATGGAGCAAAACCAGCCCAGGTCAGAGCAAGGTGTGGGGAGGCCCTGGCACAGAGAGGCCGTGGCTGCCCCATCCCTGGCAGTGCCCACGGCCAGGCTGGACAGGGCTTGGAGCAGCCTGGATGAGAGGAAAATGTCCCTGCCCGTGGCAGTGGGTGGAACGAGAAGGTTTTGAACCCAAACCAGCCTAGGATTCTGTAAAGAGGTTTTCCACTTGATCCTGGCACAGGAGGCCGATGGGTCCGAGGCAGCCCAGCCTCTTCTCTGCACAGTTGGTCCCACATGGGTGAAGGGCACCTGAAGCCTTGATGAAGCAGAGCTCTGTTTTTCCATAGGCACAGATTCCCACGGGGATACATGTGTTATTAAGGGAACAAACTGATGTGCAAGTCGGCTGTTTTTCTCTTTTTTTTTTTTTTTTTTTTTTTTTTTTTTTTTTTTTTTTTTTTTTTTTTTTTTGAGCCTGTCATCTCGCTCCGTATGAGAGCCAATTTAGAAAAACAGCTATTGAAGGTTTTTAATTCAAGTATGAATGTGTCTTCAGCTGGGGCAACTGATTGTCTCTTCCCTGAGGGAATGAGCTGTCTTATAAAGCACCATTCACTGCTATAATGGCCTGCTCCCTTTGGGGCAAAACACTCCATTTTAACTAAAAGGGGTTTGTATACAAACAAGCCTTAATGCATCCCAACCGAAAGTGCTCCACCGGGGTGTGTTTCCAGGGCCCTGAGCCCAGTGGTGAAGCACAGCAGGTCCCCAGGCAGGGTCTGGGCAGGGCCGGGATGGGGATGTGGCTTGGTCCTGCTGGAGGCAGGGGAATTCCAGCACCAGCTCAGCCAAACTGGAACTGGGGAGGCTGGAAAGCAGCAGGGGGGGGAGGGCTGCTCCCTCTGCTCTCACAGGCAGCACCACAGACAATTAATTAGCAGCAGGACTGGTTGCATGGCAAAGACACACCGTGCACCGTATTTGCATGCAAATATCCCGTGGGTAGGGAGGATTAGAGGGGGCTGGCAGGAAATGATGGCTGGGAGGGTTTAACCTTGAATATTGCAAACGGCACTGCTGCTGCTTATTTTGACACATGTGTGGGTCAGCCAGACCACGGAGGAGAATAATTAGGGAGGGAAAGGAATGCAAACTCTTGTTATTGAAGATACCTGGGGGCTAACGGCATGAATACATTTGTTATAATTGACCCATGGCCCGATGATGATAATTCCTCTGTAGAGATAGCCACCTAATCTATTCCCTGTGCCAACATGGATGTAGGAAATAATTGCAACCTTGGCTCCATCTCGTTTCCACTCTTCTGGAGAATAGCTAATTTATGGCAGAAAATAATGACTAATGTTAGAATAAACAATATTGTGACTCAAGTGACTTATGAGTGCTGCAGATATGATGCACATTTAATAGGACATGACTTATCCAGACATGTAATTCTTTTTCTGAGCAGGGTAAAGTAAGTGTGGCAGAAATGCCAGAAACAGCTTTGCAATTGGAATATGCAATTTAAAATAAGTAAAGATTACTCCCAGGTAGTTTATTGCTTTAACTACATCAAGGCAGGTCCCTGTAGCAGACTGCATAATGACTCTCATTTCATTTTTGGTTTGTGTCAAATATCTTCAGTTAGTTTTGCTTTATTGGCTCCATGCAATTTATTGCAGCACTAGAATGTGATTGTAATGCAACTAGTATTTTAGTTTTATCTTCCACTGGTAATTTTTCTTCTTTATGGAGCCTATACTGTCTGCATTAATAAAAGCCATAGAAATTATACAGCGTGGAACCAGGTTTTAGTAAGTGCCAGTTTGCTGTAGAAGAACTGAACTAGTAGTGCTGTTGTGCAGGGGGACAGACCCAGGGGCTGAACAGGGGCCAGGGTGCTCCGTGGCACCTTCTGGGCACACTGCTGCTTTCAAACATGACCCAAGCACTCCTGTTTGTCAGAAGGGAGCACGGAGTGAATTCATCTCACTGAAGAGGAGCTCTTTCTCACACACATCAATGACTCAAAGCTGCCAGAGTGAGCCCAGACTTGAGGGGTTTCGTGTGGTCCCTCGGGGCCTTGGTGTCCGAGCCTGTGCAAGGAGCCCCCGAAGGCAGAACGAGTGCTGTGGTTTCAGTGCTTGGCCAAAGTGTGTCTGGGTCACCTCTGCTGCGGAGCAAAGGACAGGGTTACTGCACAGAACAGCACCTGGGGCTCCTAAGGCAGCACTTCCATGCAAGAGGCTTCTTCCAGGGCAGACCGGGACCTGACGCTTGCCTGAGGAACCTTCCTGCCCAAGTGCTCGGTGACCAGCAGCTCCCAGTGGCTGGGAGCTCCCAAAGGCAGAGGTCCTGGCTTTCTTCATCCCCCCAGCTCTTCTTTAAAACCACCTACCTGGGCTGCACCTCGAACCCTGGGGTCAGTTTTGGGTGCCCTACTACAGAAAAGGCATTTCTCTTCTCCTTCTCTTCACTGGAAGTTCAATTAAGGCAAACCCAGGACAGGCTGGAGAATGTCCAGGGAAAGGAATGGAGCTGGGGAAGGGGCTGGAGCCCCAGGAGGGGCTGAGGGAGCTGGGAAAGGGGCTCAGCCTGGAGAAAAGGAGGCTCAGGGGGGACCGTGTGGCTCTGCACAGCTCCCTGCCAGGAGGGGTAGTGAGGGGGGGTCGGGCTCTGCTCCCAGGGAACAGGGACAGGAGGAGAGGGAACGGCCCCAGGCTGGGCCAGGGCAGGTTTTGATTGGATATCAGGGAAAATTTCTTCACTGAAAAGGCTGTAAAGCATTGGAACAGGTTGTCCAGGGCAGTGATGGAGTCACCATCCCTGAAGGGATTTCCAAACCCTGTATATGTGGCACTTGGGGGCACGGGTTAGTGCTGGGGGGATGGTTGAACTAAATGATCTTAGAGGGCTTTTCCAACCTAAATGATTCTGTGATTCTGCTTCACCAAGGAGTAAGAACAATTGAATGCCCTCATACATAAAACCATGTGAGGTGCTCAGATGCCCCCCAGTGCTGTGAGCACCCAGGGTTCAGTGACCAGCACTGCTCTGGTTTCCCCCACAAGTGCAATGCTCACCTGAAAAGCTCACAGGACCTTTGGAAGTTTGGGGGTGTTGGTTAATTCACCCAGGCAGCTCAGGGGCACAGTTTTGGCTGTGGGACCCTCAGTGAATATTTATAGTGCATGATTTCTGCTCCTCTTTTGACATTTCTCATCCCTTATATCATGAGTCACTTCTTCCTCTCACGAAGCAGCAGACATGTCCCATCAGCTGCTTCCCCAAGCCCTAAAATACCTTTCACTAACCAGCATGCTTGTGCTCCTCAGCAGCAGTGCCTCCCTTCCCAGTTTTGGTTTGTTTTGGCCACAGGTGAAGATGCTCTGGGGGGTTTAGGCCAGCCAGAGCATTCACATGGTGCATGTGGGACCCCAGCTCACCCCTCCACTAGTAAAACATAGTTAAAAAAACCCCAAAAACATGAGTGAAAAGCTTTTATGAGAATTTTAGGGAGCCTACCTATGCAAGAGCCCAAACTGAGAGGGCAGCACAGGACACACCCCCAGGGACTGAGGGTTACAGAGGCATTTCTAGGAACCAAACAGCCAAAGCCCACAGACTCTGGATGGGACCTGGGTACCTAATCCCCTTAGGTGCTCTTAAATTTGCAGGCAAAAAATACCCAGTGTACACAGGGGGTGGGGGTTCTGAAAGACTGATTGTGCTTGCTGCGAAATGAATTTCCTTTAAAGCTGCATTTATTGCACTCCATGGCTCCCATTAATCAGTAAGTTATATCTGGCCTTCACATTATGGTGAGAGAAGAATGTGAAATATTCCTAAGCTGCAAAATTACTCAGGACGGCGGGGTGGGGAGGGGGGGAGGGGGAGTTCCCCCTTTGCATTTGATTTCAGTGTGGAAAATAAGTCACTTTTTGTTAATGTCTGCCTGAAGCCCAGTTGTGAACTTGGCTTTTTAAGGAGCCCCACACCCATCTGGCCCAACACCACTGTGGGCAGCCTCCTCTGTGGCACCCCACATGCCCTGGGGTGGTCATTGCTGGTGCCTTTCTGGGGTGACTGCCTGGATGCCTTGGAGAAGTGTGGGAGGGCTGGTCAAGGTGGGGTTATTCCCAAGGAAGTCTGACTTTACAGCCTTTGGTTATCCCAGAAGCTCTTTTGTAAGAAATGAGGTTGTGGTTTGACCAAAACTTGGCTATAACTCAGCCTCAAAGCTTAAAAAATTTAAAATCTTCAAGAAGGCTGAAAAAACATCTCTTTTCTGACTTGGTTGGGTTCAGTGTAATAATCTTTGTAAGTGTGAAGGTATGAATCTGGCAAAAAGGAGAAATTTTTTTTTACATAAACCAGTCACCAACACTTTTTTGGAGCAGGAAAATGCTTTCCATGAGAACACGTCTGTTTGAGGTGCTCAGCATAAGGTTTTTGGGGCCAGAGATATTTCCTCAGTGAATATATATTCACAGCAAGGTCTGATCTCAGCAGGGCCTGTAACGGCCACAGCCACGACCACCATAAATAAAAGATCCTCCCAAAACCACGTGGCTGTCCCGTGCTGTCCCCGAGGCCTCCCACGGGCTGCTCATGGCTGGCCAGTGCATTTTAAAGTTCTTAAGTCCTGTATACACAAACATCTTATTAACCACCCTTTCATGGGAAGGGTGGAAAAACCTGTGGAAACACTCCATTGAGCAACTTGACCCCGGTGAGTGCATTCCCATGGCTAAGGGAGCTCCGACAGCATTTCATTTAAATCCCTTCTGAATAGGAGCAGGCTTCCCCTGGGATGTACCTTTGCACCTCTGCAGAGCAGAGGCAGAGCATCTCTCAGAGTGGGTAACTCCACTTCACCTTCCTTCCAGTCAAGAAATTATTTAGTAAAATCACTGTGGGTAAATAAGAAGTCACTTTTGTAAAGCCTCTCTTTGATGATGCTAAATGAATCCCCGGAGGGTGGATAAACTTTCTCACAATGACAACCATTTGCAGAACAAAGAGGCAATTTTTTTCTCATTTCAGTGTTTTCTGACATTTCCCCCCTGGGGGAATAAATGGGCCCATTATTCTACCAGCTTCCCTGGCATTTGCAGAGCTTGGGTGGGGATGCTGCAGTGCCTCCAGCCTGCAGGCTTTGCCTTGCTGCTTTATGGTGACACCCAGCTGGCCTGAGGTGGCATCTGACTGCACCAGATTCTTATTTGGGAGCAGCCTCCCAGATTCCTGAGCTGCTGAGCTGAAGCTGCCACACTGGGAAGGTGTTTAGGTATCTCAGTCCAAATGCCTACACAGGGAGCTGGGGGCTAAATGCCACCTAAAAGGTGCCCAGGCAGAAGGAGCCTGATGGGACTTTCACTGGGGGACAGGCTCAGCACCCACGTGGGGAGAGAAAACAAAATCCAGGAGGAGGGATTGAGTTATGGATCACTCCACCAAAAAATACTTCTGAATTGGACCTGAGGATGCCAATCTCCCTGTCACTGTCCAAGCCCAGCAATGCCAGTCCTGATGGATTATTCCCACCCACTGATGGGAAGTGTGGATAAGGAATCCCAGGAGGAAGGAGGCCACAGATGTCCCTAGGCTGGTGTTTGCAGGTCTACAATGACAGCCCCTGGTCACCACTCCTGTAGCAGCACGAGTCCCATCCCAGCCACAGCTCTGTCACGTTGAACAACCTTCCCTGGTGTGCTCACAGCTTCTGCTTGGCCTGAGAACAGCCAAGACCAGGCAGGCAGACAGAAGGAGCTGGAAAGGAAACAGGGAATAAGAATAATATGTTGGGAAATACTTGGTATGAAGAGAGGTTTTAAAAAAATATTTCCTTTTCAATATCATCTGCTGTACAAGAGCTTCCAGGGAGGGTAAAATCTCACTGCAGATGGGTTATAATCCTTATTGATACAGTAAATGGAACTATCAAGCTGGAAAAGATCATATGGCAGTTAAGATAAAGGTTTGACTTGTCCCACAACCAGGCTTATCAGGGTTTAGCAGTAAGTGAGTTTTGTTGCTTAGACTGCATTTAAAAAGGTCATTGATTTGCAGCTAATACCAAGTTGTCATAGTTTCGTGAGTAAGAGCTTGCAGTTTTCAGAATCAAAGCCTTTTCCTAAATCGATAAGAACAGATTCAGTGAGATTGCTTGAGCCCACTGAGGCAGACAGAGAGGCAACCAGCAAATCCACCCAGGCTGTGACATGAGAGAACAGCTCTCCCAGCCTGCAGATCCCCTCAGGGCCTGCACTCCAGGTTTACCAGAAAAACCAAAAAAAGCTCAGCCTGGCAGCAGATGGGCTGCTGAGAGGGTCTGTCAGGGCCCATCAGGCTGCCTGGTGCAAAGCTCCTGTGAAGTAATTAGCTGATTGATCTGGGCTTTGCTGGGCTGAGACACTGTATTTCCTGCATCCTCCAGTCGATACCATTGGATTTTCACACTGCTGCATGCAGAAATACACAGGTACAGCCAAGTGTGGCTGGAAAGGGGGATTCCCAGCTTGGGGATGGATTCCTGGGCCTCCAGCTCTTCCCTAGACACCAGGTGGAGGCTTCAAAGTCAGGAGAAAGGAGTGACTTTGTTAGCAGAACTTCTTGCTATTCCTTCATCGTTTATTGCACAGACATGACCAGGGCTTTAAGCTTCCCAGCTTACAGCTCGTTTATGGGATAGCTCCAGGTGTGTCCCAAGGACCCTACTCCTTCCCACCAGCCCTAACCAGGGCTGTCTTCTGCTTCTCTGCTGCCTAATTCCCAACCAGTGACAACTCCCTCCTGTGTATTAACCCAATTCCTTGAGAAAGCCAGCCTCAGGATACCACACACTGTGTGTCTGCCTTAAGGACCACTGGCCAATTTCAGCTAAATCAGACAGAGAGATGGGGACACTCACATGTATTAGTTTCTTACATGATGAAAAAAAGGTAGGCACGCAGGGAAGTGAGGTGGCATTAATCTGCTCAGCAAGGGAAAGGCTCCCAACTTCCACTTTTATTAAACTTCAAAGGGTCCCCACAGGAGAAGGTGAGAGGTCACCAGGCTCCATGTGTTTTACGGGTCATGTAACAGCTTATTTCTAAATCAAACAGAGCAGAATGCTAGCAAGTGCTCCTCTGGTATTTGATGTCTCTACTTGAAGCCATCCATAAACACAAAAATACAACAAACACACACACAGACACACACACAAAAGTAGCTCAGAGAGGTGCACCAGCAACACTGGTGCCCACAGCTAACTCTCACACTTGGCAGTATTGGGCAAGGAAGGCTGATGTCTTTATGGCACTGGTTAAATGGTTAAATGTGGATTTTATGTCTGGGGTGAAAGTTACTGAAAGGTGAAACTATCAGAAGCTATAATGGAGCACCTCTGCTATAGAGACAGGCTGAGAGCCTTGAGGCTCTTCAGCCTAGAGAAGGCTCTCTTAGAGGCTCTTCCAGGGCTTAAGGGGCTCCAGGAGAGCTGGAGAGGGACTTGGGACAAGGGATGGAGGGACAGGACACAGGGAATGGCTTCCCACTGCCAGAGGGCAGGGATGGATGGGATATTGGGAGGAACACCTGTGAGGGTGGGGAGGCCCTGGCACAGGGTGCCCAGAGAAGCATCCCTGGAAGTGTCCAAGGCCAGGCTGGACAGGGCTTGGAGCAGCCTGGGACAGTGGAAGGGGTCCCTGCCCATGGCAGGGAGTGGGATGAGATGACCTTGAAGATCCAACCCAATCATTCCGTAACTCTGTGAATTACCTAAGATGTGAGGCAGCTTTTAGACAGGAAAATGCAAAGTAAACGAGGCTTACGCTTCAGAAAGGGCTAAAGATGGTCTAAATCAGCTTCTACTGTAGTGGCAGAGAGAGAAGGCTTTTGCAAGAGGGATTAAACACGTTGAGTAACAATGCTTCCCACAGAGCTTTTGTATTCAGCATCCAAGTACCCTGCCCTGCTCCCCTTGAGCCTCCTGCTGGTCTTGGGGCTGGTTTCCTGCTATTTGAGGGCCTTGCCTGAAGAGATGGTGTCTCTTGCTGCCCTACAGTAACAGAATAAGAACTGAATTTGAGCAGGTAACTTGAGCAGATGCTTAATTTGAAGCACGTGGTCAATTGTGTCCCCTGCACTGCAGAGCCTGTTGACACAAGCTCACAGTCAGGCACTGCACACACCTCCTCAGACCCTTTGCAGCTCCCAGTGCCCCTGCTAATCTCAGTTAAGTCAAGGGAAAACGAGCGTGTGCTCGATGTGCTACTCCTGGTGCTGAGCATACGCTTAAGTGCTGTGCAGAATTGGAAGCCTTGAGCACCAGGGCTGCCACGAGGCTGGGAGCGGTGTCACGTTCATCCTGAGCGTAAAGCAAGGGAAGGATTATAAATCTAAGAGGCAGCCCAACTCTGCTAAGCTCCATGGTGTAATCTCTCCTTGCTTGAAACTAAACAGCAAAAAAAAAAAATCACATGCCTTCTGAGATCCAGGCAGCCCCAATATTTGCATGTTTATGATTATGTTTATGAGTGTTATCATGTATGGATGGAAAAGGATTTGCTCTGAGTGATTTGGAAACCCAGGCCATAAAGAAAGCAAGTCTAAGCACAATAGGTTCTCAGCTGTGTCCCAGCTCAATAGAAGACCTCAACAGGTAGACCTTTTTTAGGTTTTTTACCTCAATAGGTAAACCTTTAAGATTCCGGTTTTAACCCTGACACAATGCAGAATAAGGGGTTTCACAGGGTAACTGCCATTCTCTTGCTTTTCTGGGGTATAGTTTAGTTTATAGACTTTTCTGGGATATAGTTTCTGTATAATAGAACTCTTCTGTGCTTCCTGTTGTCTGTTTTCCCCACCCCTCTTCCTGAGCCACCCTTGCCTTCCACACCCCTTTGAGAGAGACAGCCACAATATCTCCAATAAAGTATTTTAAGAATTCTTCCTTGCAAGGCTTTCTATTTGGAGTGGTGGTACAACAAGTTGCATTTGAATCCCATCAGCCCAGCACGACTGCACACTGCATTTCACACATAGAGAGATGATTCTTTCATTGATGAGCCTTTGTCAGCTTCTGTCCCTGCCCTGAGTGGCAGCAGGGTGACAAAGGAGCCTGGCACGCGTGCCCGTGCTCCCTGCCAGCCCCACAATGGCCTCTCTTGTGCCTTGGGCTGCAGATCCTCCTCCTCATCTATCTGGATTTGTAATTTGTCAGCAGCTCTTGTGACAGGGCCAGCTCTGCAGCTCCTGGCTGTGGCCAGCCCAAGGTATATCTGGCAGCGAGGCTCTGTGTGCTGTGATGTATTTCTTTGGCAATGGCTACCATCGTTTTTTGGCTCCTTCCATGGCCCCCTGGGTCAGCTCTCACTGCCAAGGCTGCTGTGGGAGATAGCTTTAAAGGCTGCCTGCAAGTTCAGTGGGTTAGTCTGGAGCTTGCCTTCCGACCACAACAGAAATCATCCATCAGGGGAATCAGCCAGCACCAGGATCAGCACAGTGCTGGGACATACACGCTGTTGGAGAAGGGAAGTCCTTCAAATATTGCTTATTGCAGCTCCTGCCCCATCTTCTCTTGCAGTTTATGTGCACTGTGATGTCTTCTAATGCTTTTTCTTACAGTTTCAGCACCTGTGCTCCTGTTATTCCAGGACTGTCCCAGGTGTTGCAGAGGAAAGCTCTCTGCCAGCTCTTGTGGTTGCAGAGAAATTTTAACCTGTCACTGGACTGCATCCTCAGGGTTTGGGGAAAAAGCACCAAATCTCACCAGTCTCACCCAAACCTTGGTGCTTAGGGAAGAAAAGGATTGGGGGTGATGAAGAAGCAATCCATGATGCTGAGGAAGGCACCAGCTGTGTCCTTCCAGTGCTGGGGACACGACTTCACGGTGATCTCCGAACTAGGGAATCATTTCCTGGTTCAGCCCAAGCCCCAGGTGACACTGGCAGGTGAGGTGTGGCTGTGTGGGTGGGGAACCCTCAGCACAGCTGAGCCCAGCCCTTACCTGGAGTTTCTGAGGGCAGCTGAAGGATGACCCAGTGTCAATAATAACCATCACATCTGGCCAAGCCACAGGAACTCTGGTGAAGCCAATGGGGATGCGTGGCCATCCCCATCTCCTTCTTCTGGCCTAAAGCAGCGCAGAAGTGCCCTGCTAGAAGTCACCACAGGGGCTCTTCAGGCCAGGCCAGTGAGGCCGTGGTGCCTGGGGCTGACATCCAACACAGGAGAGGAGCGAGTGAAGGAGGCAGCGCTGGTGGCCAGGGCTGTAGCCCATCCCTGCATCCTCTGCTCCGCAGCAAACTCCCCCATTTCTCCTGGAGAGACCAGCGTGCCTCCAGCCAACAGCCAGCCCGTGTTTGGAGTATGTTGTGTGTCTGAGAAAAGCAAAATCAATTCTGCAGCTGGCCCAAAAGGCTTCCTGGCTGTGCCAGTGTGTCCCAGGCTCCTTTAAGGGTAATATCCCTCATCAGCTCGCTCGCTCCACTCTTTGCCTTTCTCATAAAAGAGCATTTTCCCTGTGGCACTGAGAAGAATGTAACCTATAGATTTATAGCCATGAGGGGAAAAAATAACACTCTCACTATCGAAAGACCAGCCTGTGAACCCTTTGCAGCAGTGTTTTTCCTTCTGCAGGAGTCGCAGTGCTTATGCACAAAACCCTCTGCTGACATGCAGCCTGGGGACACTGTCAGGGCTGGCCGTGCCCTGTCCTGGCAGTGGTGGCAGGAATGTGACTGGAACCCCATGGCAAGGCTTGGGATGTGCTGGGGGAAGGAGGGAGCACCGAGGCTCTGCTGGGCCCCACTGGGTTTGCATTTTCCCAGTCTTGCTCAGAACCCCGTTGTCAGGGTGATGGAAAGGATTGACCAGCTCTGAAAACAAAACTTGGAAAATCTGTGTCTTTCCTCTAAAGCTTCTTGGTTGGCCCAATGAATTGATTGCCAGAGATAAAACTTGATGAAGAGGCAATGTTTTCCCAGCATAGCACTCGACTCCAGAAAGCAGAAGATGCAATAGATTTTGTTTATGTGCACGTCCACTGTTTTTTATTTATATGTCACAGCTTCAAGCTAATTGCACATTGCCAAGCAGCACAGAAGAGCTGCTTTCCCCTGCATTTCCCAAAGGCTGGAATATGATTGGAGCACAGCACGTGGGAAGGGCTTGGTGCTCGTGGCATCACTGAGAGCTCAGTGTGCCAACAGCAGATCTGTCCCAAGAGGGAATCCAGAGGCAAGAGCTATGTGGTGGTTAATAAGGAACAGGAAAGCAGCTGTACTGTGGTTGAGACCACTTTGGGGAAGGAAGCTGTTCAAAAATTGGCATTTTTAATTCCCAGGCTGCAAAGGAGGGAGAGAAGGAAATCCAGAAGGGCACGGGAGGAGGGAATGGCACGGGACGGGGGTGGAAGGAGAATGCCCACAGTGGACAAGTGAGGCCAGTGGGGGATGTTTGGGCACTTCTGCATCACTCCCACGCAGGGTCAGTCAGCAGAAGGTTGTGCTGGGCACAGACAGAAGGGTCTCACACTTGCAGAGCTTGGCACTGGATCCTCTCTGTGAATGTGCAGGTGTGTGGGGGTGAATATGCCTTCTCTTAAATATCTCTTAGAGCTCCCTTAAACTCATCAGGGTTATGCTGATCTTAGAATTAGACTGAGTGGTTTTGCCAGTGCCAGTGAGCAGAGGGTCTGTCGTAGGCAGTACCAACCCCTCCTGATTCCTCCCAGGTCCCTTTCACAGTGTGCCAAAGGCTGCCAGCGTGGGTCGGGTCTGAGCCCCGCACCCCGTGCTGTGGAGCTGTTTGGTGGCTCCAAGCGAGCCCTGCCTGTCACACGGTGCCAGCACGGCCCCTCTGTGCTCGGGCACCAGCCCTGGCACACAGGGAGCCCGCAGCTCCCATTCACAAACAGCAGCCTCGCTGCGGGGCAGGAGATTTACTGACAAATAACTGTCATTTGCTGACCTTGTCGTGGCAATCTTTGTTTCTTCCTTTTTTCCGGAGGCACACCAAATGCTGAATGCCAGCATCTGTTACAGACCGGAAAACAAGCAAACACTGATATTCCTGGTGGCTTTGAAAGAGCATTTAATGCTTAGCTCTCTACACTTGCCTTTACCAGGAAAATCACTTCAGGATGTGCTTAGCATGATTATGATGAGGAGTGTCTGGGCAAAACCAAAATACAGAAGGCAGCCCCTTGCTACAGACAGGCTGAAAAAAATTCCATGGTTCCTTCTGCCAGATGTTGACATTTTGATTTGCATAAAGGTAAACTTTTGAGTCAACAGCATGTTTAATTTTCTAAAACATCTCCAAGAAATAGGGCACAGATAATGAGTTTGCATCATTAGCAGTTTTTGTCAGACCTGTGTCCTGGCGAACTGGCTCAGAACATCTTTGTTTCTGCTGCCTCTGAGCATCTCCCCGTGACTGTGCAAGGCAGGAAGGCAGTCAAGGGGGTGCCCAGCAGGTATCAGAGGGGCAGCTGTGAGTTGGGAAGAGTACTGAGACATTTCTCCACGCATTGTGAAGGAACCTGCAACTCCCAACCCACGTGGGGACAGTGCCAGAAACAGCCCCAGCTCCATCACCCTCCACCTGCCCTCTCATCTTCCATCCTCTGCAGCAAATTCCAGCTGGCTCTGCCCTTCAGACAGAACCTTGTGAGGTTTTAACCTCAGAAAGGAGTAACAGGACCTGTGAGAGCATCCTTGTGAAGATACAAGGATGTACTCCTCTCTCAGCTGGGGAACCAAGACCCAGACAAATCACCCACCTCTCCCCCTCTGCAGGGGAAAGCATCCAAGCCTGGAGCAGACAGCCCAGATGCACCTTCCTGTGCCCCAGCTGGGAACATGCGTTCCTGGGTCTCGTCACTGAGCTAAATTAAGCTGCAGCAAGATGCCAAAACTGACAGAGAAAATAAGATCCTAGGACAGGCAGATAACTCTTTCCAAGTCACCTGTAAATCCACAGAGAGGAAATGCTGTAGGTGACAGTGGGTTGGGACTCTGTACAGGAGCACTCAGCCTGCTCTAGGACATAAACCATGGCTAGAGCCAAGAATTCCTGCCGTATTTCACTAGACTTTGGGTTTCTGTCTCCAGGAGAGTTTGACTCCTTTTGGGTGTGGGCTCAGCAGTGCACAAGGCTCCTGCGTGTTGAGCTGCCCCGGGGCTGGGGACACAAACTCAAGAACGCATCCCAGGTGCCACATGCAGGGGCAGAACGGTGCCCCTGGGTCTGCTGGCTCTGCCCTGAGCTCTGCAGCCCAGCCCAGCCACAGGGGCTGGAGCAAAGCATCTGCTCACACGAAGAAATAAACTTGTCATTACTGCTGTAAGAGCAGCTAAGGGAAAACCAGACTCTCCAGTGCCTACCCCAGAGCTGAACCAGCTCTGACGGACTGCAGAGCCCATTCTTCTGCATTTCCCTCTCCCACGGCTGACTCTGAGCATGGATCCCAGTCTGGGGGGATGGGATGGAGAGATGCCCAGCAGCACAGGACTCCTGGCACCCCGGAGGAGCTCCCTGCTGCTGTGCCCAGTGTGGTCTCACAAAGCTCTCCAAGAGCTGGAGAGGGAGGACGCGACTGCAATGCAAAGCACTATCATTGCTTTATTAGCCTCAACTGAAATGTGCTACATAAGTGCAAATTGCTGTTATAAATCATAAACATCAAAAGGCCATAAGTGCCTAATAATGGCCTAAGTGGCTAATTTGTTTTATGTGCTACTGGAAGAAGCACTGTAAAGATATGGAACAAAAAATTTCCCTCATTGTGGTTTGGCCTCTGATAGCAAGAAAGGCTGGAAGGGGGTGGGAGCAAAGTGCTGCTCTAGCACATATTCAGGAGCATTTCATAGCAAAGCCTGTAATTAAGAACACAGCACAAACCCCTGCAAGAGCCTGGTCCCTGTGGAAGGGAAATGTGGCCAGTGCTGGGGGTGACCCCATGGGAGTGGGTGTGTGGGGCAGCTGCTGGTGAGCAGCACAGAGATCAGTGGCACCATCCCAAACTGTGAGCAAGTTGTTTGTGAAAAGAGATGAGGAGGTGTCCTGGGCAATGGGCCCTGCCCCTGGCACTGCTGAGGTACACAGGTGGGGTGTGATGCCCGCGATATTCCCCTGCTCCCCTGTATTTCTGCAGGGACCCAGCAAGATCCAAAACACCATCCTGATCTGGGCTGAGGGACACCTTCAGCCTGGCCTGGCTCTTCTGCACCCCTGTTTCAATGTGGCAGTCTCCTTTCCCCACCCAAACAACACCCGTGTGCCCTCTTTTAATTACTCTGGGACTTTTGGGGTTACGTGGTGCTCTAAAGGCTCTTTCTGGCTGGAAAATTGTGAAATTAGCCCTGAAGAACCATAAATACCCTATAATCCAGCCCTGCTGTGCCCTGCAGATATGTTCCTCATGCAACTCTTAGGCTCTCCAGGTCAGAGCTGCCTCCCTGCTGCTCTTGGCCCAGGCCAGGCTCGTGGTGTTCGTGCACAGCACAGCCGAGGGGTTTTGCTGGTGGAACTCAGGAGGGTCCTGCAGGGAACTGCTGAGCCCTGCATGGACCAAGCCCTGCTTTAGGATGCAACACATTGAACTCATCTTCTCTTAGTCCTCAGACCTGCCCATGGCCCAGCACACCCCAGATGAAACCCCTCAGAGAGCACTGGGCCAACCCCAGAGGGTACCTCGTGGCCACCTGGGTGAAACATCACATGCAGCTGATTCCTTAGGGATGAGCAAAAGCAGTCTTCCCTAATAACGTACCTGAGCATGCCCCCTTCTTTCTGCCCCAGTGGATTCCACTTTCTGTAGATATTTTGGCTCTAATTTACAGTAAAATCATGGTGTCCCTCTCTAATTGCCACAGAAGAATTCCCCCAGGTGTCTTTGGTGGAGAAAGGTGACCAGAAAAACGTGTTTTGTCATGCTGCTGCAGCGAGGAGGTTGTGATGGCAGGAGAGAAACATCAGGCCGTGGCAAGGACCGGGAGCCTGATACTTCAGGGTCCCTTCACATGCCCTTGTATCCCAGATGGATCATGTGGGGACTCTTCCCAGCACAAGGAATTAATTCAGTACTATTTCAACAAAGGTACAAATGATTTAGAGTACCAACGGTGCTGCTTTCCTGTAATACATTGCCCTGCACAAAACCCTGGAGGGAATGGCTCAGGGAATGGCCCTAATTGGTCTGTTCCTCTTGTCATCTCTGATAGCGTGGAGGAAGAAAAAAAACCCCCTTTGTCCTGAAATGGCATGCCAATAAACAACATTTTAAAAAATAATTTCTTTGATGCTTATGCCTTTCATAGCACATGTTCAGGGTGCTCTACAGACAGGAAGCACGGGCTGGGGCTGAGCTCTGCATGCCCAGCGAGAGGGGCAGCACCCACTGCAGAGCTTTATTTGTCACCTTGGTGGGGGCATGGGGAAAAAACAAATCCAGCTTTTCCAGCTGCGCATGAAGGCACAGAGAGAGAGAGAGCTCTGTGAGCTTTGGAAGTGGCTGAAGGGGCAGAGCTGGACTTGGCAGCTTTTGTGGCAGTGGCACAGAGTGTGGACAGCAAGCTGTCCCCTCTGCAGGCAGGTGAGTCACAGCTGTGCCTTCAATAGGACAGAACCATGGAAATGGAAATGGAAATGGAAATGGAAATGGAAATGGAAATGGAAAGTGGCTTTTCCTCCACAGTCTGCTCAACAGAGGGGAAAAAGGGAGATACAGTGTGTGTTCAGCTTTCTGAGTAGAAACCTCTGAGGTCTATGATTCTCTCCTGTGCTAGCTCTGGTGGTCCTCAGACCCCTTTGAGCCAGTTGAAGGCATTAACCAAAGGAAATCTACCCCCATTTTGTTTGCTGGGCTGTTTGTTGCACTTGTGGCAAAGTAAGTCAGGCTGCCACAAGAAAGGAAGAGTCTATTGACCACAGTCAGCTTGAAGTGAGCAGGAGGAGAGGGAGTGGTAGAAGGAGAGGCTGGGACCTCACTGTGGACAGAGCAAACCTCTCCTTTGCGAGCAGGAGAAAACGAGCCATTTCTGACACTTGCATGTGATGCAGCAGAGCTGTCAACCAGGACAAGACTGGAAAAGAAAGTGAGAGACTGCCTCTGCTCCTGGGGAGTGCCAGGCCTGGCTGTGTTTCAGTCCATTTGGCTGCTTCACCACCTCCTGCAACAAAGCAGTTGGTGGGAGAGCTCTACAACCCCAAACCCAGGGCAGGTAACCCAGCCCTGCTGCTCTGCCGGGAACTGCAGCTCAGCACCACCACAAGGCCTCCTGCCCCTCTTGAAGGCAGAAGCTGTGTCATTTCCCACTCCCTGGGATACTTTAATGTGCAAAACGGGTTCTTGCCTGTGCAATCTCAGCTCCCAAAATCTTTAAACTGCCAGTTGATGTTATTTTATTATCTTACTAACTGTAAGTAATAAACCACAAATAATGTACTTTATTGCTGCTTTTAAGCAGAAATAACTAATTATTGATCTGTTTGTTAAATGACAGCGCAGGTGTTATGTTCTGACAGCAGGAGCAAGGCAAGGATCAGTCTGTGGACCCAAGAGAAGAGTTTCTTCTGCCTCTGCACTTGGGAGCATCTTTCTCATGGCTGGTCCCCAGCTGCAAAGTCACCACCTCTGAGCTGGCTCAGACCTCCAGCAGCTTTGCTGGCAGCCTTGCAGGGATGGAGGTGTGTCTGGCTGGCCATGAAAACCCGCACCAGTTTTCACCAGTGCACCCATAGCTGAAGGTTTGGTGAGGCCAGAGGTGTCCTGTGACGGGCTGTGCTGGTGCTTTCTGCTCACCCTGGCCCTGCCTGCCATGAGGCTGGTGCTGCATGATGAAGCACCAGATAATGAACTTTTGTGTCAGAAATCTGGCAGTGACCTAGTGTTGGCTGTTTATGAGGTCATTATCTGGGTGCATACATTCAACTCTACAGCCCTGATTGCCCTACAGAGTTGCATACAAATTGCTGACTCTCCATTCGGTGGAAGTGTCCTGTGAAGAAACGCAACAGGATAGAGGAGCGTGCTGTGCCTGACCTGCTGGGAGCCTGGCATTTGCCTGGGGCAGAGCTGAGGCACTGGGTGCCAGCCCCCTCCTGCTCTGAGCTACGGGCACTGAGGGCACCAAAGCCACTACAGGAAATTTCTTCACCCTGGGATAAGCAAGCAGGCCCTGCCTCAGCCCACTCCTCCTTTTCCTCTTCTTGTGCTCATCTTCATCCCTGTCCTGGGGGATAGCTGCCCTTCTTCTCCTTTCCTATCTGTGTGCTGGGCTGCTGATGGTGCCTGACCTCATCCCCATGTGCTGCTGCTGCTGCTGCTCTCTCCCCATTCCCCGTGGCCCATACCCTGGTGACATTTCCCTCTTCAGTCATTTGCTTTTGGATCAGTAAGTACCATGAAAGCACCATCCAACCCGCCCAACCCTCTAAGCAGTGCCAGGAATGAACTGTCACTAATATAATTTCATATCAAATGAGATTACCCTTTTCCCCCATTAGGCACACTTCTCTTCTAGGGATAGTGGTCATGCAGGGACACAGCAATTCCTTCAACCAAACCCTGCGTTCAGAACTGGCTTTTAAGGATGCGAGTCAGTTCCAGGCTGTAGCTGGCACTCGGGCTCTGAGTCCGAGGAACTGAAGGGCGTGACTTGGCCTGGGCTTCGGCTGGATTGATGACACCTGTCTGCCTGTTTCACATGCAACTGCCTGCAAACAGCTACGCCTCCCAGCTCTCACAGGTGGCTGTTATTTATGAGTGCCATCCCCGGCAGGTGTGACAGCCCCTCGCTGTGCCAGTGACCTCTGAGGAATCCTGACAGACACATCTGGGTGGGTCTGTGCTGCTCACTTTTCCTGTGCTCTCGTTTGCTTATCAGTGTAGGTCCCTTGATCACCTGCACCAGAGTCCCCGTGTGCTCTGCTCTGAAGGCACGAGCTCCTCTGCGGTGTCACAAACCTGTGTGCAGTTCAGAAGATAATTTGATGAGGGAGCAGCACAGGACAGGCTCTTCCACACCTCCTGCACGAGGCCAGGAGGCAGCAAATGCAACCAGTGTCATGACAGATGCTGTGACACGAACCTCCCCTTTTCTCAGGAAGTGAAAACTATGCTGGAAAAATTGTTTTAAGGCCACAAAGACACTCCATAGGTCTGAGGCAGGATCTGGTGTATGTCCTATATGGCATGGCTTGATAACTCCCAGGACAAGTAATTTTGCACAGAGCTGCCATGAGCCATTTGCACCTTTTGACCAGAGAGCCAGGGACTGCTGCTTGGGGTGGATGGATGCTGGTTTGCTGGCAAAAGGCTTTCAGCATCTAATTTCAAGTGCTTTCAGCTCCTGCCAGACTTGGTCACCACTGAGAACAGAAGGAGGGTTTTTCACACTCGTATTGTTAAACTGTGACGCTCCCAGGGTGTTACAAAGGATTTCACAGACAGGTGAGATCATTCACAGGTGCATTAGCTGCTGCAGAAACACGCAGCCACTGACCAAGAAGGGCTGATGCCGGGGGCTGCAGGAGAAGGGCTCAGGCTGCACCTTTCCCTTGCTGCTCCTGCTGTGCTGTGCTGGCAGCCTCTCCCACTCAGCATGCTCCCAGCAGGATCCTGAGCAGGGTGCTCAGCAGCGTCCAAGGCATAACCATTGCTCTGACCTGTTCACTGGGATCACACAGCGCTGCTTTTACAGATCAGACGTTTGGATGTTTTGAGAATGATCCAGACTAGAACTGCCAACAGCACTCCATATGTCCATGGCATCGGAGTGGTCAGAAGAAATTGCTTATCTGCTTGTGCTTTCCCTGTGGACAGGGCACAGATCTGTTTTTCTTTCCTCAATTTATGGCTAAAAATCAGAATTTTCATTAACTGGGAATTGTAAGAGGAAAACACACACAATGATCGTGGCCCAGAGCCAGGTCCCTCCAGACTGCAGCCTCTGCAGCTGCATCAGCCACACTGAGCTGTTACTCCCTTGGTCCTCCTTGGCTAACTGACCACAAGAAACTGGTCAAGACATAACAGTTTTTCCTCCAGATGAGGTTTTTGGTTGGCCATTGGTTTGGTACTGGGCCTGAGGGTCACTTGGCATTAATGATTCTTAGCTGGATCCACCTGACTGACTCTCTGTGCTTTCCTTAGCTGCAGTGTGTGCTTCATCTCCAGATTTGTCAGCCTCGTGGCCCAACTCCAGCTGAGTTCATTATCCTGCTTACCTTGAAAAGGAAAATAATCCCATGGATTTGCTCTTGCCTTGCTGGAGATTACTGGGTGTTAGGCTGTGGGGTGGCTAAAGAGTTTCTGTATTATTTGGAGTTAAAGTGACAGTTTAGTGCCAGGCTGACAGCTCCTGGCATAAAGATGCTGCCACAGCATCTCTCCTGGCCTTTGCTGTGGATCAGCCTTACTTCTATGGGTTGGTTTTACTCACAAAATCAGAACTTTGCTCTTCAAACCATCCCTGGCAGTCTCAGGGGAAGCCCAGAGGACTCTGCCCTCAGAGCATGCTGGTGGAAATTCCTGTGCCAAGCAGTGGGGGTATCTTTCGTCTTCATCTCCTTGAGACCTTCAATGCTTCAGCTCCTTGCTGCAGTGGGAAAGAAGGGTTAAAATGTGGGAGCAGGGAAGGGAAAGGTCAAATATGTAAAGCCACTTTCATGTACTTAGGAGAAGAGTGGTAACAGGAGAGCTGTTAAAAATTTTTATAGCTGGCACCAAACAACACAAGTGTTAAATATCATGGAACTGTTTAATAGCGAGTGGAGGTGTACATTACTTAATTAGAGGCACGCTAACAGTGAAGCCAATTGAGAGATATTATTTTAGTATTTTTTCCAGAGGGCATATCAAGTCTACTCACGAATTAATAAACAGATTGTAAAGCCTAAGCAAGCATATTAGGGAAGTGCGTGTGTGTGTACTGGGTCTACAGACTGGGGCTATGCACACTTGTTTGTTTGTTGCCATTGCATTTGAAATATGTTCCTTGTTTTCCATATAGACCTCGGTGGAAGAATTATAGCATATTGGGTTTTTCCAAAGACTCTAATTAAGATCTTCAGAGTTGATGTCTGTTTGCTGAAAAATTACAGCATAAATGAGACCTAAAAGAGCAGCACTCAATCAACCCAAGTGAGTGCCAAGGTGCAGGGGCTGTCCCCTCAGAGCCTGCCTTTGGTGCACGGGAAGAGGAACAAAATCACAGGATTCCCTCCATTTCCCTGACCCTGTGATTTAAGTTATCATTGAAAAGGCATTTTATGAACTACTAAAAGCTGTCTACAGTTTAATACACATCTCTGGTCTCTCTCTCGGCTCTCTTAGCTGCTGTTAAAGGTACTTAGATTATGAGAAAGTGTCAGCTCAGCTCACCCCGAGGTGCTCAGTAGTAGGACAGATGTGGATTTCAGGTAAGGAGGGACCATCCCATCTGTAAAATGAAGTTTCCCCCAAACGGAGTCGGTGGGTTTGCTCTGATGAGAACAGCATTAGCCTTTTAAACCTCAGTAAGGCTACTCCCCATTCGGCATTTTCCTAACCCAGTTTGGTTTTGCCCCTTAACACTGGTCTGATTCCTTTTGCAAACCCACCCGTGTACCTTCTGTAATTCACAGTTGCCACTTTGCTTTCTGTGTGAAGACGAGCTGTCCAACTGCATCCATTACTGAGCTGTGCCTTACACAAACCCCGTGGTCTTTCACGCCTCATTAGCAGGCAGGGAGCTTCCAGCCTGGGGTCACTGCATGGCTCCAGCTCTCCTGACCTCCTCCCTCCATTCTGCTCTCCTATTTTACATTTTAATACCAACAGAGATGACAAATTATGACAAAAGTCTGTCCTTAGTGGGTATCTCAGTGTACTCGGTTTCCCTCAGCAAGAGCAGGCTTGCCCCCCTGCCCAGAACTCCTTTCTCCACCTGGAGAGATCATTCCTGGCACAAACCACTCCTCACACTGCCCAGGCTGCAGGGAAGGACCAATGATGGCACCTCAGAGAAGAAACAAAAGATGCATGACAGACTGTGTCTCTTTTGCTTGGCTAGGGGCAGCCCCACAAGCAAGGCAAGTAACGAAGATAATGATGAATGAAGGATGCAAAACTGAAAATACCCCTCCTGTGTTTCTATTTATCTTCCAGCAAAGGCCACATTCCTGACATTTAAAATGGAGATATAGTTTTAATGCAGTGACCCTCCCTGGACTGCAGCTAAGCAATTTAGGTCACGGAGATTCATAAAAACCCTTTCTGCAGCCTCAGCCCAGACAGCTCCGGTACCAAACACCAGCTTGGCCATTGCTCTTGGGGAAGGGCAGCTGGGAGGCAGCAGGAGCCGTGGCACCCGGGAGCTCTCGGCACTCCATGTGATGCCTTGAATTTTAACTTTTATATTTCTTAGATCCTGTTGTACTTAGTGTGTGTAACTCTGAAGTGCTTTGTAACCTGTGAGCTGCTCTCTCGAGCAGTGATAGACATAACAACCCTCTCCAGGCCTGCTCTCCAAGGACACTTGGACAGTCCTGGGCCCAGAATGTGTAAACCAAGATCTAAACAAAGGGGGGCAAGCCAGAGAGAATTACATCAGTAGCTGAAGTTTTAATTGGCGAATTTATGCTGATATGCTAATGTACCAAAACCTATAACTGGGGTAAGAACTCGTGACTTGTCATCCAACTTGGGGTCCATCTTGGGGTCTGGTAGCCCAGGGTGTGCTCCCCAGGATGTGCCCTTGAAGGCCTTCCAATAAATATTCCCTTTTATTCTCTTACTGCTGTCCAGTCTCTGGTTGCAGGTAGCCAATTAAGGCATCACATGAGGAGAGGGGTGCAGAGCTAATGGCAGGAGGGGTTTCTCTGTGTGTGTGATGATCCAGAGGGGAAGGAGATCACTGCCCTGTCTGGAGCCTCCCCAAACCTCCCATTCCGGGGGACATGGGCATCAGCACCCACCACGCACCCAAGCAGAGCTTTGCTCCACAGTCACAGCCTTTCAGCAGAGCTTCAAAGAGTCAAACCCCCAAAGCTTTAGCCGGGGTGTGGGACGTGGTGGGCTGAGCCCAGCAGAGAGCCCTGCCCGTGCTGCCCAGGAACCTGATGCCACCCCTGCTGAAGCCTGGTTGGATGCAGCTTCTGGCCTTTGGCTTTGTGACCGAGGCAGAGAAGCCCAGGGTTTGGTTGCAATATGTTGGGATTACTTTAATAACTGTAATTTTTCTTTTAGAAGAGAAGTGTTTTTTACTTTCATCCTAGAACCTGGAACTAATTGTACATGTGTGGTGCAATTAACTATTCATTTACCCCATTAACTGCTGGCACTTATGCCTTTACTTTTTATCACATAGACGTTTGTGTTCCCATAGTCTAAGCCTAAGAAGCTTGTCTGGAGACTATGAATTAAACCAACATAAAGGTGTTAAGAGTTACCTATCTTAGCAACAGCCTCAGGAAGCTCTGGAAAAGAATGCATCACAAAAATGATTTTTTTTTAATGCACAGTATCTGAATTCTTTTTTTTTAATAATAAAATCTCCAATTAATTCAAGCAGCTCTGCTCTTCCCACCATTTCCTGCTAAAGAACTGATCAGGAAAAAAACACATCTGATTTTCAATGGCAGCAGAACCAGTGTCTGGAGGGCTGGGAGAACCCACTCTTGGAATATTTCTTCACCCTCCAGGTTTCCAGTCTGTATCATATGCACAGCACTGTTGCCTTAAGGCGTTTTTCCATGAAGCTCTACAGGGAATAACATGTTCTCCACACCATGTCCAGTTTGATTAAGTCTCTGCCTCGGCACAGTGAGCGAGCAGGTCTCAGCCCAGGCTATCCAAGGACAGGACACTGACTCCAGGGCTGTCCCCAGCTTTGTGCCAGCTCAGCCCTGGGGACACCAGGAGGAACTGACACTACAGAAGTGCTTCCATTCATCCTTCTGCCAACAGAACAGCACTCCCCTGCCTTTGGAGAGGGTACCTGTGGTGGTGTGTAAGATGCTTTGGAAAGGCAGCCTGCTCTCCCCCGGCTGTGTGCGCCCTGGCTGCCTCTGCAGCAGTCTCAGCCTGAGCCTGATGTTTCTCTGGTATTTAGGGACATGGTTTAGTGGTGGATGCAGCAGTGTTTGATTTATTGTTGGACTTGGTGATCTTAAGGGTGTTTTCCAACCTAACTGGTTCTGTGATTCCACATGCATGGGCAGTGGGCATGGGCAAACACCTGTAATGGTGCTCTGGACAAGAGAGGGGGTATTTTGTAAATACAGTGAAGGAAGGATAGAGACCTGGTGGAGGGAGGCCAGAGGAGGCCACAAAGGTGATCAGAGGAATGGAGCACATCTCCTGTGAGGAAAGGCTCTGGGATGGGGATTGTTGGAAAAACTTGGAAAAGACAAAGCTCCAGGGAGGCCTTAGAGCGCATTCAAGTATGTAAAGGGAGCCTATTGGAAAGATGGGGACAAACGTTTTAGCAGAGCCTGTTGTGATAGAACAAGGGGGAATGGTTTTTAAACTAAAAAGTGGACAAATTAGATTAGATGCTAGGAAGAAAGTCTGGACTATGAGGGTGAGGAGGCCCTGGCACAGGGTGCCCAGAGGAGCTGTGGCTGCCCCTGGATCCCTGGAAGTGTCCAAGGCCAGGACAGGGGGTGGAATGAGATAAACTCTTAAGGTCTCTTCCAGCCCAACCCGTTCTGTTATTCTGTGCTGAGAGATTTAACCACAAATGAAAGCAATGCTTTAACATGTACAGACAGGAATACAAATGAGAACAGAAGGGTAAAACACCCCCTGTGAAATTCTGTGATTCCTGTTCTGCCGACGGTCAGGTGAGGTTATCACGATGTTCCTTGCCAACCAGAAATCAGGTGAAGCACAGCCTCCTCCACAAACCTGTGCCTTAAAACACACCTCAGCTATTTCCATTTGGGTCTGGTATCCACCTGCCTGTAAGTGTTGCCTGACAGCTCATTTAGCAACATATGGTGTAATATTAAAATGTGCTCCTTCATTTGATCATACCTTTGGATATTTCTTAATGTCACTTGGGTGCTTACTGATGTTGCTATGCTGTGCAGTGGAGTATGTGAGAAAATGGACTGGTTCTGCACACTGCTGCCAAAGCTGGTGCCACCGTATCAGCCAGCACTGATCCTTCCTCCTCACCAGTTTCATGCTGGTGCAGCTCAGCTAAATTAAACTGCATTGCTCCACTGGATTTTCATTGACTTAAGTTAATTTTACGAGCATGAAGGAGGTATAAAAGAGTGCAAATCAAGCCCACTTAAATTAAAAACAGAGTAGGTATTTCTTCAGGACATGAACTGTTCATAACCCAAAGGATTTTTTTTGTCCTATGTATTGATCTTCTTCTTGTGAGAACTAACTCGAAGTTAATTTCCAAATTGCCTGACCTCGAGCAGTTAAAATATTGCAATATAAAAAGTTAAAATACAATTAATAAACCAGTAGAGGTCAAAATATTTGATTAATGTATTACACCTTCTTTACATGAGTGTGAACGCAGGGAGTGCCTGGCATGAAGGGAAAGGTGCTCTCAGAAGGAACAGGAAGCAGAGTCCCTGCAGGGTGCCAGAGCACATCTCTTCTGGTGCTGTACTGAGAACTGCTGGGTGAGATTATCCTGGGTTTTTGAGAACAAAGGAAGGGCAAGATACGGGGTCTAGGTGACAGCACTCAGTCCCTGCCTGGCAGGGAATCATAGGATGGTTTGGATTGGAAGGGACTTAAAGCTCATCCAGTTCCAATCCCCTGCCATGGGCAGGGATGCCTTCCACTAGACCAGTTTGCTCAAAACTCCATCAAACCTGGCCTTGGACACTTCCAGGGATGAGACAACAGTGGAAATCAGCAGTCATGAGAGAACTTGGAAGATGAAACTGAAATACAGGCTCTGAGGAGCTCCTGTCCTGTGATTCGGGACAGAACTCCATCCCATGGTACCACATTTGCAGGTAGCACTGTGAAAATAAAGACATCTCATGGCACAACTCTGTCCTGTAATGAATTTCCAAAGCAGCACAATTTCCCCAGGACTTTTGGGCAAAGATGTTGTCCACACCCAAGAAAAAAAATATCACTAAAGATGAGGGTTGCTTCCCAGAAGAGGAAAGAGAGGAGCTTGACTCTTGTACCAGCTGTCAGTTGCGTGTAGGAGCAGCTTGTACGCAGCACCTCTTTACAATGGTAGCAGGGAAGCTGGAATGTTGTTATATCAGACTATCAAGTTGTTATGTTGGATTACATATAATGCTATCACAAATGACAGAATGCTTGCCTCCCATCAAAAATTTAAAGAGCAATAGACTTCTTTTCAGCTGTCATTGCTGATAACATTTTATGCACAAGTTTATTCAAGCTCAAATAGAGATGCAGCCTGTCAATAAAGAAGCCCTGGCAGATTAGGTATCGAGTATATTAAAGCTAACAGTACTAATGTGACTGTGCAGCCTAATCTGACATTTTAAAACTGTGACAAAATGAACCCTTGAAGTTCTCCCCGATCGAAGCAGCACGGCACGTTCGCTGCTGGGTTTTATGGAGTGGAAACCAGAGCACGAGAAATGAGACAGGCTGCAAACCACAGAAAGGTCGGCAAGGCTCCCTTCCCAGGAAACACAGCGGATGTCTTCCCTTCCTCCCACTCTTATCTCATCTGCTCTGCTCCTCTCTTCCAGAAAAGTGGGTAGAGCAACAAATAATGGCCCTAAATTGGCATCGAGGTGACACAGATTACACATTAGAAAAAGCACTCGAGGGCAGGAAGGGTTCAGCACTGGAGGAGATTGCTGGAAAGGGCGTAACACCTCCATCATTACAAGGCTTTAAGAAGGGGTTAGGGAAACATCTGCCAGCAATGAGGAGGGGTGGCTGATTTCGCTTTGGAGACCCAGTGCTACTTTGTGCCATTCGCTTTCGTGCTCGCAATGACAGCCACGGCTTTCTACTGCTAGCAGAAAGGGTATGTGAGTGCTTGTGTGCTGGAACTGTTTGGACCAAAAATAGCCTATTGAAATCAATAAGGAGTTGTAGTTTTACAACAGATGGCCCGGTTATGCTCCCCTTTCCCTCTTCCTACTCTTATAAGAGGTCTCAGCAGCTGTTGCTGATCTTTTGAGGGATGCAAAATCAGGAGAAAGTCTTTCCCAGGCCTGGGAAAGTGGAGCATCCAGAAATTTGAATCTGGCCTTTGCAGCTGGCAAATATTCACATGGACAACTTGATCTTCAAGAAAGACAGTCTGTTCCTGGCAATCTGTACATTGCAACTGTGGTGTCTTCATGCTGTGCTTGGTGATAAAACACAAGCCTTCACAGTTTGATAGTTCCAGCTGAAATCCAAATCTGTATGCGATGCCTCCCTTCCTGGGGAGGGAAGGGGAACACGAAGGGCTGCTGAGAGGCTGGAGCCTGGGCATGGGAGAGCTCACGGGTTCCCCACTGCAGTGAAATGTCTGTGTGGCTTTGGCAGCAGTGGGCAGGGTGAGGTGGCCTCAGCCAACACCAGCACCAGGGCAAAGTCTTCATCTCCTGCAGACGAGAGGGGCTCAGAGGAGTGGTGGGAAGGAAGGTCACAGAGAAACCAAGGGGCTGCAGGCAGGACTCCCCTAAACAGCCCTCAGGGCTCCCCCAAACAGCTTTCAGGGCTCCCCTAAATAGCTTTCAGGGCTTCCCCAAACAGCACCATCTCTTCAGTCACGGCAGAGACGCACGACAAGACATGAGTTGGCTTACTTGCACTGAAAACAGAAGGGAGGTCACTTCCAAGGAGATGCCCCATCCCCAGAAATCTCCAAGGCTGGGTTGGATGGGACTTGGAGAAAGCCGGTCTCATGGAAGGTGTCCCTACCCATGGCAGGGGGTGGAACAAGAGGAGCTTTAAGGAGCCTTCCAAGCCAAACCATTCTGGGATTTCCTGATGTTCACAAATGAACGTTGCCGTGGTGGGATATGTGTAGCATCATCAAAAGCATAGGATTTTTGGAGGCAAACACCTCATCCAGCCAAGTGAAGGATCACCACAAGCAGGGATTGCTGAAGCCATACCTCCCTGCTCCAGAGGGGGAAAAATGATTGAAAACATTAATATAATCCTTAAAAGATTAAAGACAGCTCAGTGACAGTAAAGGAAATAGAAAAAATACATCACCTGGCTATATTTTTCTTAAGCAAGAAGTAAGGACAAAAGAAGGGCTAGACCTTCTCTTTAAGGGTACCCAGGGGAGTTAAGCATGTGGAATCTTTACCTAAGCTTTAAAAATGAGCAAAAACCTTTGCCATGTGGCCATGTCCCATCTAACACAATGCTTACATGGAAATGTGGGCACACTGGGAAGGGTCACATATCCAGTACCTGTTGCTATGCTGGCTCTAGAGAAGCCTTTCTGGTCACCCTGGCAGCTTTGAAGCTTGGGGATTACAAGTGTGAAGGATAAATCCTCAACTTATTTACACTTTAAAAATATTTGTGTTTTAAATAATAACTATCAGTGTGGTGAAATGAGGTGTTTGGTTTCTGAAGTGACTCTGTGTGTTTCTCTGGTTCTTCACTGTCTGTATTTTAGGAAAAGAAAATACTTTGAAAAATAATGACAACGTCTCTCAGAAAATAATGAGTTCCTTCCAGTTAGCTGTTGAATTGTTTACTGCCATAGCTGAATAATACCAGCACATCAAAGACAACTGCTGTAATTAAAAGATTTGTGAACATAGGTTAACAAATTAGTGTATCATAATGTGCAATTGTCTAATTAGGACAAAAATGCTAGTTCCACGTAAAAGACCAATAAGAAGAAATTATAAGGGAGAAAATAAGACAACAGCATTGATACTACAGAACATTGGCAAAGATGTTATCTGTGACTTTTGAATGGTATCACTAACACCCCAGGGGGATCGGCATTTCTGTGGATTAATTTACAGAGAAATTCAGTCTACCGTATGAATCCCAAGAGCTGGTTGAGGACTCCCATGAAAAGATTAAATTTGTCACTGACTGTTTTAAGCATTTTTCATTCTTTCAGCCCTCAGAAGACCTGGGAGCAGAGATGCTGTGGCTGCACACACCCACGAGAGCTCCGAACCCAGATGTGACAGAAGGAGATGTATGACATTCCCAGGGTCACTGCTGAACATCGAGGCAGAGTGGGAGAAATCCTGTTCTCAGTCAAAGCTAAAGGCAAAAGTCCCCTTGAGCTCAGTGGATTGAGAATTTCATTTGGAGAGATGAAGGCCAGTGTATCCCCACGCTGAGGAACAGATGGCAGAGTGACTTTGGCTTTGGTTCAAGCACCAGGAGAAGCCTCCATGGTTTCAGAAGAGTTCAGTGCATAGATGCTGAGCTCTCCAGACAACCCAGCTCTCCCATCAGCATGGATATTCCTGAGTGCTGAGTTCCCTGAGGATCTGCCTTAACGAGAGCTGAACCCCTGGGAATGAGCTCTGTGCAGGGTCTGGGCTCAAAGCCAAACCCCTCACTCCTCTGTGCCCTTTGCTGTTGGTCTGTCAGGGAATGTGTGGCAGGGCACAGAGTCAGAGGCTGAGTGCTCCTGTTGAGCCGTTTCACCCAAGCAGCCAGAGCCCCTGCACACTCCCTGAGCCACAGCTAAGAGCCCTAGAGCCTGGTGTACACACAGGGGAGGATAAGACAGGGATAATAAACCACCACAGGGCTCCTCACCCCAGTCAGGAACATGCAGAATTGCAAAGCACTGGGCATACAAAGAAAGAGGGGCTCTGATCCAAGAGCAAATGCTTTCACCTGGCTTGGGAAAAGGCATGAGGATAAAAAACCTGGAGTGGTAGTTGCCCCAAGTGGATCACAGAAGGAACTTGAGTCACACTGGAGGGAAAAGACACACATGGTTACAAGAGCAACTGTCATTTATCACCGTCATTCCCAGTAATGACACTGCAAGCCTCCACTCCATCTTCAGGAAGAGCACACAGCCAACTTTTGCATGAGTTAATAGTAGGGCTTGAACACGCAATCTTCTGCATTACACCTCCTGTACCTAATGTACCAGATGAGCTTCATTAGCTCGTGGCTGTGCTGGCAGCCTCCCTGTGCTCTGACAGCTGCTGGAGAGACACACGTGGCAAACCCTGCAGCAGTGACCCCCTTGCCTGAGCCAGCAGAACCCTGCCCCTTCTTGGGGCTCAGCTGTCTGGGCAGCTCTGAAACGAGAGCACAACTCAAACCCTGTGCAACTGCTTCAAACAGAGCCATTTCTGGTGTTCCCTTGCCCTGCTCCAGGCTCTTTAAAGCAGCCAGGGCCCCTGTCACCCTCCTGCAGGGTGGGGTTGGACAGCCTCACCTGTGAGCATAAGCCCAGCACCAGGGGCCCTGCAGAGACCCTGCAGGTGCTCTGAGCATCTGTCAGAGCAGCAAAGACCCTTCAGGTGAGCTACATTTGTCTTGAAACCAGTAATGTTACAAAACACACATATTAATAATCAAGAATTCTATAAGTGCTTTGTTTGTGTCTTTGGATTTATATGCACATATGTATGAGCTGTAGTGCATTTTGTTTTGCTTTGAGAAAACAATTTTTAAATTGCTGGTGGGATATTTTCTCAGAGCTATTTTAAATGGAAAAACACACCTTTCTGAGAAAATGAGTATTTTCATGAGTTCCTTCTTCCTATCAGTAAATCCTGAATGCCACAAGGACTGGGGAACATAGAAATTTGTCAGAAGGCACAAAGTTCTGTATCATCACAAAAGGGCTTTTTTGTTTCCTTTTGATTTGGGAAATAGTTGTTAATCGCTGCCTCATTTTCATTTTAATTAGGCTATATTGATAGGACTCGATTCCATAAGAAAGACAAACACAGCAACTGAACTTTGTGCAACAGTTTTGGGCAAAAATAGAAACCATAGGAATAAACACAAACACATGACTGTTTAGAAAATCAGAGCCTTAAAAAACTAACGAGCAATAAATAACTCAGAACTCTACCTGACCAAATTGGGATCTGGTGGAGGAAAAAGCCCAGTGGTTCATGAGATTTTTCTGCTGGTCAGCTTTACACATGGAGTCTGGTGTCTTCTGCAATAAAGCTCAGGCTCTCTGGTGCCCAAATTAATCAGTTGTTTCTGCTGCTCCTGTGAACCCAGCACACTCCTGCTGCAGGCTCTGCCTGCACAGAGCACGGGGAGCTGCTGGGGTCACAGGTACTCATCTACCAAAGGGAATACTCACTGATGTTTGCAGATATGTGTGTCTTAATCCAGTGGAATAATGTTTGTTTATGTCCCATCTGTGATGAAGAGTTAAATCCTTTGTGAGATGATTCTGGTCTGTGAGTAAACAAGGAGACTTGTAAACTAACTGTTTTTTGTTGGGGGATTTTTTGGCTATATGTACAAGGTAAAGGTGATTTATCCTTTTTTTTTTTCCCACCTCTCAGATTTTAGAATGTTTCAGGTAAATTTCTCGGTAAAGCAAATTGGAGGATATAGTACATATTTTAGCACAAGTCAGCTTCCTGTTGTTGCCTAAACAACAAAAAGACTGACAAAACCAGATCCCAACAAGTCTCTGTAAGCATACATGTAGCCTTGGAAAGGGTCCTACTTTGTAACAATCCTGTAATAAATTAGAGAAGCTGCAGACACATCAACAACACAAAGCCCTTCAGTTTGCATAACGTGTACTGTAAGTGACAGGGTCCCCAAACCCTTGAGAATACTTCCAAATAAGCAAGGAGATGTTTGAAAACATGGGCTCACTCTAGGCACCCTTGATGAAGACACTACAGTTACACAAGTTCTATGAAAATTAGGGGAGACAGACCCTGTTGTAAGTCACTCCTTATGGGTATTGGGAAATCCAGGTGGACAGAACTGCTGGAAATCATATTTCATTAGTTCTGCTGCTCAGGCTTCTTGAGTTTTCTATATAGGTCAAAGCTTTTCAAAATCGAGAAGCTGAGTCTTAGCTGTTTCTTTCGGCTGGATCTGAAAAGCAGTGGAGGTAACATTGCTTTCAGACCAAGACCATTCTCAGTTCAGGGGCAACTCAGCACAGAAATCTCTGCCTCAAATGTGTGACCTGATTTCCAGAGGGTTTGTGAGCCCATATGTTTCAATGGGTGCTCAGTACTTCTGGTGCCTTTCAATTTCTAAATATGGACTTGGAAAGCCTAATTTTAACCATGCATTTTTGGAAAGCGTTGGCAATAGTTTAAAGAGACTGTCTAGCCCAGCACGCCTTGCTGCAGCAGAATGCTCCGAGTGATTTATATATTCCTGGTGCTCACTGATGCCTTTTCAGTGCCTTACAGCTGTTGCATTTATGCAGCACTCTTTATCTTGACCTTAGCCCTTGGATTTCTCAGCTATTCTACTCTCTTAACATCTGGGCCAGAAAGGTCACTAATTTACCTTATGCTTCCCCGCTGTGGGTGCCATTGGGTTGAGTGGGTACATTTTGAAAAATAACACTCTGTTGGTGGGCTGCCTTTGAGAAGGGCTTTCTCCCCTCGGCATCCTCGTGTTGCCTTCTCCCTCTGCAGCAGCTCTAAGTCATCCAACATCTGCCCTCGAGAGCTTTGGAGTGCACTTGTTGGATCCTTATGTGCTAAAGCAGCACACCGGGTATGCTGAGATTAAATTGCTTTTGCAGCTTGCCGGGAGATTAAGGAAGGGAGCGTTATTTGTACTAACGCCCCTTTAATGCATCTCAAAAGACCATAATAAACATCTTCTGGACTGTAAAAGGAAAATATATATCTAGAGGTTGTGGTAAATTATGAAATTCTGGCATACCTAATAAAAATTCTATCTCAATGGGTTAACATTTAGTGAAATGTTAGATGATGTGAAACCAGACCTGGCTTCACTTCAAGCCCAGGTCACTAATGTCACTTGGGGAAATTATGAGAATTTCCATTAACTTTGTACTGGCAGACCTCCCAATCTACTTCACATCTATACATTTTTAACACCCCGTGAGCAATACAAAGTGTCATTTCTCACATCTGAGAGCCAGACAATATTGCAGAGCCTCTCTGCATACCAGAGGCTACTTCAGAAATTAACAGGTCAGATCTCTCATTGATTTTAATACAGAGCTGTTTGTGGCAAATGTCTTGGTTACAGAAACTGAGGACTGGTTTGGGCTTCCTGTCAAAGCCAGCACAGCAGGACAGAGCTTTAAAACTTGGGGAAAGAGCACAGGAACGTTAAATCAGACAGATTTTAGACATTGAGGGCCGAATTCAGCCAGAGTTTAGAAACTGCTGCAACTGGTTCACCGCCCAGTCCCTGAATTGGGAGCCTCAGACAGAACAAAGTTAAGTGACAGCGCTTTGGGAGGGGAACACTCACAGAAATTTTAAACTATTATCTCAGATGCACTCTGTTCCCTATTTTCCCCACAGCCCCCCTTTCTCCTCCTGCCCATTTGCCTTTACAAACTTGCCAACAGCCAACTTGTTTTGAAACTCAAACAAGTTGGTCTGGAAAGGACTTTCCATTAAAGCCTAAGAATTGGAGCAGACTTAAAAGTAGCTGGTAGTATTTTCAGAAAAGAGGTATTTGGCAAGTCTTTAATGTCATGCTTGCCTAGAACTGCTCTCCTCTTTAATTAACTCAGTAAAAATCCTCTTGTTACAGCATTTTGTTTGCTTAAACCACTACAGAAAAATAAATGCATACCAAACCGATTAATAAATCCATAGAACTGTGCTGTTGTTTACTGTGATGCAGTGGAGCACCAAGTTCCCTGTACATAATTCAAGCCCCTGGCAACAAAGTCATTTGTGAAAGTCCCCTGTTTTGACACAAACATAAAGGTGGAGTATCCTCAGAGTGAAGCGCAGACTGTGGTTTTCAGCTCATCTTCTCGAGGAAGCCTTGAGGTGGCTATTAATAATTGAAGTTCAAAGCAGTGTCCAGGATTTCTCAGGCTCCATGCACACGCAGCCTCCCGGGATGTGTCTACTACAGAGCCTGACCCGGGACTGCTGCGCTGGGAATCCACGTCCCAACAGCCCGAGGTGCAGCTGCAGCTGAGCTTTTAACTCGGAAGGCCCCAGACAAAGTGGTTATAGCTGCACCGAAGGCGGTGACAGTGGCCGTGACAGGGAATCATTACAGGCAGGTTTTCACGCCTAAGTCTCAATAAGCAAGTGAACCATGACGCCAGCAATCCTGCGGAAATGTGGCTCAGTGCTCGTGCTGAGTGATGCCCAGGAACTGTTTGGACAAACCCTCCCTGTGGTGGCTGGGGAGCAGAGCAGGGGCCACCGCGGCACCCCAATCCCTCCCAAGCCGTTCTGAAGGCCCTCTGCAAAAAGGGAAACATTTCCTGAGTTCACCAAATTGATGTTCTGACATTTAGCTTTAAGTATCTTCTCTTTCCCTCAGTGTGTGACCTTTCCCTTTCTCGCATGGCTGTTGCCCTCCCCTGCTAGCGAAGAAGCAGCACAGAGCCATTATCAGGCTCATCTCCCCGGTCCCGGCCATTAGCGTTAATCATCCCCCGTGCAGCCCCCGCTGCCCGGCCCGGCTCCTCCGCATCCTCCCCGGGTGCGGAGCAGGCGATGGGAGCCAACGCAGGGCGGCACAAGCAATCAGACAGCAGCGCTGCGATAAAAGGCCGGTCATTTCCAGCTGCCACTGTGACTGTACTCCTCTCCAGCAGGACGCAAAGCAGCCTGGATTAAAACAGGAGGCGAACGCCGTAGATCATCTCGCTGTAATTTCCCCCAGGACTGATGTGACGACTGCAGCGAGATGCACTAGTGGTGGCACATTAGCACTGCCACAGGCTCCCGTCGCTCAGAACATTCCTCATGCTGGCCATTTATCCAGCGGTGCATGCAGGGGATGCAGTCGCTGATCCAGCAGCGACGGGAGGCGTGGAGCCAGCCGGAGCTCCGGACTGGGAACCACGGCCCCGCCGCGATGGGCTGGGTTTAGTGGTGCATGAAGAGTTCACTTAAAAATGGACAGAAAAAGGAGAGGGGGAGGAAAAAGAGGAGATAAAAGATAGTAAGTTGGAGGTAGCAGGTAAGAGGGGTGATAAAAGAGGGAACGAAGTTCAATCTAAGTACAGAAAGCCATGCACTGGGAATTCAAATGAGGGGCTGGACAGGATAAAAAACCAACGGGGCTTTATCTAGAGATTGATGAGAGATTAAAACAAATGTTCAAAGGTAAATGTGTGTTCTAGAAACACGGGGAACAGTAGGGAGAGAAGACAGTCCTCTGACATACCAACTTCACCCTCAGCAATGTGAATTTTCCAAGTTGTCTTGTCCAAGAGGAGAAGAGCAAAGATGGGGTGTTGGAACAGAGCTGGAAATGGCAGAGAAGAATGGGTGTGAGAGCAGCGATGGAAAACAGGCAGGAACAGCACTACAGGGAGGCACAGGCAATTTTGTCTTGTAACCATGTGCTCGCTCAAGCTTGACAGAGAAAGAAGAAAAATACATTCCCGTTATAAAACTTCCTGTGTAGGTAAATCACAGAGCAAACTCCATGGCGAGTGGTTCGGTGTGCCCAGGCTCGGCTGCCAGCTTTGCCAAGGGCTTCTTGCTGAGCTCAGGCTCATCTATAATGCTACTCTGTAAACCATGGGTGGGGCTGCTGCACTCCCAGCCGTCGCCTCTCCGACCTTCGGTGATGGCCATCTCCTGGGGCTGTGCTGCTGCATCTGCGGGTAATGTGAAAATAACCCCTCTGTATTGGCAGTGTTGTGAGGATGGTAAAGACCGGAGATGCCAATGGCGCTTTGTGTAAGTCTGGCCCCAGTCTAGTGAAGCTAAGATGGCTTTTGTACTCTTAAATATCATTTTTGCCACTGTGTAACATGTCACAGATATGAAGCTTCTTGGGAGATGAGGTAATGAACTACTGTGGGAGCTAATGAAGGTCATCTTGAGAGAGCAGTAAGAGTAATGCCTACTGCTGGGAGACTTCTCACTGGGAGCCCTCAGACTTCAGCACTTTCCAGTCTAAATAAGATGTATGCTTCCCTGACCTTGTCTTCTCCAATGTAAACGCAGAGCAGGATGTACTTAGAATAAAGATAAATAAGCCCTTACCCAAATAAAACACTAGTCTGCAGAAACAAATCTCCTCCAAGCAAAGAGGGAATGGAAGCAGAAACCAATGCTACTCTACTGGAAAAAAAAATTATATGCTATAGAGATGAAGGAACATAATATCTGCTTCAGAGTGCAGTAGTAGTAAATGCAACTTAAGGTTGAAGGTGCTATTGTAAAATCTTGGGAGTTTTACTAATTAAATTATGGAAGATGTATCATTTGATTTCTCTAGCTGAACTTTGTTTTTAGAGATACTGTGGGTTCAGCAAAGTGCAGTGCAAGGTCCTACACCTGGGTCATGGCAATCCCAGGCACACCCACAGGTTGGGCAGAGAGGTGATAGAGAGCGGCCCGGGGAGAAGGGCTTGGGGATGATGGGTGATGGAAAACCTCACCATGAGCTGGCAGTGAGGGATCCCAGCCCAGAAACCAATGGAGCCCCCGGCTGCATCCGAAGGAGCGTGGCCAGCAAGTTGAGGGAGCAGGTCGATTCTCCCCTTCTACTCTGCTCTTGTCAGACTCCACCTGGAATCCTGTGTACAGTTCTGCTATCCCCAAAATAAGAAGGACATGGAAGTGCTGTAGCAAGTCCAGAGGGGCCATGAGGTTGATGAGAGGACTGGAGCACCTCCCCTATGGAGAGAGGCTGAGAGAGTTGGGGCTGTTCCACCTGGGGAAGAGAAGTGTGGAAACCTCCCAGCACCTCCCAGGGTCTGAAGGGGCTGCAGGGAAGGGGAGGGACTTTGCACCAGGAACTGGAGTGACAGGACAAGGGGGAATGGGTACTAAGTGAAAGAGGGGAAATTTAGGTCAGATACTGGGAAGAAATTTTTCACTCTCAGGGTGGTGAGACTCTGGCACAGGGTGCCCAGGGAGGTTGTGGATGTCCCAACACTGAGAGTGTTCAAAACCAGACTGGATAAGGGTTTGAGCAGCCTGCTCTAGTGGGAGGTGTCCCTGCCCATGGGGAGTTGGGATCAGAGGACCCTTAAGGCCCATTCAAACTCCTTAAGATCCTGTGATTCTATGACTTTTCCCGTAGACGTGCAATAGACAAGTGCAGCCAATCTTTGGGGGATAGATATAAACCCACAACTTTCCAAGAACAATTACTAGGAACCTGCATCAATTGGAACAAAGTGGAAGAGATAGGGAGGTTACCTTACCTGTGATAAGATTCCCAGTTCAGCTTCTTGCAACTACAGTCCTTCTGCACCTCGTGGCTGGGAGGGGCCAGGTGAGACCTGTTTTTTACTGTGAGAATGCTGAGGCCCTGGCACAGGGTGCCCAGAGAAGAGGTGGCTGCCCCAGCCCTGGAAGTGCCCAAGGCCACGTTGGATGGGGCTTGGAGCACCCTGGGATAGTGGAAGGTGTTCCTGCCGACTGCAGGGGGTAGAGTGAGATGAGCTTTGAGGTGCCCCCAACCCAAACCATTCTGTGATTCCATGATTCTCCTTTCATCCAGCACAGCAGAAGGAGGTCAGGGTGCTACTCTGAGCTCTCCTGTGCAGTGCAGCACTGGGGTTATGGCTCCCAGCACAGGGCTGCAGGAAGGACTAGGTCTGAGCCCCACACTTTAAACACCACATCCTAATGAGGAAGCTGAGAGGCCGTTAGGAACTGGGGGAAGCAAGGGGGAAACAAATACAATAAGGACGTGAAAAGGGGTGGAGGAGCTCTGTGAAAATGTAAATGTGCAATTTGCATAATTGGGCAGCCAGGATTAAATGAAGCACAGAGAAGGATAAGGATTACATGGAGGGACAGAGAAGGAAAATAAGAGCAGCACGGAGAGAAAACACTGCAGATAGATAGAAAATCTCAGATAAGCGAGAGCAAAGGGAGAAATTGCAGTGCTCAAAGGCAGTGAAAGGAGAGGGAGCTGAGAGGAGCAGTGGTGTGTGTTACTAATCCAGGCTGTATCTGAGCTGGCTAGGAAGTGTGCAAATTAATTTTAAAAGGAGCTTGAAATCAAAGGGGAGTGTCAGCTGGGCGTTAAACATCCCCTTTAGTGGTGACCTTGAGAGCCTGGACCACCAGTACCTAACAACCAAACACAGCACTCCTGAACACTTCCTTCAAATCTCATCCATAATTAATTTTGCCTTTGATGAAGGGTCATTCTCCACCAGGATATTTGTCAGCTGTCAAAATCACCCAAGTGGTGGCCTCTGACAGCCTTCTTGCTGTCTCTTGCCCCAGGGCAGCAGTGGTTGCTGACTGTCTCTGCTCAGCTTTTCACAAGAGCTGTGCTTGACTGCCTGGTTGGACCCAGCAAGGTCTCAGGTGCTGGCACTGCTCAGCAGTGACCAACATTCCGAGCACTCAATCATCCAATCTCACTCATCCTTGGTGTCGAAATTCCTCCACAAGCCACACCAGGTCAAGGAGCCTTCCAGAATTCTGTGCAACCACCCTGAAGTCCTTCTCCTTACCCACTCCTAAATTTCCCGTGGGCTTGCTTCCCTATGGCTTGTTTATACAGGGAAGATGGTTGTGGCCAAGCCAAGCTCAGAGCCAGCCATATTCCACACAAAGCCATATGGAAAGGCAAAAATGCAATACTCCTTTTAAGGTTTGTTTTGTGTGAGTGCCTAAGGGCAGGAATTGCATTGTACTTGCTACTGTGCACATGTAAAACATAGAGTGTTTGCAGCCCTGGAACACTTGCTCTGATAAGAAAGAGAGGGAGGGAGTGGGCACAGGCAGGGGAGTGTGAAGAACAAGGCAGGATCGGGCTGTGATGCAGCAGCACGATGGAGGCACCTGCTCCATCCCTGCAAGGGGAATCTCTGTTGGATTCTGGCCGATGGAATGGAGGGAGCCATTATTAACGTGCCACAGAATATTAATATTGTTTTATTTTCTCTATTGCCAGAACATAACTTGTTCTGGTGACACTCAGCTCACAGAGGTGTGTGAAGAAAAGATGATGCTGCATGTAGGTGTTCAGAGGGAGATTGGTTTGCCCATGCACCGTGCAGAAAATGCGGAGTCTCTCTTAAATGTGTCCCTGGTTGGTTTGTTTCTTCACACTCTAAACTTGGATAGAGCAAAAATAAAGCCTGCTGCTCAACAGCTCTTTAAAGGGTGATGGAAGGAGAAGATGGGTGAGGGAACTTCTTTTTAAAAAGGTAAAGATCTGTTCTGTTTTTACTAGAAGTGTTACGGCATCCTCACTGAGAGCTGAGAGTAAACTCATTGAGTGAAACCTTCCAGGTGGGATGTGGGGACAATTTGTCCTGACTTGCTGTTCTCTGCAGTTACTTTTCTGCAGGTCAGTGCTTTGCCTGGGTGATTACAGCTCCCACACTTTGACCGTGTCCCAGCATCTGAGGTTTCTGTCCCCAGACTTTTCCCCTGGGCCCCAGTGATTCAGTCAAACCACTCACAGGTTAATTCTTCAATGGGGTATCTCAAGAAATGCACTATCCAGTTCTGCAAGTTCAGCAGGGAGAAGCTAGGTGAAGTTTTAATACAGGAAAATGTAAGTCCAGACACAGAAGTGAAATTAAGTGTCAACAAAAAACAACACCACAAAGCTTTACACACTCAGATTGTAAATCTCCTCCTATTGTTGTTGTTCAAGTCTCTTATTTCATGTAGTGTTACATTTAACTTATTCTCCAGCTATCACAGAATTTCAGATATAGGAGGAACTGAACTCCTAATAAAACTGTAATAATAAAAATAAACCCCAGACAGGCCTTCATCAACCCCTAGTGAGAAACAGAGCTTGAGGGGGAGAGAAGAGATATTAGAGAAAGGGCAGAAGAGGAGAAAACACAGCCCTGTTGAACTTGTGTATCCTTTATGAACCACTTGCTTTTTGCCCCATTTTTTCTCCTTTTTTTTTTTCTTTTTTTTTTTTTCTCTACAGGCAGGCAGCATGGCCAGGTAAGTAAAGCAAGTAGAGAGTTTGACATTGCAGATCAATCAATCTGAAAGAGTTGGCATATCTGAATTTTATGTCATCTATATCGTTCAGGATTCTTCAAAGTTTATCATCTCACTCAATTTTGAAAATACTGTCTTCTGTCACAGTTTAATTAACCTTGTACTCCCAGAAGTTGTAATTTTGATTGTCTAAAATGTACAGTATTTTGTTTGGAGATTATTTTTGGTGTTGTTATATTGCCACTGTCTCTTGATTTTTACATCATTATTGCTTATGACATAAACAGAAGTCCAGTCTTGGCTTTCCCCAAATTTTGGCTGTTTCAAGGTTGGTTATTTTTGTTCATTTATTCCCACTATTATAGCACTCCCAAGCTCTGGGAGGATCAGCTTGTCTCCTCAGGAGCATCCAGCTCTTTGGAGGAATAAAGTTCCTCTACTGAAGCTCTGCAGGGGTACTGTGAGCTGCAGAGGCAATGGCAGTGTTCCCAGTGCTCCCACACACTGACAAAAAGGGGTGTTCTAGATTCTTACGAGAGAGGTTTCCTGGTTTTTTCTTCAAGATAAAATTGGGCAGAATAATCTTTTCCACTCTGGCAGAAAAAAAATGATACATCAGTCAATAATTCCTCTTGTGAAAACTTTATTTACTACCTTAGTGTAGCCAAGCTACCAAAACTGGAGCTGTGTTTACACCCCACTGATGAAGAATTACTCCTAGAAAACAACAGTTCCTTCTATGGAGAGCAATGTCTGAAGTGTTTGTGAAAGAGCTTCCTGGCAAAATGCAACATCTCGTAATGCCTATGAGGATTTGAATAGTGAAAGAGAAAAAACAAAAAAGACCAACATAAAAATTCATGTTGTTTGACCCAAACCTCTTTGTAATACAGATCTTCAGAATCTTTTGCAGCTCCGCAGCTGCACTTAAAACAGCTATTAACTCTCATTTGTATGATGAGCACAGCAAATCCTCCCCAAATTTTCTACTAACTCTGTGAACAAAGAATTAATTTTCTGAGACTCAACGCAGGTAAATTGATTTCATAGCCATTTCAAAAATTGGTCTTTAAAAAAAAAGGATTTTCAGTAACTACAGATATAGATATTTCATACTCTCAAAACTCTGAAATCCGAATTTTCTAAAATCAGGGCAACAGCCAGCAAAATTACAGGGCTGATTTATGAAAACTATGTTATTGCACAACTGATTGTGGAAGGATGTGATTCATATACCACATACTATAGGCTTATAAAACTATTTTTCAAAATGCTGAAGACTAATGTCTTTTTCCTATTATTATTTAAAAGCTGAGATTACTGAACAGCCAGTTGTCTTCAGCTGCTGTCATTCTAGAAATACTGGACAACAAAGATAAGAGCCAATCATATCCTCCTCTGCAAAACCAAGATCTCATTGAAACTGGGTGTTTCATTTTTAGTTGAAACTATCAGAATGGCTAAATGAAGCTGTTTAACAAAAGCAGCAACTTAGGGTTATAAAAGGACCAACAGCAGACTGCATAAAAACTCGTGCTTCTCCTGAGGTCATGGCAGTCTAAGAAATACCTCAGCCAGTCTTTCAGCAAAGGTGTGCGCTGTGTTTCTTCTGACAGAGATTACTGCAGGGGGGGAATCATAGAATCATAGGAACACAGACTCATTTAGATTGGAAAAGGTCTCCAAGGACCATTGAGTTCAACCTTTGACCAATCTCCATCTTGTCAACCAGACCAGAGCACTGAGTGCTACATCCAGATGTTCCAACTGAAAAAGAAACATCCCGTTGTTTCTTGAACACCTCCAATACAATTCAGCCTGGACTGTAATGTCCTGGTCCAACCCACGCCTATTTGTACACTGAAAATTTTGCTTCAGATTAATCACATAGATTTAAATATTGAAATCCCTGGAAGTATTTAAGGACGTGTTGGACGGGGCTTGGAGCAACCTGTTCTAGTGGAAGGTGTCCCTACCCATGGCAGGGGGTGGAGCAGGATGATCTTTAAGGTCCCTCCCAATCAAACCAGTCTGGGATTCTACGAAATGGGATTTCTCATGGCAGCAAGGTTAAACAGATGTAGAATTGCTTTTACCATAAATTAGTTTTAAATGCTTGATACTACACACCACACAGCATACAGCAGCTTCCTGAATGCCATCTTGGGTGGAAGAGGAGGTACATTTTCCCCTCCAGCTGTGGCGCTGCGTACAAGCAGCACTGGAGGACACCACAAACACTATTTAGCCCCTTGGGAGACACTACGCAGAGGAGCTATGATCCTTTCCCTTCTGGGCTGCAATTCATGCCCATGGCTGAGGGCAAAACAGACACAGAAGGGTGGGCAGCATCCCACAGTCCCAGGAATGCTGTGTCTGGAGCTGACATCGCTCATGAAGCATCTGGACAGCAGCTCAAGGTCTGCTGCATGGAAATGCCTGTGCAAGCCCAGCTGCTCTGTGTTAAACCCCAGGCTTGGAGACAGCTGCACCCTCTCTTTTCTGAGCTGTGCCCATGAATATTGCATCCATTTGAAATGCTGAGCCTAGTGACAATCGTATTTCACACTCCTGCATTTGTAGTCCCCTTCATGTTAATATGTTAATAATAAATAAAGGAATAAGACTTACTGCTAAAACCCCTAACATTTCTTCAGCAGTGCTATAAATATGGCTGTAATCTCTGAGCCTGTGAACTTGCTTAAAGACCAGAGGAGTTATCAAAGGAACCCCTGTACTCTGCTTTTCTGTTTGATTAATTTTAGTTGAAAAGAGGTCCCAACATTTAGCTGCCAGAACACCATTAGTGTGACCCAAGGAAAAACAACAGAAGAAGAGTCTTGGTGGGAGTTCTGTGAAGCTGATAAGATTGAGACTCCATATGTTTAAGCATGGAGACAAATGCATGTATGAAATACCAATGAAGGAAGAAAAGAAGCCAAATCACTGAAATCTAAGTGTGTGAAATGTGAAAAGCAGAAAGGAAAATTGCAAATCAATACACAGGGAAACGAAAAGAGAGTTGAGGATAAACTGAAAGCAAATAGAAAACAAGAAAAAAACCCCTCCAACAGTCAACAAATCGGGATCTTGACAAGATAACATTGTCAGGCTTGTGAGCCATGTTCTGATTTTACAGCTGGCTGAAATAATAAAGTCCAATTAAGTCAGGATGCTAGAAAAGGTATTTTCTACTGGAAGTGTGTCTAGCATTTCCATACTCTGGTTTGCTGTGGCATTCTCAGAGAAATTCAGAGCATGTAGTACCAGCCATTGGTTTATGGTAAGGCCCTGGCACAGGGTGCCCAGAGAAGCTGTGGCTGCCCCTGGATCCCTGGCAGTGCCCAAGGCCAGGTTGGACACTGGGGCTTGGAGCAGCCTGGGACAGTGGGAGGTGTCCCTGCCCATGGTGGGGGTGGAATGAGATCAGCTTTAAAGTCCTTTCCAACCCAAACCATTCTGTGATTCTATGATTCTATGAGTGTGTAATGGCTGGACTGAATGACCTTAAAGGTCTCTACCAACCCAAATTGTTCTATGGTTCTGTGCTGCCCCAGGACTGGGTCACAGCTCTTTGGCTACTCTGTGAAAGGGACCTTCGAAGGCTGGGCCTTGATCCACCTACTACTGTAACTCTCTAAGGTGTGCTGTAAAGGTCTGTTTACCATTTTTCACAATCTAATGGTCCATATTTGCTTATGATTAAGTTATTGTTGCTATTATTTGATTTGGGACTGACTGCAGAAGCAATGGCCCCAAGCAAGAACCACTGCTTGCACAGTGCCCAGCAGTGAGAACACAAGGTTTACATCCACCTCAAGGGCTTCATGATCCCCTCTGTCTGGTGTTGGACAGATCTGACCAACCCTTACAGCTGGAACTTGCTGTTTTGCTTTAGTACCTCAACTGTGCCCTTACAAGCAATAATGCTCCCTCTCCAATCTTCCTCTCCTTCCCCCAACAATTATCCATGGCATTTGTTTTTTAACAGGGAGATTGTTTTTTCTGAGAAATTACAAGTAAATTTCAGTCCAGGAAAACAAAAGCTGCATTGGAAAGTGAAAGAGTAATTATAGCAAGTGGCATGGAGGACAGGAGAATAAATTTTAAATTTTTAAATTTTCTCTGATAGGAAAAGGAGAAGATGAAAATCAGGTGCATCAGATCAGTAAAATCAGAAACCAGCTTCTGCCCAACCAAACTCTTGCTTCAATGGATCCTGATGCTCTTTGTTTACTTAACTATTTGGTGTTTTGCCTCATTTGACAGTAGGTTACACTCCTGGAAGTTTTCTATCTCGAAGGTCTCTGCCTGAAAAGAGGCAGGAAGAATGAAAAGAGAAAATGGTGAACTGGATATGCATGAGAAGATGACTGGGATAAAATGCTGGAGTGATTATGGCTGGTGATGCTTAAAGATGATATTTTAAACTTGCCTTGGCAATCTGGATGCCTATGCAAATTCCCACAGACTGTGCCCAAATTGTCTGACTTTGGAAACCTCACCGTAGCCCTGCGTGCCTGAGGCAGCCTGTCCTCAGAGCCACAGCCTTGGCTCACCTGTGCTCGTGAGCAGTGTCGAGGCACTTTGCAAACAGGGAAATTAATTCCATCCATTTCCATGACCATCTGAGTGAAGAACAAATGACTGGAGTAATTTGCACACCACTATTCACGACATGTGTCAGAACCAGAGCCAGAAAACAGATCATAAATCTCCTGATGTGGCTCTTCATCTGATCATACAGTCCTGCTACAAATTAAGGCAAAGACAATCTTGCAACTGAACCCATGAGGGGCAGACCCAGGATTTTCATAAGGATTCAGGAAAACAAGGGAGAGATTATTCCCTGGAAAGCAGGATGCTGTCAGCATGAGGTTCTGTATTGTGCACTGCTCCATCCCAGAACTGGGAAGATGGTGATTAAGACTGGATTTAAAGTCCACTAAAACAGTGAGAATTTCTTCTTTGACTTCCCAGGGTTGGTCTTCAGTGCACTGAAAGAATTGCTCCACAAACAAGATGTGTATGGAGATTGTGGGAATAAGGAACAAGAGACAGGATATTATAGAGCAGCTTCTCCACTGAAACAGTGTCTGAACTCAGACTTTCCTCATGAATGAATAATGAAGTGGCCATGTTTTATTAGCTTTGCTTAAAATTGTCTACTAGTTGAACACTCTTTTGAGTCTTTTAACACTTCTACAATTTGCTGCAGCAATGATTTCTTTTCTTTTTTGTTCTTTTCAGGATACATGAGCCAAGCTGAACTTGATGTTTCAGTAATTATCTCTGTTAATGTGCATGAGGTAAAATTCCATCTGTGAAATGAATACTAGGTGATTATTTGACTCATACAAATTTTGTTACATGAACTTCTGGGGTAGGTGCATGCATTAATTGCTAAAATGCTGATTTATTAAGTAATCTTTCTTTTGTTCTTAGCTTTGTTTACCCATTCCTGTGGTCAGTTCTGACAGTAGAGAACCTCCGAGTCAGGAGGAGCTCAGCAGATCACAAAGTGGCTTCACACATATGATAAGTCTCATGCTCGTAAATCAGAGTTGGACTGGCAGCTTAATGAAAAGATTAATTGTTCTGTCACACCATAGCTTTGTGTGAGTCCAACATCATCTTCTGCTAAAAAGAGGAGCAGTGCAGTAATGATACTGGTATGTTTAGTATTTAGTCTTTAGGATCTTTACGCTAGTGACCCAGCCCCTCACTGGGAACTCACCCTGCAGTATGACCACAATGTGCATTGCGGCCAGAAATTATTTCTACAATAATGATGTTTTCAGTAAACCTCTAAATTTGACCAATGCTGATGCAAATCACTTACCTGCAGTGGCATTTCTTACAGCACTTTGCAACCCCGACTCTTTGGGGCAGAGAAGAATTTACAACAACCTGCAAAAACTGGTTAGAATGGTTATTTAAAACCAAGAAGTGTTACAGTTTCATTGTTAATATCAGGGGGAAACATTACTTGCAAGCCTGTGCTTTAATTTTTCTTCTGTCTCTTGATGAAACAAGTTCATAGAAGAATTCACAACCCTCTCAAATTACTTATTACAACTATGACTTATTTCACAATCCATTTTGAGCATAGCTGCAAAGTGTAGTTAATACTGCTCCTGTAGTTTCTATCTTTTTCCATATAAAGTTAGGGCTTGATTTTATGTGTCATCCTCAGTGAGTATATATTTGCATAGCTCTGTTGACATCAATAGTGCTATATTGATTTATGCTGCTTGTGCCTGCCTCATTATTATTTTTATTTTTTGTTCAAGGAGCATGGTGTATTTTCAAATTCATGGAAGATAAAAAGGGATTGCCTTCTCAGAACAGAATATATACAGTGTCTGCTGATGGGATATTTTAGATTTGGGCAAGTAAACAATGAGACATTATCAGTGAAGTTCTGTAAATATCGAGTCTGCTTATACACTATCTGCAGAACATTATCAGATCTGTAGGTTGGGCACAGCCTGCCCAGAGCAACTGTGGCTGCCCCAGCCCTGGGAGTGTCCAAGGCCAGGTTGGACGGGGCTTGGAGCAACCTGGGACATTGGAGGGTGTCCCTGCCCATGGCAGGGAGTGGAACGAAATGAATTTTATGGTCCTTTCCAACCCAAACCATTCTGGGATTTTTAAAGGTGCCTTAGATTTCCAGTTATCTCAAGTGGTCAGAAGGATTTTGTATCCCATGACACAAGGCTGCAAGTCTTTATTTATTGTTTACAGACAAACAAACTTGCTTTTCCAGAGATGGCTGAAATCTCCATTTCTCCAGAACAAAGGGCAAAGTCGAGTGGTCATGAACAAGATGCAAGAGAGCACAGGTAGAAGGGGAGGCCAGGAAAATATGTTCATTCCTCCCTGGAGGGAAATGCTGCATCATTGTAGGAGCAGCAGCCATACCACATCTTGCAGGACTGTGAGAAAATGCCTCCACCCTTTGTCTCACTCATTTGCTCATGAACAGGCCCTTGGGTCTGAATGCAGGAAGAGGTAAAAAAATGGCTGGAAATATACAATATAATTCACAGAAGAAAGGATTTTGCTGCCCTTTATATCTACAGAATATGCCAAAGAAGCTGAGGATGATTAGAATACTTTGCCTGAATCTCAGGGCACTTCTGTAAAGACAGGCTCTTCCTAGGCACTTTCACAGACCTACGATTATGTATTCACTGTTCCAGAGATTATACCAAGAACAAGATAATCTCACCTTCCAGAAGAGATTCCAGTGTGTCAGTACCCCACCCAGCCAGCACAGAACTGCCCTCCTCCCAGATCTCAGCAGAGGTCAGCACACTGGCCAGGGGACTTCCTCAGTGCCCAAGTTCAGCACATTAAGTGTTAAAATGAGAGAAACTGCAGATTTCTTCTCCCTCTGCTTTCAGGGACTTTCCATCAAATTTCCTTCTCTGTTTTTCTTTTCTCTGCACTGCACTTCAGATGGAAGCATCTGGATCGAAGAGAATTATCTCTAAACAACAACTTGAGTTGTAGTACATTTTCAAAGACTCAGGTTTTATTAGTCACAGAAGACCTTGTAAAAGTTTGCTTGGGACCATTTTTAACAGCAACCAATAATCCTTCCCCCATCAGCCAATGAAAAACAACCCAAGCCTCCCCCCAACTCCTGCACAGATGTGTCTTACAGAAATACAACAATTCTGGAGAAGCGTAAGTGACATTTTTGCCAAGCTGAAGGTTTTATCTGCAGTAACTTACAGTGATAGAGCCCTAATTTCCTTCTGGAAGCTACCTGAGCACTAAGCACACTTGATGCTCAGTTGGTGTAATGTTGTTTGGAGTAGTCAATAATTGCATTTGATTTCACATTGTACCTTTCTGTCCTGAGATTACTTAAGGCCAGAGGACACCTAGTCATGCTGTGAGCCCAGACTCTGCTCCTGCGTGTTCCATGTCAGACCACTGTTTTCACCAAAACACACCAATACAACATGTTAAACAGCAAGCCCAGAAAATTCTCTCTCCCTTTCCATCTGGAGCAGCTGAAGAACCAGGTAGATTAAAAAGCAGCATTCCCTGCAGTGTAACTGGGTTAGCATCCAGTGTCATGTTCAGGCTGCTAATCCAGAAGTTACCTTCAGCATGTCGTTAGTAATAAGGAAAGATAATATATAGGGAAAAAGAGGAAGAGGATGACAGATTGATTTCAGGGATGCCACGTCCCGTAATTCTCATAAAACTAGAATGAAAGTTCAGCCCATTCAACAGCTTTAAAAATCAAATCAGTCTTATAAATGCTTAAGTGCGGACGAGGGACTTCAGGTACTGCAGTGTGCAGATTTGGACCAGTTAGTTCAATTCTGATCTCTGCACATGAGCCTCAACAGAAAACTTCATTGTTTTCATCAGCAGAATCACACTGATAAATGTGAGTAAACTACAGTATATTTCCTAATCAATTTCTGACAAATAAAGATATTGTAGCTGCACTACTCTGGTGCCAACGAGAAATAGTGGAATGGTATGAACTTCAGAAATGTAAACTTGAGCTGTCATTAAAAATCAATTTTCATGATAAATTTAATTCACATTTCATAGAGAACTGTGTAATATCAATAAAAATGCTTTAATAATTGCTGTGCTGGCACACAATACAGTGTAAGACATAAAGAGATATAAATTTTTTGTAATTTAGAAGATGTGGAACTAAACACCCTTTTTCAAAAGAAACCGTTTCTCAGGGAGAAAAATGAATGTTGGAGGAGGATGTAATTCATTAGGAATTCCACTCCACCCCTTTTCACAAAGACTGCTCTGAAATTAAAACTTTCGGAGATCAGGTTTCTAATTTATTCATAGACTTAAAAGGCCAGAAAAGACCAGGATCAGGTAGTCTGACCTTCTGGATAATCCAGGTTATTAAATTTCCTGTAGTTCTCTCTATATCATAACTTGTGTTGGGCTGAAACATAGTTTCTCTTAAACATTGATTTTTAAATGGTGGAAAAAACCAATTCTTGTGTTTCTTTTACATGCTTTTTGGTGAAGGTAGGAGACAAGGAAAGATGTAAATTGGTTGTTTGCTGTGACATAGCAGCAGAATTGGTACAGCACATGACAGTGCAATCTGAACTCGGCATCACTAAACTATAAACAGTTGGTGTTTTCTAGTAATAAAAGCTGACCAATTTTCAGGGCAGGGATATATGCTACCTACTTAGCAATATGCTTCGGTGAACAACTTCTGAAGGGACCAAAGGGCAGGTATGTGCCCCTAAATCTCTTAGTCACATTAAAAAAATTCCCATGATCAAACTGTAAACCCACCTGAATTTCCTCAAGAAAATAATAGTTTTCTCATTTACATGTAACTGAGGTCAGAATTTCACCCTAGAAGATCAGTTCACTTTATACTGAAGAACTGTAGTTTGCAGATTATGCTTTGTTTTCACAGTGAATATAATTAACTCCCTTTCTCAGGAATAAGTTCTTCTCAGAAAGGGTGGTCAGGAATTGGAAAGGGCTGCCCAGGGGGGTGGTGCCTTCCCCATCCCTGGAGGTGTTAAGGAACAACTGAGTGTGGTGCTCAGTGCTCTGGTCTGGTTGACAAGGCAGTGATTGCTCCAAGGTTGGACCCAAAGATCTTGGAGATCTTTTCCAGCCTTAATGATTCTGTGATTCTATTCTATTCTATTCTATTCTATTCTATTCTATTCTTTTATTATCTTATTCTTGGTGAAAATTTTCTACTTGTTCCTCCACTAATGTGAATATTGATGGTTCTTCCAAATCCAGTGTGGTCTCCAAATTTCATTAATGTACTATTTATTTGATACTTTGGATATTAGATATCCAGTAAAACAGGGCTGCAGCACCAAACCTTTCAGGATGCTCCAGTCACAATGACACAAACTCTGATCCTCCCATTTATCACCATTATTTACAGTTTCACAATCAATACAGTATTTTTTCTCTCCACATAACTTGGAATCACGTTTTCAAATGAAGCTTCCTGAAACCCAGTGACACCTGCTTTACCCTGTATTTATGAATGCTGCCATTCACCAATGTTCATGCTGTGGGATAAGGAATCTCAGGCAATTAGAAACACAGGTTTAGTCAGCTTAGGGTGTTTATTAAGAAATCCCAAGGAACCAGCAGGATCCAAAAATTCTTGAATTTGTCTAGCCACACATGATAAATATGCACAGCTTTAATGCTCATGACTCTCCTGTTCTCCAGGGACCACATTTTCCCCTCCTGTAAATTACCATAGATCCACGCAAGTGAATAGATCAAGACTCTGAAGTTCTTATCTCCTGCATGGTCTGATTTTTCTTTTTTTTCCCTGATAAAATTAGTCATAGACAATTCAGAGTTGTATTATAACCAACTAGAAAACTAGAAAAGAAATATAGATTAATTAGTTTTTCATCTGTTCTGGGGAAACTTGTACTTCTGCTGATGCCATCTAGCTTTTTCTTTTTTCCTCCTCAGTTTCCAGATTTCCTGAACTCTAAGCTATTTTTAAGAAATAGCTGCCCCTTACACAATTATTTCTACCAGCTACAAAAACCCAAACCTCAACTTTTCAGGACCAGTTAATTTACCAACTTTTCCATGTGCTCCTTGATCTCCTGTACCAGTGAGGATGGATACAGCATTGTTCCAAAGACAGGAACTAAAACACCAGAGAAATGAACACAGGTTCAGCTGCTGACCTGGCAGATTGGATCAGGCTGATGGTCCATTAGTTCAGTCTCCTGTCTCCTGCTTTATTTTAGAAACTGTTTTAGGTTCTGAGGCATTAAAATGTACATCCCCTTCAGCCACTCTGTAACCAGTATTCTGCTTACTTGGAGAGTTCTTATTGATGTGGACCTCAGAGCTGCCTCGTGGCAGTGAGTTCCACTGCCTTGGTTAGCTCCTTCATTTGTGAAAGGAACAATTGTCTCTTCTCTGTGTATTTTCTCTTGATGTTGTTCTGGAAACCTGCCTGCCCCTGAGTTTCAACTAACTACTTTTAGTACTGCCTTTATCTTTATTCTTGAACTCTTTGGGTTTTTTAAAGGTCATGAGTTTCTATTCTTCCTTGTTGGTTCACTTTGGATGCTCTTTCTTCCATAGCTGTTTCTGTTTCAAACCACTTTCTAGGAAAACACCTTTTAAAACAAGTGCAGCCCTTAGCTACGAAGCCAGACAATCTTCTCTGATAAACAGTACAATTTGGATAAAATTGGTTTAGTTTTATGGAATTGTTTTAAATTCCTCTGCCATCCATACAATCACCCAGGCTCTTACTTTGTATTAGAATTTTGGTTCTCATTATTTGCTATTCTTATAAATGCAGTGTATAAGCACAGTGGAAACAATAACAAAAAGACTCTTTTCCTCATTTCTCTTAGTTTTTTTCAGTTCCCAGATCAAACTACTTCTAAAACAAAAATAATAGTCTGCAAGATAGATACTCTGCTATTTTAAACTACCCATCTCCTAAAAGTATGATAACCTCAGAAAGGCACATTTGCCTCTGCTGACATTCCTATGTGGAGTGAACTTAAAAATTCCATCTTTGGAGCTTAATGCCAAAGCACAGTGCAAGTTACTCTTGCTAGAAGCAAGGTTCTTGCCATTTCCTCAAGCAATGAATTACCTCCTGATATTCAAGTTAGTTCAAAATATCCTTTCCATTTAGGTATGCCAGGGGCTTGTCCTAAGAAATTGGTTTCCAGTGTTTTTACAGTTGCAAATTTTATTTTGTTCCATTGCCTAATGATGACATGGAATTTGCAATTGTTGCTTTTGGTCTGTGTTAACCTTTCTGTCTTTGTTATTTAGGAACAGAAAGCTTTTGGTATCTGTCTCAAATCAGAAGATTATAGGTCTGTTAGTACATGCTGGAGAAGTGCCGTTTCCGTGGGTGTTAATTACTGAGTATCCAGTTGAGTAGACTAGTCATTAACCTCAAAAACAGTGACTCAGCAAGGTACCAGAGCCGAAGAAAAAAAAAAAGAGGGAAAAAAGTGTGCTGTTTTCTCACACCAGACGCCAGGCAAGATGTATTTCTAGAGGAAAGCTAACAGGAAGCCTAAGAACAAATGTGCTGGAGGTCTGTGGTATTCTTTCTGCTAAGATGACTTGAAATACTCGGCTGGAGGCAAGAGCGCACTGGAGAAAGAACTTCCTGAGAATCTGACTGATACTCCCAAATCAATTAAGGTTCGTAGAAATGCTCCTGCTGGATCAGACCCAGAAAAGGGATAATTCACCTGTATCGTACCCAAGAAGGTGACCTGTGATTCCTAATGCTTGACATACCTATTATAGAGAACAAAAATGTTTTGCAATCGAGGATGAGTTAGATGGATGGGTTTTAATCTTATTTTTTTCTGTAGACATGCAGGTCTGGGGATTTGTTTCTACAAAGAATGTGAAATGAATCACGTATTGTGTCTGTTTTCCACATACATGCATTCAAGAAGAGAACAGACTGAGCAGACTTTCAGCCATGCAATGAATGTCTGCAGAAATGTATCCGACTACAGGTCTCTTAAGTCATTTTAATGGTGATGGATATGCAGGAAACTATAATCAATTACATTGCCCTGAAAATTACAGAGTTATTTTCAAAAAACCCCAACAGGTAACAGTTGTTTGACACAGCACAGCTTAATATTTCTCAGAAGACAGAGATCTTATAGTATTTGAGCTTGCTGTACATACAAATTGTAACACTTCAGCAATACTAGTGCAGTTTCTGTATAGTCAGATTGTATAGATCTGGCAGGCAGCTATGAGACAAAAGAACCCAAAGTAAGATAGAGAAATGCATTTGTTAAACAGCAAAAAAAATCTGAACAGGGAGATCTAAGGTCAGATTAGGAGATGTTCTCTAGCTTGATATTTGAGAATGTTTAAAAACTAGCCATGTGCCTCTGCAATGAGCAGCGTGGCCTTCTGTAAGGTACACGCTCTCACACTCTCAGGTTACCAACAGCTTTGTTCTTCCTCCTCTTCTGGCTCACACCAGCTTAAAAGTCACAGTGTGCCACCCGGGAGATGTGGTGTGCAGAGAGGTGGCAAAGGTGTCACTTGCCTTCTGGATACAGAGGATATATTCGATTCCCAGTATTTCACATAATCACTTAATACTCATAGAAAACATATTAAAAATATTACTTGATTGCTGGCCTAAGGGTACAGAGTAAGCAACGTATTATACAGTCAAGCAGAGCCTCATCCCCTGAGAGTCAGAGCAGCCCAGAGGGAGAATATTGGAAATATACACTTAGCCTGTGTGTGTTCCCCTTGATGGGGATCTCAATGGAGGAATGATTAGCAGCTACAGGAGACAGATTTGGTTCTTGTATATTAGGCCCTTTGTAGAGAAGGAGAATTAAATGATCTCTCTTTTTCTACCTGCCCTTCCAATCTTCCCCAATGTATTTCAAACTACACAATAGCCTGATCACCTGGTAGATAGAGGAAAACCAGTGCTGTGCTTCCAGAGCTCCTCTTCTCCGTTCTGAACATTGAGACTTCACAGGTTGGGTTTTCTTCCCCATCTTGTTCCTTGCTCTTCCTCTATCCTTCTCCCTTCCTAGCGAATGTCCCGATTCCCCCAGGGTTCTGCTCCTAAGGCTTTCTCTCCAAAGCCAAACCAAACAGCTCCATACACCCTTCTCCTTCCATGCTTATTCCCTCAGCAGGGTCCCCTGGACAGGAGACAGAAGCACCGGGTGAGAAGGGTGACCATAAGAACAAGCTTAAAAAGCAATTTAGTTCATTCCACAGCTCTGTTGGTGCTGAGGTGACACGGGGAATATGCCCTAATACCACGGAACCTGGAACATGAAGAGGGAAGACAACAGTGCTGAGGCTGATACAGGCAAAAGGCCACACACAGTGTGGGAAGGGCAGAGCCAAGGACAGGTGAGCTGCAGGTGAGCGACCACAGGTTGTTCTGCCCGCAGCCTCAACATCTGTGCCACTCATGTCAGAGTGTCACCCTGGCACGGGCCACAGCCGCCATCCCGGGGCAGAGGGGTGCGGGGTCCCCTCAGGGACAGCAGGAGCAAAGCCCACCACAAGGCTGGGCAGGGGCAGCACGGGCAGAAGCCGAGGCCGTGAGGGACGGGCACCTGAGGCAGCTCTGGGCCGCGAAGGAAGGACACCCGGCAGGGGGACAAGGATTGGACACAGAATCGCGGAACCACAAAATATCGGAAGAGACGTCTGGAGATCACCCAGTCCAACCCCCTGCCGCGGCTGGGCCACCCGGAGCAGGTGACACAGGGACACGTCCCGGTGGGTTTGGAACGAGTCCAAAGAGGGACACACCGCGCCCTCCACGCGCAGCCTGTTTCCGTGAGGACATCCCTGCCCGGCCTGGGGGACGGAGCGGTGCCGGGGCAGCGTGGGACGGGCACGGCGGGGGGCGGTGTGAGGGGGGCGGCTGAGGGGGTGTCACAGCCCGG
>WEKY01025182.1:485431-582282 GCA_013390045.1 Picathartes gymnocephalus | reverse complement strand
GCGGTGGGCGGCTCTAGTCATCCCCCAGTGCGAACAAGGGGGTGGGAGAGCCGAGGCCGGGCCGGGCGGAGGGAGGCGAAGCCCCGCGGGGCTTCCCGGGCGTAGCTTCCCTCCGCCCGGCCCGGCCCGGCCTCGCCTCTCCGTGTTCCCTCCACCCACCCACTCGCGAGCGTGGAACCGCTGTCAGCCCAGGCAGGGTCGTGGTGGTGATGCTGCCATGGAAGGGGATCTCCAGCCCGTGTGTTCTGAAGGGCTTTGTTGTTTTTAAGTTCTGATCAGGAGAAGTTTGCTGTGGTGAAAAGCAGATTTATTTGGGTTTACGTGCACTGGAGTCACAACTGTAATGATGATGAACTGTCAAAATAAATGTGGAGGAGAAGCTGATTGTTTAACCNGCCCTTGTAAAGAGCTTAATACCTCTTGCAAAAAAAAAAAAAAAAAAAAGTCTGTGTAGCTTTTAAGATGTTTAAATATTTAGCCTGGACTACTTAGTGGCCTCTTCAGGTTTTTTTGTTTTGGTTTTGTTTTTGATTTTGTCCATGGTTACACCTGTATCCATCCACACTATGCCTCCAACAGAACTTACTCTTCTGTAATTAAGGGGAATTTGTTCACTCCAACAAACCTCCACATGGTTGGTGTTAGACTCATATAAGCAGTAAGGAACAAATGCTGAGGTAATGTCCAGACTCAAATTATCCACCATTTCTCACCTGGTGAACCCATCTGCAAGTGTCCTGCTCAAACCAGGGAGACCAAAAGTGTGAATATGTGTTTATCGGCAGGACAGAGATTTGTATGCTTCTGTTACGGACAAAACTATGTTTTTACTCAAACAAAGCCCCAGTTTGTGTCATTAAGCATTTTTGTTGGAATAAGGACTTGAGAATCTGGCTATAGTCCTTTTTGGTGAGGAAATGAAGAGCAAGTTTAGAACTTGGTAGGGCTTTTTAGAAAATGTCTTTATTCTGTTTCACTTCTTAATTGTTTATTTTCAACCTGAAAATAATTGCTGTGCTCTCTTCTCTTTGCCAAGCCAAGCATGGCTACTACTTGCATCCTCTTGTAATCCTGTATCACTAAAAAGGAGCACAGATACATTACCCAATTCTGCCAGCTAATATCACATTCAGATAAAACAATAGCTTGCACACTGAGACTTGACATACTTTTAATGTTCATGTGATAGGTGGCACATTTGACCTAACGATTTCATGCTGCGTTAAGAAATAATGTCACAAAATCGTTGTTAGGTGCTTTTTCCTGCAGCTCCGTGTGTACGTTGAGCAACTTGTTTCTGAAGATCAGAGGGAGATCAAGGTGTCTAAGGCACAAGCCCGGTGTGGCAGGAATTGCTCTGTGTGTTGCATGTAGCAGCCTGGAGTATTTATTGTAATTCTGGTGTTGGTGAGGAGGTTGTGAGTGGCTGGTGGAGTGAGATACCTCAGTCTTGGTGAGATGTTTAGGTGTGAATGTGTTTGAGTTGAGTCAAGAAGCTTTGGGAGCTGTGGTGATGTGTCCTGGTATTCATATATCTCATGCTGTGAGTCTGCTCCCAGCTTGTTGGAGGCCATGGAGATTTTCCCCAGGTTCCAGGAGACACTTGTGCTCAGAATGTTGACAAGACTTTCCCAGCCCATACTTTGTGCTTGAACTTCAACCTTTTCTCAGGCTTAGCACAGTTGAAAGGATGCAGAGACAGTGTTTTGTCAGCTTGGTGTGAGAAACTGTGAGAGGGGAAGTGCAGAACATCTTCACCCACTGGAGGATCTAAGCCCACGGTTCAGAAGAGGGGACACAGGTGGGTGGTGGCTCATGCAGGAGGGGACAGCCACCGTGGAGGGACAAGATTGAGCTCTCTGCTTCTGGGGACATCCTTGCAACTGTAGGGGTGTGAGTTGGCTGGGTGTGAGATGTCACCCCAGAAGCTTCTTATGTATCAAGTTGAAAAAAAAAGGAGCAAGAACTTCCACATAGCTTGATTTCACCTGTCTTTTACTAAATGCTTTTGCTTTTGTTGGTGTGACTAAAAAAGCCCTGCCTGTGCCAAATACCTGGTTGTGTGAAGCTTGTAGATGGCAAAGGGACACAGGTGCTGCACAAGGACATGGATCCTATGCCACTGTAAGTTCAGGAGGAGTCATCCAGTCTGTTATGGTTATATTGATAAAAGTTCTCATCCCTTGAAGCAAAACTTTAACCAGCTCCCACTCTGGGAACTGCTTTTCTGTCCAGGTGTCAAGTAGCCTTCTCATACTTCTCAAGTGTAAATTGTTTGGTGTTGAAATAGAGGCCATCTGCTTCTGGTTATCTGTCTCTGCATTTATGGCACCCCATACCTTGATGTCTCTAATGTTTGTGTGGGGAATACACAGGAAGAGAGAGTTAAATGAAGACAGTGGGATGTCATTGTGGATTTTTTCTTCTTGGAGTGACAATTGAGTGATTCCAGTTTCATTGCAGATGTGGCCGGGGTGATCCTTGCCTGGCCTCGCAAGACTTTAATGTAGTTATGTGCAATATGGGCCTGTCCCCTACACTGGGGAGCATTTTGGAGCCTTGACCTTCAGAAACCAGCCCTTAATCTATAGTAAAGCAGCTGAGATGTGGTCATACAATTTGATCTGATTCACCAGATTCTCCTGTGAGTGGTCTTGCTGGGACTGATAGCAGCAAGCTCTGCGGTTCACGCCAGAGCAGTTACTCACACTGCTGCCCTGGCCTCCCCAGATGTCCCAGCCTGGAAAAGCAGGAAGGCACAGACACTCTGTACCTGTGTTAGTGTGACCGGTGGCTTGTCGAGCTGACTGCTTTTCCCAGCTTGGAGGAGCCTGTGCTGCACTGCTGGTGTGTTTGTTACTAGCAATAATAGCATGAGGTCCTCCAAACTCAGGTGGGCATTTTAGACACCAGTTTGACAGGCAAAGGTCATTTCTCAGAATGTGATAAATCAGTCCGTTGGAGTGACTTTCTCCATGATGTGCTCTGGCAGTGCTGGCAAGGAGGCTTCTGCACAGCTCTCTGGTGAGATTTCAGGGAGATGTTTGTCTCCCTCCTACCCCCTGGTGCAGAGGTGTCCGGGCAGGAGACTGACATGACATGGCTGTTGACATGCTTTGGTGAAGATGGTTTGCTGTGATGAGAAAGGAAATCTGACCTGAATGTTAAGATGGCTTAAAGCCTGGGAAGTACTTTATGTTTCCTGAGTCAGCTCTGACCATCCCTATGGAGTGAGCAGTTGGTTTCAGGTTTTCTGAACACTGAGTAAGGTAATGAGTTTTTTCTGTGGATGTTTGTTTAGCTTCTACTCAGGCAGCTCATCTGACAAGCCTGAAATGGGACACAGATATTTATAAAGCACAGATAGAAGTGGGGTGGGAAGCGGGGGACTTGCATTTAAATGGGGATTCTTGTTTCATAAAACTGTCACAATTTCTCACTGTGCATTTGCTGAGCTAATTTCTGTTCAGCACACAGGCATTAGTCTGTTTTGAGACCATGCTAAATTATCGTCAGGTAAAGCCCAATATAATTAATTACAAATGAGAAATGCTGACAAATATTTGTCAAGGAGCTGTTTAATGAGCTTCAAATGCTGTGTCAGATGATTCCATCTACCTAGTGTAAATAATTTTTAAGCAATTGTTCCACGGTTTGTGTGGTTTAGGTAGATGTTAGCTACATCACTTTTACATGTTGCACAGATAGTATGAGACTAGATGGAGTAAAGCTTAACAGCTGATCTGGGCTTCAAAACAGAGCCACTATAGAAAGAAAATGTGCAAGTAGCAGGAAGGTTTTGAAAATCCTGTGGTCTCAGTTGTGTGTCTGTGTGCACTGACAGTGTGGCTCTGTGTACGCATCTGAATGCAGGAATTTGCTTTAATAACTGGTGTATGATACTCATCTCTAGGCATGGCCCACTGAAAATAGAAATAGCTTGGCTGTGTGACAGCAGAAGCTTTGAGCTGGACAGCAGAATGGCTGGCTTGCTGTGTGCTTTTCCTCCCCAAATCATTCTCTTCTCACCATTCTTCTAGCTGACCTGATTAGCCTGTTTGCTTAAATTCTTTGAGATTTCAAGCAAGTTTGTTCTGCCGTGTCTCTATCCTTTCATATTTCAAAAGGAATTTGATCTTCCTGCCTTACCACAGCAGCATCATAACATCAGGTGTTTGTTTAGTGCTGTCAGCAAATCTTGGTGGCCCTTCTTGTGTTTATTGTCTGCTTAGATGCTTAGGTGTTTGTCCTAGTCTCTGTTTGCACATGCATGTCTGCAGATTTAGACCAGCAGAGAAAAGAAGGGAGTAACTATATGAAGATTTGGGGATAAGGAGAGGCATTATGCTTTGTGTGACTCTGGGATATCATACCAAGTGATGTGTTTATTATTTTCACTGGGTATTTAGAGGAAACAGTAAACTGACCCGAGATTAAATTTTGAGATAACCTTGGCAGAGCAGCTGAATATCTTGATGAAAACCTCAGTGACCAGACCTGAAAAAACAGCAAATCAAACTGAAAGTGAGACCGAAAACAGCAGGATGCATATTCCACAAAAGGAATGTCTAGGGTGATGTTTGAAACGTATGTTGCTATCATTTGGGTATCTAAATACTTCAAAAATACTTTAAAATTACTTTGAAAAGCCTGGTACCTTTCTGGGAGGTGAGGCACTCCTAGCTCTGGCTGATTTCAGTAGCTGTTGGAGACTTGAAGCTGTCCCTTGGGCAGATAATGACCAAGGATTGAGATTGTTGCATAAATATTCTTTTAAGCTCCTGAAGGTAACTGTGTAATGAAGGTGGGGATTTTTGCCATTCCCATAGGTGGTAGTAGGAGGCACAATGGCCTTGAGTTGAAGAAGGAAGAGTTTAAATTATAAGGACAGGTTCTTTTAGATGAATGTGATTCAATTAATCTCCACTAGCACCGCTCTTTAAGATTAGCATTAATGAGAAATATGCTGCACATCAAAAGACAAAAGACACCCTTACCCTTCCTTATCTTGGCATCTTTTTTTCCTGCTATTTGGGGGAGTAAGTAAGCCCTTTCTCATTAAATATCTGGGGCCTTTGCTGGCATTGAAGGAGTGTAAAGTCCAGGGCAGTGGTGGAGTTGCCATCCCTGGAGGGAGTTAAAAGGAGCGTAGATGTGGTACTTGGACACATGGTTAGCAGTGGGGCTGGCAGTGCTGACTTAATGGTTGGACTCTCTGATCTTAGAGGCCTTTTCCAACCTAAACAATTATATGAGTCTATGATTTATAAAACAAGGGTAAAGGATCAGGAACTTGGAAGGAAAATGATCATTAGGGAAAGGCAAAAAAAAAAAAAAATTGTCAGAAAGACATCAAGGGACTGAGTAATTGAAGGATTGACTTACAACACTGAGATCAATAGAGAAATAGCAGGGACTGTGTGGGAACACGGAGAACTAGAGGGGGATGTTGTTACCAAAAGTGGAAGTTTCAGGGAAGATCCATTGCTGTGTAAGAAAGTGCTCCTTGGTGAGAGCCCTGCTGTCAGTACCAAGGGGAGACTCTCAACCAAATGTGTCCCTATTTAAGGAGCCATTAATCCCGGTAACTTCAGCTGGGAGGAAGGCAGAGGGATTCCTCTCTCACTGATGATGATCCCCTCTTTCCCCCAGCTCTACTACTATTGTTTTTTGGGGTTTTTTTGAACACCTATCAGTTTGACTGGGACAGCCTATCACATTACACTGGGGGTCTGACCTGCAGCCTTGTAATTATCTGCAGCTAAATTAGAAGTTTAATCTTTGTTCTGAGCAACAATAAGTTGAGTCAGATAGGTTTTAAAAATAGCCCAAGCTCAAGTTTAGTGAAGTCTCAAATGCAATTAATAAAAAGGTAATGGAGTTAGGAAGTTGCAGGCTGAAATGTGGAAATGTTTAACTCTCAGTTTTCCTGCACTTGAACTGTAGTGTTGCCTTGGTTCTGCAAGAGAAAATTTCTTCCAACATTTCTCTGTTTTTTTGTACATCATCCTTATAATTTATCAGTTCAGTATCTTGTGTTCTTGTTGGGATTTGGCTCTGTATGTGTCACAAATTACCAGCTGCGTGCTTTTTTTGTATAGTCAGTTTGTTGTCGTTTTGACTTGATGCCAAGCCACGGTGAAGACCACTTCAGAACATCATAGTCCTCTAAACTCCTTTGTTGTAAAATGGATATGAAAATCCACTTTGTAAGTAATGAGGAATGGCTAATGCAGGTAGGGATTTGTTTTGCTGTAACAGCAGAACGTGCAGTGGCAATTTGTCAGATCCCCAGCTCAGCTCTGCTGTACTATTTGCCTTTAAATGGTGTGTTACCTTAATGTCTTGAGATTTTTCTCCTTGTATCTTGGCAACACTGCTGCTGAAGTTCACACACTTATGTGGTGGAGAGAAAAGGTTTTAACCAAAAGGTTATGTCTTTAGTCTGGTAAATATTATAGGCAGGAATTTTGGTTCTGTCATCCTCTGTGCAGGAGTGGTAGAGTAAGTCAGCAAAAGAAGTGGATTATCCCTTGGCTCTGCACATACTATTCTGTTTGTGACATTCTGCCCATGAGGTTTAATTTGATCGTGGTGCATATGCTCCATGTCGATTTACTTGGTGTTTGGTGTGCATCTCAATTCTGCTCTTTTTAAAATGTCCTGAGACAAAGGCATGGGAGACGTGCAGAGGTGTGCTGATATCTGATGTAGCCAAGTTCCTGGCTGCCTGGCTGAACTTCTGACTGTGTAATGCTGACTGATGCACTTATTACTGATAGGACTAATATCCCAGCACCACATAGGAAGAGTTACTTAGAGACATGCAGGAGTTCAATTTGGTGCTTTCTTCAGGAATGGTCACCCTTTAATCTGTCTCACATGTGTTTGCCAGCTTCCTAAAGTAGAAGTTTCTCCTCTGCAATCAGTGCTCTTATAAATTGTCTCTTTTCATAGTTTTATTTGGTACCAAAGGGAACTTAATGGTTTGAGGATAAAACTACTGTCAGCCTATCCTCCCCATCCAGACACAAGCCTGGACTTGGCCTTTGTTGGATGAGCTCATGGAAAGAGGCAGACACTTTCAGCCTTTGGGACAAGCCCTGTGCTGAACATCATTTGTGTGAAGCCACCTGGAGCAGGTTTGTGGATGGCAGTGAACACTAGAAGCAGAGGTAGGCACCAGGAGGTTCTAGGTTAGATTAACTTTTGAGGGGCTGAAATTGTGAAGAGGTACTCGTGTGTTGTGGAATAATGCTAACAGTTGTATCAGGCTTTAGAACATGTTTTACAGTCCCATGAAATGAAGTAGTGGTCAGATCCAGACCAAATTCATGAAAGTTTGTGAGAAGCCTTTCTCTGTCATAGGCTGGCCGTGAGAGGAACAATGTTTTGGAGGAGAGTGTGTAATAGTGATAATGCCTGGTGCACATACGTGCACTGTCACTGTCAGTGAAGTCCAGAGGCACTATTGCCTTTTTTCCTAGTTGCAGGTATGGGTTACCATGTCCCAGGCCACGCATCCTTGGGGATCCTCTTGCAGGTCCCTCTAGAGTGCCCTACAGCTGCTCCTAACTCACCCTCCTGGTGTAGTGAAGGCATTTTAATTCCTTTGCCTGTGAAGTGGAACCAATGAGACAGAAACTGTTGCCAGTGACTTCTCCAGGACCACGCCTGGGTGGCTCTTGGGTACAGGAGGGCAGTGGCCATGGGTATGAAACCTGTGTGGTCAAACTTCTCCCTCCTGGCAAATTCTGATAGCCCATGTCTTGTCGTTTGCACACCATTTCCTATTTCTGAGACTGAGATGAGTTACAAATATGGTGATAATTGCTCTTGGCACTGATTTTTGTTTATTTTCTCTCTGGAAGTCCTAAGTGACCTGAGACCTTTCAGTCTGAGAATCTGCTTAATTTTATATATATTTTTGTTTGTTTGTTTGTTGTTTTTTTTTTTGAGATACCTACTTCTGCAGGAGGTGGGAATAGAGGATAGGTGGCCAAAGGACCTGGCTCCTTGCATACATGGATGGTGGGAATGGTAGACAGGCAGCCAAAGGACCTGACTTGTTGCCAGGAATGGGGCTTTGTTCTTCACCTGGCTCCTGACAACTTCTGTCGCCTTCCTCTTGTCTCCTGCCCATCCAGATGCTTAGCACCATGTGCCTCCAGAGGGTACCATGAGTGTCTTCCAAGGCTCCTCCAGAAACTGGGATCTGTTACCCAGCTTCCAGAATGCCTAGGGGAAGGAGCTGGGAGGTGCTGCTGTTGCAGGAGCTGAGTAACAGATGCTCTCCAGCTCCAGATTGTGTGGAATGGCTGGCCTGGTGTGACATCCATCAGGCAGGGCACTGGTGGAGGGCTGAGGCAGTGAAAGTGGTTTTGACCTCTGAGGGGTCTGTGTGGTAAGAAGGCAAGGGAAGAAGTGCTGCTGTTGGGGACGATTTATGTTGTAACTCTGTTGGTGTTGTGGGGTTTAATGCATGTCAGGGGCAGTTTGACCTTTGAATGGAATCTTTTGGTGTGAATTTGTCTTTTCTCCTCTCTTTTCTCTCCTTAAAGAAAATTCAGAATAAATATTGAAAATCAAAACCGTCTGTTTTGAGTGGACCAAATTGCCTCTCTTAATTGTATGGGATTTGGATATTACTGAACGATTAGAAGTCCTAGTAATTTTTACTGTCTGGCTATTGTGCTTGTAGGCAGTGACTCTGCTAGCATTAGTCATTTTAACTATGGAAAAAAAATAAAAATGCAATTAATGTGGCTCAACAGCTGAGTCTGCTGGACTTTTAAAAAAAAGAGGGAAAAAAAGTAAATTTTAATGAGTTCTGGGATCATAAAGATACATCTGGTGGATGGATTAGCCAAGTTTTCAACCTCAGAATGTGCATTGAAAAACTCAGTGAATTATGTAGCTACAAAAGTGGATCTTTGCATGTTTATAAGGCCTCAGTGCAATCTCCTTATATTTGCCTAATGACAAACAGACATCTCACACGGGCGCAGCCCAGGACACACATGGGCTGAAACAGCTCCCTAAGCTGAGAGTATTTGTATTGGGATGCTGCTACTAGTAAATATTAGAGAATCCATTAAATGTAGGGGGAAAAATATTTTGGTGTTGGATGAAAGAAAAGAGAAGGAAGGGAATGGAGTGGGGTAGAGAGGAGAGGGAGAACTGCAATTTTAAATGAACATGATGTGTGGGCTAAGATATTGTGCCTCCACTGCTGAACCAGAAAATTTATAACAACTGTTTGTCATGTGTATGTATTTATAGCCATTCACATAATGAAGAAGTTTCATGAGGTTGTAATAACATATCAAGATGGATGTAATTAAAACAGAAGCAAATTGACACCTCTAGATTAAAGGCAAACTCTAAACTAATACACCTGTACACTGTCACTTATGTATTAGTTGTCTGGGGCAGTCTGCCAGATATGCAAATAAAAAGACATTGGCAAATTTCCTTGGATGTGTGGTTATGAAAAACCCAACTATTTAATCATTTACCTAGCCCTGCTCCGGTCTGTAGCAAAGGGAGAATTTAATAATTTGGTGTCAGCTATGCTTTGTCATGGGAAGAGGGGTTAAAGGCTGCGGGGTGAGGGGAAAGGAGCAAGGACAAATACAGTGCAGGGGGCTGCTGGGGAACAATGTTTCTTACAGGGGGACCCTTCCCTTAGCAAAGAGGTGTCAGCTGCCCCATTTCAGATCTGCCCTAACTCTTGAAACTCCAGAGCACTGAAGAGTCCTTGACATTGACACTCTGTGGCTTTTGAGCACAGTTCAATGCTTTTGAAAACTGCCCTGTAACAACAGGCTTTGGTTCTGTCGTGCTGCAGGTGCAAACTTCTAAAATTTATACTTTCGCACCAACTCAGATCTGATGGAAACCGTTACTAGGTCTGTGAAATAGCTATGAAGTTGCTTAGGAATTTTACCTAAGAGTATTTTTCAACTTGTTTCAGTTTGCAGAAGCCTAAAACATTTCCAGTGGAGTTCTGGACATCCATTTCAGCCTGTGGTCAATAGATCTGCTCTCCTAATTAACGCTCAGTCTGCAAACTGCTGATGTCAAATAGGCTGGTGGTATGGAGCAGGAAGGGAATTATTTGCCTTGTTAGTTCCAGGGCTGTGAATGAAAATACCAGCCTTGCTTCTGGGTAATTTGCACCCCAGATAACCCGCATTCCTTTAAGTGGCCTGGGTACAAAAACAGGTCTTCATGTGGTTCGTGAGTAACTCCGTGGCTGGTGATGGGGGTCTTCTGTTAAAACCCTGATGTCTGTGCCTCCAGCTCCTCCTTCCTGAGTGAGAAAAGCTACCTTTTGTGGATTCCTCAGATGGTTGCTTGGGTATGTAAAACTAGTTATAAATAGGTTGATACTATGGGAGCTCTGGAGAGCTGAGTGAAGCCCGAAATTCTTGAACCAAGATTTGAATTCGGGCTTGAAGTTTTTTGTCCCGGTTGGGGATGAACCAGAAGAAAATCCCACTATGGGCTGGAGTTCTGCAGAGCGGGGGCTGCTAAATGCACCAATTTCCAGGGAGCTAACGGCATAAAAACTCCAATGGGCATGTTTTGTTAGACTTCTGAATTAAAGAGACTCCTTTTTTAGTACATCTGAACATTAAGGATCACTCATACGAAGTACATGGCTTCAAAGTGATTTCAAATGGTAGGTTTTTTGTCTTCAATATTTCAACAATTTTTCTTCCACCTTTAATCTTTCATGAGCGGAAGCTTCAAAAGATAATTAGTAAAACATGCTTTTATCTGCATTTATCTCAAAACATGATTAATTTTTTAACTGCAATTATAGCAATAATCTCAAGTTTACTCTATATTAATGAGTAAGGGATTTTTTTGAAAGAGCATGAGCCTAAATATGGCTATATTGGCTGAGTTGAAAGGTGCATTTATGAGCGTGCTTTTGTTTTCATTGCTAGGGATTGAATTTCCGGTTCCAGGAAGTAATATTTCACATGGATTAAAGTCTTTGAAATGCTTTTGCCCAGATTCACTAGATCATTTTGAGGAGCTGACAATGATAAGAACTGGATCATGCACTTTGCAGGACCTGGCTACTGAATACCCAGTTCCATGTTTCCCTTGTATTGGTGATTTTTTGCTCCATGCTGTGCATGTCCATATTTTCCTTTGTTTGGTGCCCTTGGCATTGAAATGTAAGATATTTGATGCTGATGGTTTGTTGTTAATGAATTAGCAATGAACTTCTAAGTCTTCACCTTTACCATTTCTGTCTTTGTTATAGGCAGTTTAAGGCGTTTTTTATTACTATTTCACTTCTGGAAGAAAGATGTTCATGTCTGCTTCTGTCTTTCTTGCTGCTACTAATATATGCAGGACTGTGCAACTGGTGTCCTTCAGCCTGGATCCTGCCTGTAGGGCCAGTGTGTGGCCCCAGAGCCCCCAAAAATTGTGGCACTGGCACAGAGATATCCCAAAACAGGTATCCATTGCAGAGACTGCAAAAGTAACGGACCACTGCAGAGGACTACTGGAAAGAAGCACAATTAAACCCCCTTTTCACTAGAGTACAGCTTTTGCACAATTTTGCCCTGTGAAGGCTGCTCCTCAGCCCTGGCTCCTGCTTCTCCATCAATAGGAAGGTGAGATTTTGGGCTGGAGCTGCTGTTTCACTGCTCTGTGCCTCCTAAGGAACCAGGCAGAGAGCAGCCCTGCGTCTGCTGGAGGTGATGCTGGGGCATGGCCTCAGCTACCCCAGCAGAGCTCAGGCAGCAAGGTAAACAGAACAGGCCTCTGAAACTGCTATCACCAGGGTAAGGACAAGAGAGTATTTTGTGGGATTTTTTGGTTGTTGTTGGGTTTTTTTTGGTTTTTTTTCTTTTTTTTGTTTTGTTTTGTTTTGTTTTTCCCTTGTTTCCCTTTATTAAGCCCTGGTCCTGGATGTCAGAGAGGATTTGGAGTAAGCGTGCACAGCTTTGGTTCACATCTGATTTTAGCTACTAAACTGGGATGGCAGCTCCCCGGCCCTGTGGTCCCTGGGGAGGTGGATGGGCCAGTGACTGCAGCAGTGAATTGGGCAGCTGCATAGGAGAGCACGCGAGTGTATAATCAGATTTCTGATAAACCCAGGTCTCTGAGTCCCTTGAATGGGCAGCTTTGCTGTGAATGGCCTCGTGAGGTCTGCTGTGGCTGCTCTCTTTGTTTGGTACTCAGACAAAAAATTGCTCTGGTGTCCTTGTTGGCATATTTTTACATCTGTTATCCATATTTTCGATTTGTTCTGGCTGTAGTCTTATTTTGTTTTGCAAAATCTACCTGGGATTGGGACGGAGATATATGTTTGCTAAGGCAGATTCGGAAATTGCGTTGTTGAAATACAGCCCATATGGGCCATTGTAAAATGGTTACTGCAGCATATAATTGCCTTCACAATGATGTGCTTTGTCATTTTCCTTCCATCTTCAAAGAGGCGCTCCTGTAGTCTGCTGACAGCAATGGTGGTATTAGAAAACATATGGATTTGTGAAGGCATTAAACTGTCTTTAGTTCAAGGATTAGATTACAGTGTTAGAGTGTGGGTCACCACGTTTTCGTGGGGATAGGCTGCACTGCAGTGTGTGGGTTTATGTTACAGGTTAGGGAAGGGTTTGTTTATTTGTTGAAAATATCTTACATAAAATCCTTTCAAGTAGATGGGGTAGGAGGTGTCTCTCACTGTACAGGGTCTGAGCTGCCCCTCTGTCCCAGGGCCGTGGCCCGATCTCACCCCGCATCACCTGCAGGGCTTGGTCAGGGCTCGGTCAGGGCTCACCATCCACACTGGCAAGATGTCTCATCAGGAAATGCCATTTACAACATGGACAAATACACAGAATGTAAACCCCACAAAATTGGCTTTGAAAATTTAAGGGTTTTTTTTTTAAGTCTTCCATGCTGGGCTGCTACTCTGAACATTTTGTGTATTTGTTTTGTATTCATTTTACATTGCACAGCTCCACACATTTTGGAGTACAGGGCAATCTGTTCAGCTTTTACCTCTTTGTGCCTTCACAGTTTGAGGTGGGGCTTTTCTGGGGTGGTTGGATGTCTGCAGTGCCTTTGTCAGCAAAGGCCTGTGCAGCATTCTCATCATGGGATGTACATGGCATAGACATGGCAGGCAGCCTGTCCCCAGGAGTGATGCTCATGCTCTTTACACCATCTAAAGGGGAAGGCTAGGGAGTGGAAGGGATAATACACATAAAGAAGATCCTTCATTTTAAAATTTATTACTGTTTTTGTCTTACTTTTTGCAGCCTGCTCAGTACCGTGCTCTGCCTGGCTGAGACCCTGAAGCAGATGGGGGCTTGTTTGGCCCATGGCCACCTTCACCAGGTGCACTTGCTGTTGTGTTTGGGTTTGCACAGGTCGCTTCCAAAACAACTCTTTGATACCTCTTTTCCTTCAAACACACTCTTTTAATGAAGATGCTGAGCTGGTCCTTGGGAGTTATGGGCTGATTTCTATGCAGGCACAGTCATCTTTGGTGACCTTGAAGCAGTCGCTCCCTGCCCATTTCTGCACGGCTGTGCGAGCACCTGCTCAGGAGTTGTGCTGAGTAGGGATGGATTTGGGATTGGATCCCTGTGTATCTCCGGGGACTTGCTGCACCCAGGCTGGAGATTTGGGTTTCTTGACGGAGAAGAGCAGGCATGTGGGGACAATGATGTGTGAGGTAGTATTTAGTGTGAAGTCAAAATATGTGCTTAGGGATCACCTTGAGCTAGAGTGTTAATTTTGCTGTAGCTGAGTTTTTCTGTCCACAAAATAGGTTTAATAATACTGCCACTCTGCTGAGTTTGCCTGGCTACTTAATTAGCATCTGCAGCATGCTCAAATAGTAAGTGGTTAACATAAAATATCTACATAATCTTACTGTAGGACAATAAAGCACCAGTACCTGTGCACTTGTAGCAGGGACCTGCGTAGAACACTTACTTAAATAACTGAAAGCACTTGTTTTGTTGTCAACTACTTTTTAGAATAAAGCTATAATTTTGCCTTAAAATTGCTGACAACAGCCAACTTTGTTAAGGAAATCTGATGTGAAGGGTAACAGTGAAATTCTGATTAATGCTTTATCTTTCTTTATACTGTTACGATTATTAAATGTGTAAAAGTTGGTGTTGCTTAGTTATGGCTTGCTTCAGTTTTAAATCACTTACAACATTATATGTCCCAGCTGTGGTGGGTGTCACAGCTATTTATGGTAATATCTTTCCTTAAATCCTTTGCAGAATAGGGAAGAAACTCTCATTCTGCCTACAAGAAATGTTAAAGGATGTATTACTAACTCTGGCAGCTGTGATGGTGATAAGCAAATTAGGTCTGTCATTAATGCCAGGGTCTGCAGGTGTAATATGTCATAGAACTGGTATATCTCTGGTACTAGCTGGCATATAAAAATAAATAAATGCAGGGGTTTTTTAATCCTGGTGTAGCAAATTTAAGAGCAAAGCTGCTTTACGATAAGGTTTGTGTAAGGTGAACACAAAGTTCATGTATATGGTGTGTTTTTGCAGCAAACAGTGCAGAACGGAGAAAGAAACAGTCCAGTGAGAAGCCCCCACTGATATCCTCAGGTTTTGCCGTGGGCCTTTGTCAGCGCTTTATTTAAGGACTCATTTATGCAGATGTTTAAATCAGTCCGTCTTTAAGAAAGTGCTTCAGTAAGTTAAAAACCATAGCACTGTGCACTTAAAATCAGTACATGCTGAAGTGCAGTCTGGAGCGGGATGTTACAAGGTGTATACAGAAATATACCTTTAATATGAAGCTCTCTAACAGTGGCTTGTTTTTAAATAAGAGTTTATTTTGAGGGGAAACTGGGGAGCCTGTCTTGGGATTTTTTTGGTTTGAGGCCTTCAGGAGATTGAGTCTGGTGGGACAGCTCCTGGAGCTGCAGGGCCAAGGCATGTTCCAAACTCTGCCTTGTGATGCAGCTCAGCATCATCCTGTGGGATGCAGGATGTGGCCACATGCTGCAGCATCCCTGGCCACACTGGGAAAGCCCCAACAGAGAGCTTGGCTGCCTGACCACTGGTAACCGTGGGACTGAAATAACTCACTGGCATGAGCCTGTATTTGTCAAAAGCTTTTTTCTGTCCCTTAGCTGGATAAGTTTGGATTCAAGCACAGGTTTGGGTCTGGAAGTAACGCGCAGCATCAGAAGTCTCTACTGAATGGGATTGAATTTTATCCCTCCCTAAGAGAATTGGTGAGCTTTGCAGCTTTGCTTGCAGAAGTCCTGGTAATGACGAGTCATCAAGATTTCCCTGGCCAGCGGCATTCCTTTGGGTAATTACTTTGGAAAGCTTCTGCAGGGTGCTTCCTCCTCTCCCCGGGGCAGACACCTTCCCATCCCCGCCACATATTGTTGCCTTCTCCAGTACCAGCTAAACAGGTGGCAAGATTCAAAATCACCACTCTCTGAATGGAGTTCGCTCTCCACAATAGCTCACCAGAGGCCTGTTTTGTTACAGAACATTGATTAAATAAATATTCCTATGCATACAAAAGAGGAGAAATCTGTTACAACACTCTGTAGTTATTTTTCCATTAATGGCAAGGAGCTCTCTAATTTTCCTGCTCCTTTCGATCTGTTTCCCTGTCTCCCTCCCTTCCCATCACTACTAATGCCTTCAAGTGCATGAGTAACGTACAAAGAGCTCACAATCCCTCTGGTTCAGATCTGTGAATGCCGTGGCTCCAGTTCACTGTGCTTTGGGAAATCCCCCTGCTCCATGCATGTGCTTTTGTTTAACTAGATATTTCATGTTCAGTATCAGCATTCCTTGAGCTAACTGACCTCCATTAATTTATATAGCAGCAGTTAAAAATACAATTTTGCAATACCAGCATTTTGCATAATATTGACAATTGGGGCAGAATATTTGACTTCTGAAGAACATCTCTTTTCTTCTGTGCTTTTATGTGACTCCTGATTTTTAAAACCTTTGAGGCAGAAATTACTGCCCTGTGGTTTGTGCTGATGGAGGTGTGTGTGTGTTTTGGAAGAAAAGCACCTCATACTCAGAGCTTGGCAGCCAAAGGCAGCTCCACTGCAAGCAGCAGATCTGATTTGGTATAAAATGGTGGCATCTGAAAATAAATATAGGGTAAAGGATTCATACAGGGGGGAAATAGCATGACTAGTTTTAAGTTCAGTAGATATTTATCTCAAGAAAGAACTGATTGAACAAATGTCTCGCTGCAATAAATGTGGACTACAAGGAAATACCATGGATTTACTTTGGCTCTGCATTGATGTGATAGAGATAAAAATCCACCCCGAAGAGAGTAACTCAAATTTAGCTTTTTTTTTTACCCCTGCAGGCAATGATATCTATTACTTTGGAAAAAACTGGAGTCAGCATTTCTATATCATAATTTTTCTTAAACAAACTTAGAGCAGTTAAATCACAGAGCTGTTACTCTAGAGAAGTAAATTGTGTAATACATTTTTTAAAGTTTAAAGACCATAAATGAAGCCTCCTTTCATTATATGAGTTTGTCTTAAAATACTTGCCACAGTTGGTTAGCTTTAGGACCAGGACTGGAGAAGTACCTGTTTGGATAAAGCTGATCGTCTGGGCTTTCCTGAGCTGTATTGGGATTGCTGTGGTAGAAAAGAAGCTGTGCCAGCACACTCTGCTTTCCTCAGGGAGAGAGAGCTTTGTTGGCTGGGGGTGAGAAAGGGCTGGCTGTGGAAGGCTGTGACAGAAGCCCAGTGCCTGTCTGCTCTTGCTTACCGTGGGCACTTAGTTGGAAGTGACACTAACCTGAGTTTAATTCTAGTTTTACATTGCAACAACATGCCAGCTGTTCCCTGTATTCTTCCGTGGCACTGCAATGTAATTATTTTTTTGTTATCTTTCAAGATGTAATTTTATGTTGGTGTGCTTTCCCGCTAACCCTTTGGCACAGAAAATGTACAGCTAATTCATTTTTCTGGGAACATGAAGAAGCAAGGGAGAAAATCTCAAATTGTGGGGCCAAGAGGCTGTGCTAAAGGCGGCTGAGGAGCAGTGTGCAGGGAGGAAAGGCCCCGTCTCAGATGGAGTCTGAAAGCCACTGGGACGTGTGCAGTGATTAATGGTGTGGTTGCTTTTTCGCTTCATCAAAAGGTTTCAGTGTGAGAGTTTCTAAGGAATGCTGATATTCACAGGAACCTATCAAAGGGTACAGAAGATATCAAATGAGCAAGCAGGAATGGGAGTTAATTACTGAACAGTGATTACTCTGATATAACCAATTATTGGGTCATTAAATGTTTATTACCTTTTTTATGCTCCTTTCCCTCGTAAGTGCGGTTTTGTCCTCATAGTATTAAAAAAGGGGTGGATCTAATGCATAAAAAGCCTTTTCAAAACCTAACAGGTATTGAAAGCACATCTCACCCCAACACCTGGCACACCATCCTGCTCACCCTGCTTTCCCTTGCTTGGCGGGTTTGGGGTCAGGTGCTGTGAACCCTGTTTAAAGGCCAGATTATCTCACTTGTGGGAAGGGGCTGGAGGGGAGTGCAGCAGCAGGAGCAGGGCACACGACACCAGCAGGTTCACTGCCCTTCCCCATGCGGTGGTGTTCATTCCTTGTGCTCCTGCTGGAGTTGATTGGTAGCTTTTGTGTCCCTCCGTCACCTAGAGGCACTTTCTAGGGCTCCCTGGCCCTAAGGACAGGATGCCATGGCCTTCAGTTTCCTTGTGCTCAGAGCATCTCTTCCTCTCCAGTCACTAAGAAAGAAGTTCTTCTAAGAAGAACTTCTTAAGAAAGAAGTTTCCATTTGCAAGGCTGAAGTGATGCTGTTTGAAAGCGAGACATAAACCCTGCACTGGACATCTGCAAAGTGAAAAATACCATCTTTTCAAGCTGAACCCAGTTATTTTGGATGACATTTGAGGGTTTAAAATGTTAAAGCAATTTTTTAAAATACAGCTATTTGTGACTTTCGTTGATGATCCTTAAATGTTGAGTTGTTTAAGCTTCATATCTCGGGAGAAGTACGGGTCGGGAAAAAAAATAAAGACCCAAATCTTTGTCAGCAGATCACTTCTTGGCAGTGGCCTGTACTGGTTTGTGTGTGCAGGGGGCTGGGAGGGGTCTCCAAGGACCTTGTGCCCTTGATGGGTGTTTGGGGGCAGGTGGAGACACATGGAAGGTTCCTCCCAGTGCTGGCGTGTCACAAGCACCCAGCAGTGGGGTTTGTGTCTCTGCTGTGGGCAGAGCGAAGCTGGGGAGGCAGCCAGGGTGCTCTGCCTGGTGGGGGACGTGTGTGACCATCACAGATCTGCTCAATAAGGCAAATTCCTCTGTTCCTGAGGCACTTGGTGTGTGTCATCCTCAGCTACTGCCACCTCCCAGCAGCCACACTGATTCTATCCCATGTCCAGTGTGCCTGTAGAGGAAGTTCTCAGGAACCAAATTTTTCTGTGCCCTTTATTTGTGAATTTAGCTTAATCATTTTTATGATCTTCCTTAGGGGGATTATTAGTTTTTTATTAATACCTCCCTTTGCCAAGTTGGAAGCTTCAACCATTTTAGAGCTAAATCTTCAGTGAATCTTTCTTTATTCATCTTTTCTTTTTACCTTTTTTTTCCCTAGCATAATCCTACCTGGACCTTCCCCCACAAATGTGATTTTCAGGTTTTATCTCTGACACCCAAGCCCCTATGAAAGTCAGTGGGGAAGGTCATAGGGAATGCACAGCAGAGGTTGAAACCAGGAAGCTGCTTGCCACTTTGTGTTATTACTGTAGGGAAAAAAGAGGAAACTGTTAAGTCACACTTGCTGTGCTCCTGGAGTATAAATTACTGTCTTCTCTGCACTGCTGTGTCAAATCAGTTATGTGGCAGTTGGGACTTTGCCCTTTTTGGAAAGATGTTTCCTCCTCCTCATGGATTTTTCTGTAATCCTTCAAAGGAGAACTTTATTCTGGGTTCATTTCCCTCTTTTTCTTAAAAAAAAAATGAAAATAGAGCAGGTTTACTTTGCAGAGCAAATATTATGCAGGTCACAGCTTCCTCCTGTGCATGAAGATGATTTTGTCCCTGCAGTGCAAGTCTGTGGAGTCAGGACTTGGCAGCGATGCTTAAGGATGTGTCGCTCGCAGGAGCCCAAGATCCCACACAGGCATCTGCCTTAAACACCATCACTCTGAATATCCAGCAGTAAACTGCTTCCTCCAGCAGTGAATCACAGTTCTGGAAGGCCCCTTTAATCTGCTGCAGTCAGTTTGGGGGTTTCAGGCTGGCTTGGGGGGGCTCTGTGCCCTGGCTGCTGCGGCCACAAGATGCACAGCCAGGGCACTTGGTGCTCTGCTCCCAGGAATGGCTGTGATGATCCCTCTTTGACAGCCTCTGTGCAAAATAGTAATAATACTAATGAAATGTCCCTCAGGATTTCTGTTTAATAACTGAACACACAGCAGTCGTTGTAAACTGTCTTGGTAATGTCACAGCCTCTCTGAGAAAGACGGAGGGCAGGCGAGGATCCCAGGAACACTGTGAAAACAAGGCGTCCTGTGTTTTAGATCCTGTACAAAAATGTACCATGGTTGCAAGGCCACGGGAGATGAGCCAGTCTCCAGGACTGCTACAAATGTTATATTTCAATGAAAGGTCAGCCAGAAACAAGGTCAAAACAAGCGCGATCCACAGAGCAAACAGCAAAGCTGCGAGGCACAGATAAAGGTTAATGTGAAGGGCTATTGGCATTAGTGCAGCATGTGGTCAGCTCGCTGAGGACCAGGGGCTGAACCAGGAGATAATGAGGAGGGTTTACTCTAATTCTATTATAATGTATAATTAACTAGCATAATTGATAGCAATTTTCCCTGTGTGTCTGTGGGTGTGCGTATGGGTACGTAAAGTCTCATTTTCGGCTTTTGTATTGTTGCACCATTGCCTTGAGCCGATGGAAACCCTCTGGATGCTCCCTGGGGCTTGTACTCACTGTCTCGCTCAGCCCATGGATGCAGAGGGGGAGCAGTGTTTCCAAGAGCCTTCTTTTAATCTGCCCCTGGAATTAGGCATCATATCTATGTGGTACCCTGGATAAGGCAGATCTGCTGCTGGTAAAGGTCTGTAGTGCCCAGAGCTTGGATGAAGTTTGTGTTTGAAGAGGGACTAAGGGACAGGTCAGCTCCGTTTCTTTCTGGGTTGTTTGTACCTTTTATTCTCAATATCCCTGTGAAAACAGAGAGCTTGAAGTGAATTTTGCTTTTGTGTTCATTTTTTGTACAGGATAAAGTTCACACTTCGTTATTATGCAGAGACGTAAGCAAACTTGTGTTTCAGCCACACTGGGGATTTGAATTTTCCTGGTGCACAGAGATGACAAACCATTGCGGATTCCTCTGCCCCTTCTCTGCAGAAAGCAGAGAGCAAATAAGATCCCAAATCAACCCCAAACCAGGCTGTAATGCTTTCCTGACCTGGTGAAGTTTGGGATTTTGTTGGGTTGTGAACAGGTGGGGAAACCTCTGCTTTGGCATTGCTGCTGGGTGCCAGGAAGTAACCTGGCCCACTAAATGGAAAATTAGGCTTTACCCACAGGGTTGATGTTGTTGGGTTGCAGGATGTCTTGTTTTACCTACTGGTACATCCTGGATGTGATGTGAAAACATCAAAGAAGGAAATTCAGGGTTGGTTTTGTGGTGGATTTTTTTTTTTTTTAAGTGTTGAATGATTTATCTGGGTGGCTGTTTGGCTTGTCCACTTTCTTGATTTTGCAGGGTACAGTTGAGGGAGACATTACCATATAGTTATTTTTTTTTCTTTCAGTATCTGGCATTACACATTTTTCAAATGTAAATGCAAATAACCCTCTTCTCCATTCTTAATCGCTTGGGATGGGAAACCTAAAGGCCATATTCTTCCTTGAGAGGGGGATTTACCCTTCCAGCTACATTAAATGTTAGCTGGAAACATGTGGCTAACGGCTCCCAAATACTAAGCTGAGACTCTTCCCTTGAGGTTCTGGTTTATTTGGAAATTTAATTTGTAATTTTTTTTTCTTTCAAAGGTTACGCAACTCTGTAAGCCTCCAATTTTAGGTCACTCTCCCTTTTACAGCCAGATCCACCTCATCAGTGACAAGGCTCCCTGAGGACTGCAAAAGACTCAGGCTTAGTGTTATCCAGGAAAAATGTGTTTAATAGTTGTATTATAAAGTAGTAGGTAATGTAACCCCTGTCTGTCAGCCTGATGAGTGCGATGTGAATGGTGCTGTGGTACAGTTGCATGCACTTAAAGCCCTTTTTGACAAAATAATGCTAATTTTTCTGGGCTGAGTGATGCCAGGGGCTTAGAAATACTTACCAGTACTCATAGAGGGAGCCAGGAGAAGTCAGGTGGAGAAATCAGGGAGACTGGCTCTCATGCAGAGTTTCAGTGTCTGAGGCACTGCTACATTTAGCAAAGGATTAATACCAAAATAATCCTGCTTGTCCAGGAAACTCGTGACAACGTGAAGGTTTGAGATCAGTGTGATATGCCTTAGAAGAAATATAGTAATAAATTCGCAAGTCACCAGAGATAGAAAGCAATTGCTATTCATCCTACATCACATCTGAGCTTTTCCACTGTTTGTTTCCTGCTCCAGTGATATGAGATCCCTTTCCACTTCTAGTCTAGCATCATTTCAGTGCTGGCTTTCACCATAACCCAGAAAAATACTCCAAATCCAGCAAAAATTCCCATATTGCTCAGAATCAATTCCTCTAACCATTTGAAGAGTTTCATCCTGGATCTAGGTGGTCTGTACCATTCTCTAGTGCCATCAGGATTCTGGCTGCAGAAGTTCCATTGAAATGGGAACAGAAGTAAGGTGGCACTTGGGAGGCTAGAGGTGTTGTGGGTTTGGTTTTTTTTAAAAGCATTGGTGACTGCCTAATATCCAGCTCTTGTTAATCTGTTGCCATTACATGTGAGTGTTGGAAAATGTCACCTGCTGCTTTTTTCCCTGTAGTGTTAACAGGTATGTGGAGATGCTGTGGCATTCTGCACTGTGTTGGGTGTCCTGAGCTGTGTAAAAGGTGTGGAGCAGCCACGGCTTCTGCTCATGGCCTTGTCCAGTGCTGTGTTCAGGGGTGCTGGGGCTGCTCCTGACACCCACACCCAGCCTGTCCTGTCTCTCTCCAGCCTCACTGCTCATGTGAGCAGGGCTGGAGTTTTCTAAGCATTTTGCAAGATGTTAAGCAGTTGAAGAATACATAATACATGGGGACAGGGCTTGTTTTTCAAAGCCTCTTTCCCTGATTTATCCTTGAGTGCTGTGAGTTGGTCCATGCCTCCCTTAAGACTGTGCCCATGAGTCAGGACTGTTTGGATTTTGGGTGAACCTGTGGCTTCAGTGACACTGGTTTTACAATGCTGATGGTGACCATGGGCATGGTGTGTCCTGTTCACCCTCCATCCACGAGACCACTTTGTCTCCAGCTGCCTGCACCCTGTGCATGTGCAAAAATAACCCAGAGAAGAGTCCCTTGTGCTCCCCCAGCTCAGCGAGAGGACCCAACAGGTGCCTGGGGAAGGGACTGGGATCACAAACACTTGGGACATCTCCGTGGTGGGGCTGCTGGACACGTGGTAGTGAGGGCACCTGCAGTGATGAAAGGATTCAGTCAGCTTCAGCTCCTCTCCAGCACTGGAGAGCTTGCTTTCCCAAAAAGCACTTATGTTTTTAAACCATTTATTTTCTGTGGCACTGAGTCATTAAACATTTCTGCCTGTGTTTTGTTGTTTTTACTCTGTGTAGGAGCAGAGGGAATTTATTCAATGTCTCAGTCCAGTAATGCAGGGGCTGAGGAGGTGCTTGACTGCCTGACTCGGCAGGCACAGGCAGGGATGTTGCTGCCTGTGACATCTTTCTAGTGGAGTGGGATGTCAAGATCTGAGATCCTTTTCCACTTAGTGTACAAGAGCATTAGAACAAAAGGAAACAGAAAGCAGCCCTGCATCACAAAAGAAACCAAACCAAAAGCCCTCCGGCTAAAGTATATTTTTAATGTTATAAGCAATTTCAGACAGAAATTGAATGAAGCACTTTACCTGAGTGTTGATGGATCTGCTGGGGTCAGAGGAATTACGCTGGTTTACACCAGTCTTGTATGTGACCCTCCTTTTTTTTTTCTTTCTTTGTTTTGTGTGGTTTTTTTCCCATTCCAACTGTATTCACAACAGATGGTGATTATTATGTTTGTTCAGATCAATGAATATTAAAAAAAAAGGCAGGACAAAAAATAAATACAAAAAATGCCCTTCAACTCAATAGAGTCACCCGGGGTTCAGCTGTAGCCTCTGGGTTTTCATTTGGGCCATGTTAAGTTATAGTAACTTAAATGGAATTTTTATGAGCAATTGTTTTGCCATGAAACAGGATCTCCCATGGCACTGACCCAGGCAGATATCTGCCCTCTGGGTGTGCCAGCCAGCTCTTGGAGCACCCCCTGCTCTGCTGGGACACATTGCTGAGGTGGAGATGGAGCTCCACTGGCAGGTGCCTTCAGGGGCATATGGACCTGCTCCTCACCTTGCTTTCCTGGAAAAGACACGTGTGTACAAAGCAAGTATTTTAGTAGCATGAGAGATTTAAAAGCACATAAAAATAAATTCTTTGGGACAGAATGCAAATTAATCTGTTGGTGTAAACGGGAATATCAGGAATGGAGACTAGGGGTGAGATTGGGGGTGGAGGAGATGGACGTAGGTGGCAGTAGGAATAGGAGAGCTGTACTTCCACCTACACACAGGTGTAAATGCTACCCTCCAGCATTTCCTCCTGAGTTGTTCAGTCTTGGGCTTCACTGTATTTGCTTTACCCTCTGGTTTTACCTCAGCACAGACTCCTCCTGTGCTAGGATCCACCCCTGGGGTGTGAGGACACACAGATATTCGCTGTCCTTAGTGTTTTTTCCAGTGGTGCAGAGCACTGCCAGTGTCAGGGAGTGAGCATTCCTTTGGGCACAGGTGTTCCCTTTGGAGCAAGGGTTCCCTTCCGTGTGGTAGCTTTGTTGCTGCTGTACAGGCTAAAGCACAGTCCTTTGTGATATTTGAGAGATGAATGAGTCATTGTGGCCAGCCCTGCTCCCTGCATTCACAGGCAGGATTTGTGCTGCCTTCACTGCTGTGTGATCAGACCACTTTGTCCTTCTTGTCCCTGTCCCCCCAGATGAGCTGATAGCCCAGTGGGATGTGGAACTGCTTCATCACCTGTGAGCACTGCTGAGTGCTCAGCCTGTGTGCTGGGTGCTTGGCAAAGGGTCCCAATAGGAAGGGGAGGCTCTAGGAGTGCTTGAAATTGAAGGGATCTAAGGAATAACAATAATAAATGTAAGAAATCACTTTTATATGGGCTGGAGGAAAGAACAAATTGATGTCTGGGCTCTTCCTTCCTGCGATTTTGAAGGGATTCCCCCAGCTCTAAACAGGGAGTCCCCAAGTGAGGAAGGCAGAGGGAGAGGATTGTGCCTTTGGCCTGAGGGGGTGCTTTGAGAAGGAGGGGTGCTGCAAGCCTTGGGTGAGCCGGGCTGGCTGCACAGCAGGCACAGCAGGGCTCTCTGTGAGCTGGAGTGGAACCCATGTGTCCATGTCTTACCTCGACTCCCAGCCTCTTCACCCAGATGTTTCTGTGCAGCAACAGGAGCTCTTCCCTTTCAGTGCAGGTATTTGCACATGTAGTTTGCTCACAGCCAGCTCAGGAAGGATCTCTCCTCAAATTTTGTGGGGTTTTTTTTGGATGTTTTTGTCATGTCTGATTTCAGTGACCTGTTCAGACAACAGAGCCACTTCCTGCTGTTTCTGGAAGAGGCTTCAGGCTGTCTCCTGCTGTGGACAGCCTGATTTTTCCTCTTCTGGGCACTAAAGAAGAATATTCTTTTAATTCTAGTACAGAGGAGCAGAATGAAAGCAAGAGACTTAATGTGTTGGGAGGAGGGAGAAATGGGGAGCAGAATGAGACCAAATATTACTGGTGTGTTGTTTAGGGTTTTTTTTTTCCCCTTCTGTTTTATAGTTATCTGATTTGTAGAAAATCTGTGATTTTGTCCTGCACATACAGGATGGGGTCAGTGCAAATGGCTGCTCAGAGCAGAAGGCACAGAGTCTCTGTTCTGTTGACAGTGCTTGTTAACTAATGGATGTTTTTAAAAGTATATGTATGATTGCATCCTGTAGGTAGACTGTCTGTAGCAGGCAAGTTTTAACCTCCCTGTGGGTGTGCAGAATTGGAGGTGTTTCCAGGTGACTCTGGGCTGGGAGTTTCCCTGGAGTGGGACCTCCATGCTCAGTTCCCGGTGGTTGTTGGGTCCAGCCTGAGCCCACTGCAGGTGCTGGCACCCTCTGAGCACCCAAATCCTCACACAGCAGTGGGTGAGTGTGGGGTTTGCTGATGGATGCAGTCCATGTTTTCACACTTGCCTTGATTAGCTAAACCTTTGCCTTGGCTTTAGAGCCTTTTTCAGACCTGTGGGAATCCCCCAGCACTGGGAGGGCTGTAGGAAAGAAACAGAAACAGCTGTGTGTTTACCAACCCCTGCTTTTTTGTTTGGAGAGTCAAGTTCAGGTACTGGAGCCATGTGAGAACTATAGTTAGTTCCCCATGTTCTCACTGAGCATTGACTTTGTTCAATATTCACAACAGCACGTTTTGTACGAGGACTAGCATTTATCTTTGCATATTTGGAAATTACTGGAGCTGAGGTTAAAACAATCTGTTCTCCTGTGGAAGCTGTAGAGTTGTATTAAAATAGAATATCTCACCTTCAGTGGTGTGGTTTTTCATAATACATGCCCCCATTGTGTGTTAAATAATAAAGCACTGTAATAAAATATGTCCAGATTGTTCTTGCTATTTTATGCCCTGTAACATTCTACTATTTGCATCAACTATTAAGATCTACCAAAAGAACCAAACCTGAATGGGGCAGTGTGAGAGAGGATGGGGTTGTGCAGGCAGAATTTTTTACTGGCAGCAGCATGGCTGGGAAGGATGTTGTCAGAAGATAAACCTTATACAAGGACAGTCATTCTGTCAGAAACGTTCCTTTGGCTTTCCAGGGAGAACAGTTCCAGGAGCTTTGCAGGGGCTGGAGCATTCATGGGTGAAGATCTGTGAGACTTGTGCTTGCAGAGGCCCAAATTCAGGTACAGCCATTTCACAGGTGAAAGCAGTTGGTGCTGTGGACTGGGTCCCCAGTGAGTAATGCTCTCTGTCACAACGGGATCTTGATGTCCCTTTAATTGGTGACCTTTGTTCAGAAGGGGCCTGGGACAGATGTGAGAGCAGGAGCAGATTTTGCAGGGAGAAGACTGGAGCTAAGGAGAGCTTTTTTGAGAAGCAGCTGTGCTATGACTCAAGAAGTGGCTCGTCTTTGTGCCTGATTTACCTGAAAGCTGAAGTGCATTTGGCAGTTAAAGTGACATTATTTCAGGTCTTTGGCATTTGTAAAAGATGCTTCTTTCTTTCATCTCCTTTTCTCCCATGCTTCCCCCCTTCTCTAACCTGCCTGTCATAAATTGCCTACAGTGGGCTTTTCTTTAAAGATAAACTTATTATTCTCCAAGATAAACACATTCACGTAGTCTGCTTGTCACTTTTGTAGCCCCCTCCTGAGAGTATCAGATAGAGAATCTTATTCTGACACTTCAGCTACGTATTAATAGTATTATAATAAGCTTTGTAATGCCGGAGTTTGCAGCCTGAACCACTTTTTCAGTGCCTACAGTCATGAAGTTTTTGGCTGTCCCTTGAGCATGTTCACTGGACATTTGAAATAACAAATCCCTGTGATGTATCTGTTGTGCTTCAGTGTGTTTCAGCTGTAATGTCTTAACCTGGCTTGGTCAAGGCTGGAAGAGCAGTGTGTGATGGATCCCAATCCTGTTTGGGTACGTGCCTGCTTTATCCCACCCACACCTGCTCTGTCCCCAGACTTTGGGCCATGAGCACTCCTGGACCTTGGATGAACAGAGGAATGGCACTCCCTTGGTTGGTATACAACCTGCACACATCTCTTCCCCTGCCCTCTGAGGACAATCTGAAAGAAATAACCAGTTCAGAGCTCAAGAGCACTCACAGAGCCAGCGGGGTATCAGGACTTGTTGAGCAGAAATACAGGAGAAAAAGAAGATGCCATCATATTGCTGTAGACATCCATGGATTGCTGTGTCTGGAATGTGCTCCCTATCTCCAATGGGTATAATAGAACTGGAAGAGGTACAGGATGGTCTGTGAAGATGGTGGTCAGGGAGAGAGAAAAAACCTCCCGTGTACAGAGTGGGTGAACAGAGGAGAGCTCTACTCTGGAAAAGGGATTCTTAAGCAGGAGTGTGATAAACATTGATACAGCCATGAATAAAGTAGATGGAGAGTGACTGTTCAAGTTCTTCTTCATACCAGACCTAGAGGTGGCAGATGAAGTGGGGAGGCTCAAAACAGGCAGAAGAAGATATTTTTTCCTGCAAGCAGGCAGCGAGCTGTGGAAATCATCACCTCTGGGTGGGTGTGAGAAACTCATGTGGGTTTGGAAATGTGCTGGAGGCATTTGTGGAAGAGACACAGAGCAAGGCTGCTAAAGAGCATGACTCAGGAGATCCCCAGTCACAACTTGTGCAGGTGGCTGATTATTCTGGGTAGACTCATTATGCTCTGATCTTCCTTAGACCTTCAGCTGGCTGTTGGCAGAGCACCCAGCGAGGTGGCTGCTCTGACTGGGTCAGTGTGATGCCTTATGTTTTCCTGGGGAAAAGGCACAGAGGTAGATGGAAGCATCTGGCAGGCTGGGCTGAGCCCTCCTGCTCTCCCTGAAGCACACTGCTCTCAGAGAGTCATGGTTTGGGGAGAAGGAGGCTGTTCAGAAAGTTCACTTAGATTGGATTCTTTATTCTTTTTTTTTTGGTTGGTTGTTTGGAAGCTTCTGTAGGATGCCAAGGAGCTCTTGCCCTTCATTCTCTGCAAGTAAATACTGTTTTTCTTTGCCCTCCAGCTTTGTTTTTAAATTACTGCTTTGTCCTGGTCTTGCTGAAAACAGGGAGATCCCTCTCACAAGGTTCCATTTTTCTAGATTCTGTCTTGTTCTTCCACCTCCTTCAAATGATGGCTGATTTCTGTAGTCTGATTTCCTTCTTGCACTGGTCAGAATAGTGAAAAAACCTCAGTAAAATCCAAGTATTTAGATGGGGTGAGGTGCAGGAAGAAGTGAGAGCCTTCCGTGGAAGAAGCATCCACTGTTGTTCTGTTGCTCTGGGGCTCTGCAGGAACATGGTTCATCTAGCAGCGTGTTCAATAAAGATGCAAATTTTATACCTTCATCTTCTATTAACATCAAAAAAAGATGCAGCTTTATAGGAGGACAGTGGCTGTGTTACAGCCCAAGCTCGTTTGTCTTTGTTCTGGGATTCTGGTCCTCACAGGCACAACTTGCAGTGACCCTTCCTTTGTTTGTCTGCCTGGTGTCAGAGGGTGTCTGTGGTTTTCCCTACCCCTTCCAGGAAAAGAGGTGGCTTTGGCACATGTCATCTGCATAATGATCATAAATTGCCTACAGTGGGCTTTTTTTTTCCTTCCATAAAAAGAAAGCACCCTTTTCCTTCTTCCTTTAATAAAAAGAGAGTGAAATAAATAAAACCCCTAGACAAAACCCAGTAGATGACAAACTGCCTTCTACCTGCAGTTTCCCAATTAGCTAATTATAACACACATTTGCACACAGGCTTTTTTAAAACAGACTGTTGCTATTCTCTTTCTGTACAAGGTTTTTAGTCACTGTACATCTTGTGTCTTTAAATAATGTATTAGGAACATTTTCGAGTCTGTAAGTGCTTTTTTAATGAGTGTGAAGATTTTAATGGGACTAGATTGCTTTTCATGACATTTCAGAGTGACTTAATTGTAACAATGTTGAGAGGCTGTATTTTAAAGTTTGCTAAGTATGTCTGGTGCGGATTGTAGTCAAATGCTTTAAAGACAGAATGGCTGATGAGATCAGATATAGCTTCCCTTTTTTTTATCTCAGCTTTGTTAAAGAGGAGAATCTGCAAACTTGACATAAAAGAAGAAAATGAAAATTTTTAATGTCTAAACCAGTGGTGATCATCCATTCAGTTTATGCCTATTCTCACTAATTTTCAGAGATTATTTCCTGTATTTTTGTATTTGTACTTGGTCCCTCTGTAGTCACTGATGGGGCTGTGGAGGGCTTGTAAGATTTTTTTTTTGTTATTACTATTTTATTTTTTTTAAAAAACAGCAGCTGGATTTGATACAGGAGTTGCATTCAGTTTCAGTGCATTCAGGCAATTTTCTGAAAGTGTTACAGACTATTTTGGGATGGCTTTTAATTTGTGGCCAAATGGTGGGTCAAGGATTTGTCATTAGTCTCCATCAAAATGTTGGCTCTGTCCTGAGCCTTGCTCCCTTCCAGCTCCCTCCTGTCCAAGCCAGAGCAGCTCTGTGGAAGAGGGAAATGTTAAACAGGAGAGAGCCCAAAGGAATCGAGGCATAACCTATAGCAGCTCGTACTGCTTTTGTTACACAAGCACCCTGTGCACAGGAAGGGCAAAAGGAAATAAAATTGCATTATGAAAACACTAGGGCAAAAAGCAATATTGTGCAGCAATGAGAACAAGCATGAAGTTATTTGCATTTCTTCAGTCTTTTCTTCCTAAAAACTTAACAGTATTTGCTGAGCACAAATGAAATATTGTGGAGTGCTCTCCTGTGGGACAGGGCAGCCCAGGGACTATTCAGTGACTTGCTTTAGGTCACCTGCAGAGCCAGACTCACATCTGCATGACTCGACTCCGTGGATTTAATTAAGCAGTGGGGCCACTTGTTTCTGGCAGGGCTTCTAAAAGTGACAAAACTTCTTGTTTAAGAAAAATGGAACTATAATTTAATTTGAGTTAGCACCAACTTACATCCAAAGTAACTTCCTGAATGCAGATTTAATTCTCATTTTAAAACAAGTACAGTGTTTAAGCATTTTGAGGGAATTTGAGAGCTAAACCTAGCTTTTCTCATGAATGCCAAGGGGAAAAGATTTGCAATGGGTCAGTCAATTTCCATGTGAAGTTATTAGTATATGCCAGTGTTAGATTTCACTTGACTTGCTCAGAGGTCTCCTGTGCCTTGGCATGGGACTGGAGTACACTTGGTATTTGGCAACATGCTCCAGTCCAGAGACCTGTGATGGTTACACCTGAATATAAAGCTGTTGAAATCAATGGAGGTCCACTGCATTACAGAGCTGAGCATCTGCTGCCTTCCATCTATCTTGACTTTGTTTTGGTATCTCCTGAATTGCTGGTTCTGTAACCTCCACTCACTGTTCACAACCACAAATTGCTATATAGGAGCCAGTCCCTAAAACAAAAATATACCCTGTGCTGTGTCTGTGGTGTATTTTGATTTGACAAGCTCGGTGGGATGAGTGATGGTATTTGTTGTGCAGCACAGGCAATCCAAGAGGGCCAAGCTGCTGACAGTGGGATTTCTGTAGGGGCAGGGTTGAAGGCTTTTGGAGGAACATTGTGTTTCTGAGTTGTCAGTAACAGTGGGCCTTTTAGCCTTGATTCTAAAAATAATTGTTTCCACTGGAAAAATAATGGGAAAAATACTCATCTAAGAAAAAAGTCACATGAGAAGGCATTTGGGGAATGAGGGATCCCTTCCTCGCCACCTGGTAAGTCAGGATCAGCTCAAATGGTTCATGTTTCCTGGTGTGCCCATACCTCTCAAATTTTGGTCTGTTGGGAGGGCTGAATTACAGGGTTGGACAAATCCTGCCCAGAGGCTGCTGCAGGCTTTCATCTTTGCCCCTTTCCTCTGATGAATATCCCTGAGGAAGAGATGCCTGAACTAGTCCTTGAAAATAAGCATAAAGGAGGGCTTGAATAGATCTGCTGCACTGATGAGCCTGCCCCATTCAGGTTAAAGTCACTTGGCACTACAGCTGCACCTTGTGAGCTTAAAATTACACAGGTGGATGTGTGACAGTCACAGTCACACCTCAGGTGAATCTGGCACTCAGGACTTTCTCCAGTGCAACCTCCTGAATATCCTAGAGATCTATGTGTTCTTCACAGTTGCAAGGACACAGATGACAAATGAGCAGATAACTGCAAAAGTCACACCTGGATGTTCCAGATCCAGCCCCTCTCATTCGTGGGTGCTCTCCTTGCTTGGTGGGAGCTGTGTGTGCAGTTGGTGTATGGATGTTTTTTGGGGATGCAGGACACTTCTCTGCCTCTCTGTCACCCAGGAGTGCCCGCCAGCCTGGGAGCTGGCCTTTGCTTTCCTCTCCAGGATGAGATTTAAAGAATGAGTGCTGAGAATCTCTGTTTAACCTGTGGAGAAAGGAAATGTTTTTGTTAGGGCTAAAAGCCCCTGAGGAGATGGTAACTCCTGCATTTGCTCATCCCTCCCAGTGCCCTTGCTCACTTGCAGAGGGTAAGTGCTAATCAGTGCAATTTATGGCATCATCTTTGCTTATCAAAGGAGATGTCTGCAGAGGCCCCTCCATCTCCCTTCCCAGCCACGCTCCCATTCCCTGCTGGCCTGTGGCTGTGTCCAGCACTGTGGGTTTGCACAGCCAGGGCTCTGGGATAAGAATGCTTTTATTTCCTTTTGATCCTCAGCACTGCTGCTCTGCACAGCACCTGGCACCCAGGAGCACTGAGGGCTCTTCCTAGGGATGAGTGACAAATAGAGACAGGGTAGAATGGCTTTTAAGATAAAATAAAGTGGGTCCAGGGAGTGTCCCTTCAGCAGCATTAGGAGAATGCTCCATAGCCTGAAAGATTAGACTATAAACCCAGGTTTTAATAATTAGTGTCTCTTATAATTGAAGATCAGTCTCAAATGTGTCTGCCTGCTTGTACACAATAGAACTTGGATGGAAGTTTGTCTGTTGAGATGTAATATGAAAATGACAGCAACATCCACTGACAAAATACACCTAGGCAGTCTTGATTAGATTAAATCAAATGGTTACAGCATCTGGAGCCTTTAGCATGTAGGGGGCATCCTAATGGCCCTGAAAGCTTCCCCAAATCCTATTAGATAGGTTAATCTCATTGGAGAATACATTCCAGGTCTACATAAACTGCATTGCTATAATACTTTCTGTGGTTGCCTAATCCTTTAAAGGTGAACTGTTGTAGACTAGCTCTGTGGAGTCCATTGTAATGCAGTGCCCCAGATAAGTTCAGGAAAACAATGCAGTTAAAAAAGAAAAATCAAACCTAAAAAGCTGACCCAAACTCTAAAATAACTCAGAAGTTGGCAGGGTGAAGAGGAGCTGCAAATCGGAGATTTGCACTGCGTTGCAAATGGATAAAAACCAAAGGTATTTTCCTCATTATCATGCTGTATTTTGTTTGTGCCACTTGGGAAAAATTGCTTCATTCATCCTCTGGATCCTCCATGTCCCCTTTTCAGCTGACTCCTTCTATCTCTGGAGTGGTGGTCAAATACATGACATCCTCCCATTTTGATCAGGGCTACTTGGGAGACCTGGGGCTTGGAGAAAGGATAAATTTACCTCAGTGCCACAGGCTCAGGTGAGCTTGCTGGTGTGGGCTGCTCTCCTTGCTTTGCTCAGGGATTGGTGTGTGCTGCCTGCCCCGGGACCTGGTGACTGAGCACTGGCTTTTTTGGGAGGCTTGTGCTCCCAGGGTGCAGAGATGGAGTGGAGCCCGGATGGTGCTGGGCCCCTGGCACATCCAATCCCTGTCTGTTGGGAATCATTCTGAGAGTGCAGTGCTGCAGTTCGGGCTCAGTGCTCGGCCGTGCAAGAGGAAGGTGTAAGTTATTTCACTGGGTGCTACTCCCTGCTCCCAGCTGGGCACTGCTGGGGACATGGACGCAGCCATTGCAGTGCTGCTGCTGGACTCTGACTTGCTTCACCTCCTCCTCCCTGTTCTTGTAGTGGCTGTATCGCCTGTGCTGGGGACACAGCAGCTCTCTGGAGTGTGACGGGTGGGGTGGCAGCAGTCCCAGTCTCTGCTCCCTCCCTGTCCATCCCCGAGGTGATGCACTGATCCTCACTCTGCTGCACCTCTGGGGACTTGCAGGTGACTGATGTGGCCCTGTGGCACCATTAATTTAAGATTTGTACCCGGTTATCTCCATCCCATTTCCATCTCTTCCACCCTTTCCAGCCCGTGGAAATAATGAGTCAGTTCTCATACCCTGCTGTACAAAGGGGACAGATTTTGGCATTATAAGGAATTAAAGCCTCAGTTTTGGTCAGTATTCTGCATTGTCGGTTGTCTCCTGTGACTTCTAAAGAAATTCAGAGTATTTCAGGCAGACGGTATTTCAGCCCTTCAATACTATAAGGGGGCTGTAGAAAGATGGGGAAACTTTTTAGTAAAGCCTGTAGGACAGGGGAATTGGTTTTAAACTAAGAGGCTTGATTCAAATTAGATATAAGGGAGAAATTTTTACAGTGAGGGTGATCAAACGTTGGCACAGGTTGCCCAGAGAGGTGGTGGACACAGAGCCCCATCCCTGGACACTCTAAAGGCCAGGCTGGATGGTGCTCTGAGCAGCCTGATCTTGTTGAAGTGTCCCTGCCCATGGCAGGGGGTTGGACTATGTGACCTTTCAAGGTCTCTTCCAGCCCAGACCATTCTTTGATTTGCTGGTTCTGTATTCTGCCTCCTGCTACTTGGTTCCTGCAATAAGGAGCCCAAGTCAGAAAAAATGAGCCTCTTTCTCAGCTGCCTTGATGTGCCTTCTGGCAGAGTGTGTCCAAACACTGGCTGGGAGACATGGTGCTGTCTTCCCTTTGCTAGACCCGATTCCACATGGACCCAGCAGTGTACTAAATGTACATATGTGTATTGTGAGGGTATCTACAACCTGACTGGCTGCACTTAAATAACAATTAGATTTGCTCGTAGACCATTTGGCACTTAGCAGTCTCATAATTAGTAACTGCAAACCAGTAGAGACAATGAAGGAAGTTCCTAATTTTTATAATACTGCCCTGCTTTATGACTGTCTGCACAATCATAACCTTCTGCTTGTACAAAAAAAGCAAACACTTCAGTATTTTGACAGATGTTATATATAAAAAAGAGTTCAGCTTGTGTATTAATTTGCTGTTCCTTGTGTTGTCTTTTGGTTTTTTTTTTATTGATTACATCCATGGTTGGTGTTACCTGCTTTGGATTAAATTGCTGCTACGTTTGCTTTCCCTTTTTCCATATGGTCCTGGAGGTGGAGGAGCTGGTCCCCCAGCACGGAGCAGGACCCCAGTGTTTCTTTCTCAGCAGCAAGGCTCCTCCAGGAGTGGAGCACTTCACATATGGATGGGCAAGGGTCTGTTCTTCTTTCAAGCCTCCCACTGGTTTGAGGGGAGGTTTTGTAGCCACAGCAGTTGCTTGCCAGCTACTAGGGCTTAAGAGGCCAGTGTGATTGATACCAAGCCAAAGGAAAACATGCCAATTGCTTTGCAAAGAGACATGAGTTTGCATTAAGGGAATGTGTTTTGGGTCAGTATCTCCTGGGGTTGGAGAAAAAAATCTCTGTTCTTGTGAAAATGAAAGAATTTGCAGTATGAGTTACCTGGGGATAGGTGGCTGCATTGTTTACCTGGGAGCTTCCCTGTGTTTGTGTTATCCTGGGAGAAGGGTGGCTGTCCTTGCTTGCTGTTCTCAGATCCTTCAGCATTTTTCCATTTGCTTGCTCCAGCACGGGGTTTTCCCAAGGCTCAGTCCCAGCAGGAGGTGCCCAGAACATGCCAACCTCAGCTCCCTCCTGGCTCCTGAGGAACCGGGCAGGGGGAGCACAGGGACACGCTCCCACATTTAGGCAGCATAACCTGCAGTTCATTTGCATGCTTGCTGAAGCTCTTCACTTTCTTGATCACTGTTCACTTTAGATAGGTTAAAACCCCCTTTGGGAGCTGCAGCTTGGATAGACTCATTGATTTGAAGCATGAAGTCTCCCTTGCTCCTTTGTAGTAGCTGGGACTGCAGCTGCTCCCCAGAGATGGGGTTCATCATTTGCACTTGAGAGTGCTAAGAATGGGAGCAGGAACATGAGCTGGTCTACCTAGGGCTCTTCTGTGGCTGTGGCTAAGAACCAGGCACATCTGGAGAGGTTTGGCTGAGTTTCCAGCTGTTTCTCTCCATTGAGTCTGGAGCCTCTGCTAATTCCAGTTCTGCATTTAATGAAGCCAAATGCAAACAGAACTGCAGATCTCTAATTAATATAGGAGTGGGTTCTCTCTCACACATTTGTCATTTCTTCCCTCACCACTCCCTTTTGAAATAATTTATTTTCTCTGCTTAAAACATTCCTATATTGTTATTGCTCTCACAGTGGTGCACACTGTGCTCGCTAAATCAAATTTATAATGCTGGAATTAATTTAGAAGGTTTCTTCCGTTTTCTCTCCATCTACATTTAAAAAAGAGAAGTTCTTTAAATTAACCTGATGTAACTGGATTTGTTTTCAGTCTGTTAACTTTGGAGGGGGTTCTCTTGAGGACCTCAGTGTCATTATATTATCTGAGGAGCAGATCTGCTTCAGTCTGATGGAAATTTTTAACAAGAGCAATGTTTTCCTATTTCAGAGTGAGTAAATACTTTACTGAAATCCAGGGGGCTGATGCTCTGCTGCATTACCAGTAAACATGAAGTGAAAAACAGCTGGCAGAGTAGAAAGGAGATGTAGCATACCAAGTGCTAGTGTGCCTGCTGATCTGCAGAAGGGCTCACACTCAGGTGTATTTTTGTGAGTGATTTTATCTGTCCAGAAGATTTTAGCTCTCAGCCAGCTCTGAAGCAATCTTGTTTTCATTATTTATTGTTAGCTGGGTGTCTGATCTTCCCCCTGTACCACTTACCAGAGGTGTGGGAGCTCAGTGACTTCATCACCAGGATGTTTGATGCCTGGGAATAGCTGCTCCCTGTTCCCTGAAGCCTCTGACTGCAGCCCTTGTGCCCACAGCAGGCTCAGAAGGGCTGGGGCCAGGCAGGGGCTCTTTCCAAGGTGGCAGGAGCAGGTTGATAAATGCCACAGTGGGATTGTCAAACTCTCCATGCAGCAGGTGAGACAGACACGTGCTGGAGTGTCCTCCCCTTTGGAGACAGGCCCTGCTCCTTATTTGTGTTGTGTAAGGAAAACAGCCAAATAATATGATCCCCGTCTCAAAACTAATTTTCAACTATTTGATTATCCAGAACCATTTTGGTGCAGATAAATATTTCTGACCCTGGTCGGCACATTATTGCTTTGACCTCTCACCCCTGGCAAACCCCTATCTGCATCCTCCCAGCTGGATGGCTTGAAAACTATTATCAGTGACAAGTAAAAGACTGCAGAGAAATAAACAACGGGGACCTCGGAGCTTGCCCTTGTAAACTCCGGTCAGGCATCACCCGAAAAGCGCCCAGAACACAGACAGATCAATGCTCTGCACAGTCCTCTGCAGACACACTCACTTGCAGAGGGCTTTCACAAGCTATAATGCATGTTTTGATAATGTCTTAGCACTGCATTTTTTTAATGTACTTCCTTTGTTTGTTAAGGTGCCTTTCAAGCTGAGTCAGTGCTGGCTTTCCATAAAGATTCTCTGGTGCTTCCATCATATATGTTGAAAGTGGTGTGCACAGAAGCAATTCTGTCAATATATATTTTTATGTATTATTCAGCTTCTGTTTGTTTGCCAAGGAAGTTTGCATGCCATCTGCCAGGTTAGTTTCTTAAAAGCTTGGATGCTGAGTTTCAGTTTTCACCTAACTCTTCCCTGTATAGGAATGAGCTGTCACGAGCTGTATATTTTTTTGTTCAGTGCTGTGCAAGTCCTGGATGTCCAAATAGAAACTTGACAGGCAGAAAAACCAAGAATGCGCGTTTTTTTAGTTTAAAAGGAATTAGTAAGTTCTTGAGGTAGTTTTTGTTTAGCAGTGTTGGTGTCGAAGTAAAGTACTCCTTGCTTCTGCACTGTGGCAGCTGAAATTTGAATAAGGTCCTGTTTTTTATCAGCCATCACTTGGGAATCGAGATGAGCCTTGAGGGCTTTCGTAGGGGATCTTCTGTTTCAGTGGATTAGCACCATGAAGGCAGCGGCACTGGGGTGAGAGGATTATAGCTGGAATGAACACCCAGAACTAATCTGCTTCCATGATTCGCTGGGTACAGTTGGGAAGAAAGCTAATCCAGAGGGAAGCGTTTTACTTCCCCCCCTCCCCACTCCCCCCAATGTGTACTGGAGATCACATTGTCCTGAATGACCCCACTTTCCTCTTACACTGCTGTGTTACAAAGTACTGAAAAAAAGGAGTCTGTGGTGCTGCTGTGTTCCCTTTGGGGTGTTCCTAATCCCATTGTCATGAAGGTCCTGGTGAAGCGTCACACTCGCTTTGCCTGTTTCTTGCTGCTGCTTAATGAAATCTCAAGAAAAAAAGTTAAATTTGGATTTACAGCATTCATCTCTAAAGGGCATTTTTACTTTTGTGATGTTGCACTGCTTTTCTGGTTATTGGGGTTAAAATCCTAGCGATACATTTGCTGATACCTGTTTTTCACCACTTGTGAAATATCAGGGATGGATGTAATGGTTTTTTGGTGGAGGGGGATGTGTAATGGGCAGGAAGAACACGAGAACTTGGGTTCAGGTTTTTTTTCTGGCAGGGGACTTGGACTCGTGCAGTCATGTAAAGAACAGCTGAATCTGGCCTAAAACCTCACTCCTGAGGTTCCTTGGGCCAAAGCACCCTGAAGATCTCCAGACAAGGCGTACTAAAGACAGCCCGTGCTGTATGGAGGGGAATTTAGACCCAGAAATCTGATCCCTTGCTTTCTCTGCACTGCTCTGTAAAACAAAGAGCCCTTCCCCTGCATCACTCATAGGTGCTGGTGAAAGATGCTTTTAAGATTTAGGTGTTTAAAGAGTCTGGTAAGAGATAAAATACCCAGAATTGGAAATCTGCTCTGAGGGTGTAGTGCTGACCTTCTGGAAGTCTGACTGATAGACCCTGGAGCCCAGACTGAGAGTTTTGCTCTTCCTTTTAGACAATCTCTGCTCTAGTTCATGTGTTAATAGAGATGCTTGTGCACGTGGGCTTGGCCAGAGTCCAAAGACACAAGATAGAACCTGATGCAAGGGTTACTTCAGAGGTGGCACTTCCTTCCCTTTGTTTCAGAATTCTTTGAAATCCTGGTTTGAGGCATCAGTCTCGAGCCAGGCTGAGCAAACCTACATTTTCTTTCTACATTTCCCTTTCTCTCCATTTGACTCTTTTACTGGCTTTGCTTATAGTCCTGTTGTGCTTTCCAGGAGCTGCCATTAGTCATGTTCCCTGGAGTCCCCGTTTCCCTCCTGGCTGTGATGCATGCCGTCGCCATAAGTTTTCAGTTTATTTAAAACCCTGCTGCAGCAGGTTTCCCCCCTGCATCCCTTTCCGAACTAAAAGCACTAGGCTATTCATTATTTTCAATAAATAAGCAGTCATTCTGTTAATCCATCTTAAAAAGTATGATCACCCACAGGTGGAGTGCTTTTTTATTACTGTTATTTGATTCCTTCTCATAGATCATTTTGCAGAGCTCCATCTCTCAGTCACGTTTCCTGGCTGCTGCGGGGGATGCAGGAGGTCACTCGTGTGGGCAGCAGTGCTCCCCAGGGCTTTGGGCTGCTCTCACAGGGACAGCGCTCAGTGCCATTGCCTTCAAGGTGGGCAAGTTTCTCTCCACCTTTCTCTGCCTCCCATGGTGGCAGAATCCTGCTTCTTGCCTTGCCCATCGGGTCACTCTGTTGGCAGTCAGATCCCTGAGCCAGGTTTCTGAAACAAACATCGCAGCCGCAGTTGCACAAGGCAGGGAGGAAACAATAACCCCGAGGTTCTGCCTAAATACTTGCCTAGGTCAGCTTATGACAGGTACTGCTGTCCTGATGTTGGACTGGAGTTAGGAGGGCTTGATTCTGTGCCATTGATCTTGATGTCATGAATACAAATGCGACATGTATTCTGGAATAAATTAGTAGTATTTCTCCTTCTTAGTTTAGAATTACATCACGTGTAAGTGAGATAAAGATCGGGGCTTTTGCCGTGGTGTAATTCTAAATGGGAAAGCAGAGGATGAATTTTTAGAAATGCTTGTTCCTAGCAGAAGTTTGCACTTGGTGAAGTACCCTCTTAATTTCAAAGAAAAGCAGAATAAAATCACTGACATGAAAATCCTGCCTGTACCTTAAAAAAGCACATATATGGATGTATACACACAAACTGTTGTTTAAAAAACAATAAACTTACAAAAAGCAGTTATTTAAGCTGCAGGTAACAGTTATTTGGCAGCGTCTGGGTTTTGTTTGGCTCACATTGTAAAAAGCCCCCAGCTGTGATGTTTTCTGCCCTGTGCTTCCAGTGGGGCCTCATCCAGTCTGCTGCTGTGGGGCTGCTGGGAAAGGTTTGGGAGGATGTGTAACATGTTAAAGCTCCTGGTTGGAAGGCTTTGAGAGATGAACATGGAGGTTGAAGATGGCATTTGAATGGAATAAGAGTGAGGCAGGGCCAGGGGGGGAGCACAAGGATGGAAAGGCGAATCTGATCCCAGCTGGCACCATGGACCAGTGGAGGGAGCAGTGTCCAGGGTAAGCCAGACCTCCAGACATGGGCTCAGGGACTGTTGTGGTTTGCATCCTGTGGAGGCAAAAGGGATAGAAAAGGCATTTATGTGTTTGTTTTCAATTAGCTTGCCTTTTTTTGAGTTCAGGAGCCCTGAGCTGGTTCTGTAGAGATGGCATTACTGAGTGCATGTGTGCTGAGCATATGTGAGAGGGGAATTGAATTGCTTGGAGAGAAGTTTGTCAGCTCTAGGTACAGCAAAGAGATGAGAAAAGACAGACGTCTTGGGACTGTTTCTGCTAATTTTATGTGAAAGAATAAAATGCATTGAATTATGCTGGGAGAGGAGACATGATCCGTGAGGCACTGAGGTGATGGTGCTTCTTTACCATCTTCGCATGGTAAAGAAGCAGCTTAGAAAAGCAAGGGCAGAAATGGGAACAGATGGTGCGATTTTTGTTGGGGGAAGGTAGTTATTGGTTCTTTAAGTTCGTTTTTAAGAGGTGACTAAAAAAGGCAAGACCACTAGTGGAGAAAAAACTGAGAAACAACCTTGCCAATGAAGCATTGCAGACCTTGCAACATTTCCATTGTTTTCTCAAACAACAAACCCAGAAGGTCAGACTGCAGGATGAGTGTCTGTTCTCTTCCCTAACCCTTGCACCACTCCTTGATGGTGAGTGCTTCCCATCAGCTGTTCAGGGACCCTCCAAGAGAGGGAGGCAGCCCCAGCCAACCTGAGGAGGTGAAGGACTCGTGTCAGCTCGAGCAGGGAGGATTTGCTGGGGAGCACCATGGTTTTTTTGCCAGGCTAGTAACATTATCCTGCATTTGTCACAGCTCTTTCTAGAACTCTGATCTTTTTGTCTGTATTTAAAGATTTTTCTATTCTCTGTTTAACAACAGGAGGCTTTAGGTTTAAATGGCACAATAGTGTATGTAATTTATATATACAAAAAAGATAAAATTGCTGCTTCTCGAGACACAAAATGCAAGCATTGCTTTGTTGGCTGAATTAACTTTTGTGCTATGTCAGGCGTGGAAGGTATTGTTAGAGATATGATTTTAGTATATAGCAGTACTAAATATTTTATCTTGTTGGCAAGCTGTGTTGTTGCAGAAGGTTTAAACTTCAAAGTGAGCGTTGCTAAAATGCCTTTAAAATAAAAGAAAAAAAAGGTGGAGAGGGAGATGTAAGAGTGACTTGATTCGTGCTGGAATGATTTCACAGAAGGATTGTTATCCACTGAGACACAAGGCTTCTATTTGACCTCCTGCTGACTTCCCTAAACAGTGTTTGTAGGATGTTTAAACACTTAAAAAAANNAAAAAAAAAAAAAAAAGCTGCTCAGCCAGGTTCACATCTCTTTTTTTCTAAGTGACACACAGAGAAGGTATTTAGCACTTACAAAGAGCTTGTTGGCGAGCTCTCAGTTCTAGGGACACAGAGATGACCGAGGCACTCTATTTTAATTTTATTCTGGTGCTGGGTCTCCCTTTCTGTTCAGACTCTGCTCAGAATCAGCCCAGTCACCACCAGGAACATCAGCCCCATAGTTCCAGACAGGATGTGCACAGGAGGTGCTGCTTTGTGACAGCTTCACCTCCCAGGGTTCTGTGGTACCTGCTGGGGCATCACCCCGGGGTTCTGTGGTACCTCCTGGAGCATCACCTCAGGGTCCTGTGGTGCCTCCTGGGGTATCACCTCAGCAGGAGCCCCAGCTCCCCTGCCTGCTGCACCAGGAGCTGCTACACCGTGGGCTCCAGCAGCCTGCGTGTGATTCGTGAGCTATTTTGGGACCTTTCTGGCAGAAAAGTGCAATATCATCGTTGAGGAGACTGCTGTAGGATAAACTGTGACTAAGATGTGAGCTGGCAAACTGGGCAGAGAGCTCCCAGGCATGGGGATCTGCAGTGGGGTGTGGACACAGGGAGGCTCAGCCCCCCCTGTCATGCTGCAGGAGGGGTTAACTAGGCTGACAAATTCATGGGCTCTGAGCCCTGGTCAGGGGGCAGCTCCGTGCTGCCCTCCCCCAGGTACTGCAGTACCCTGGAGTCTCAGGGGACTGCATTTCACACACCAGTTTCCAAATGTTGCCCAGGAACAGTGGGCAAGTGCATTGTAAGGCAGTTATTCATGTGCCTGAAGCTGTTGCCATTTGTTTCACCTCCTCCTTGTCTTTTCCTTGTGCTCCCTACACTCCTTGTTCCGCTTGTGGTGCCTTGCTGAGCTGGCGTTTTTAATGAGAGGCCAGAAATTTAACGTGGACTGAGGCTCCATCTTCTGCCATGGAGGTGTCCAGGTCTTGCTGCCTTCAGGTCATCCATGACTAAATGCTGCAGGACAGGGCAGGTCAGGTGTGGGATGAGTGTGGAGCACAGGCTGTGTTTCCTTCCTGCAGTGGTCAGAGCAGCTTTCCTTGGGGAAGTCCCAGGAGACATCAGTGAGGAGCAGGGTGACTTAGAAATTGTAGATCAAGGTGAGCCCAAGGGTGGCCCATAAACCAATTACTGGGTTAAGCAGATAATGCCAGTGGTTGGTGCACAGATTTATTGTCACTTGTGCAGTTCTGAAGCACTGGGACAGGGGAAGCTTTCCCCTTCACCACCTTGAGGGTACAGTGAGGGTCCTGGTGGTCAGTGGGTGGTCAGTGGTGCTCTCCTCTTCTGCCCTCCTGTCTTGCATGCACTTTTCAAGACATGAACACACATGATTCCGTTCCTTCTGCTTGTCCTGATGTGACTCAATTTGGCACACTGGTCCCCTGGGAACAGAGCTAGTTTTTAAGCTCTAACAGGCTCCCTGTTGTCACCATTTGGGACGTCTCAGCAGCAGAAATGGAAAGTGACCTTAGGCAGGGAAGAAGGAAATTGTGCACGATTTAAGCTGGGGCTGCTGTGCCTCCTGCTGTGTCGCTGTGGTTGTAAGGGGATGTGTCTAGAGCTCTAGAGTGCTGCAGACCCCAGTGGTATTAATGGAAGAACCCTCGTGGTCTGATCAGGGGCAATTGGGGCCCTCTGAAGGGATTGCAGAGGGGTGATGGTGGTGTGCTGGGAACTAGAATCTCCATAGAGGCCACTTCCCATAGCTGTCACACATCACCTGTGATCTCAGAGTGACATGAGTTGTGTTATCTGGGTTTTAGGCAAAGAAGAGCCCATTTTTCATTTTTGGTACGTCCGTGGGAGAGATCAGGCGTGGTTAGAGCTGCAGGCAGAGGAGTTGAGCTCTGCAGGGCCTTTTCCTGTGGCTTTTACATGGCAAGGTTGAGTGGTTGCATACAGCAGTGATGGTCTGGAGCATTACTGGAAGTAACATCACTGTGTAACTCAAACATAAGTGCTGAAAGGTAAAAATTTTTGGTATAGATTAAATATTCAACAAAGAGGTTGAGCTCTGCTTGCTTTGGCAAACAAGTACATCCCCAAATGGATCAAACAAGTTGTAATGCAGAACAAATTGGAATAGTGGAGGATTTGTCTCAGATGCTTAAAATCATATTTTATCCCCTGCCTTGATATTACTATCTATTCAAGCAAAAAACATCTTTTGAAATACTGGTGGAAAAAAAAGCTGAGCGCATGTTGTTTGTTCCTTTGTGCTGTGGCACAGTCTTATATTTCTGTCTTGTGCTCTTTTCCAACCTTGGAACAACCTAAAAGATAGCTGGCTAATGTGCTGTACTCAATTGCTGTCTCTTTTTCCCCCAAAGGTTTGCAAAAAATATTTTAAATTAAGCAGGGTACAAAGTTCTTCTAATTTCTAGCACAGAGAATTCGTTTTCAATTCCTCTATCAAAGCAAAATGACAAATACAAAATGCAAGTGAAACCAGATGGACTAACTATATTAGGAGCGCTGCATGCATATTTTGTGTCACTTATTAGCATTCATTAAGTCAAACATGGGGAGAAATAAGCTTTGCCTACATGTATTAAACCAATAAGGCTGGCAAGGATCCAAGGCTGCTCTCGTGGATTAATTGTTTTATAACTGCTTTAATTAAAATTGTTCAGTATATGATTAACCTAAAAGTTTTAATTTCCACCAAATTGTTGAACAAATGAGACATTAATATTTTACATTAACCGTGGAGAGTGTGCTGTGGTTCTCTGAGTAGCTCACTGTAAACTTGAGGTGAGTGGCCTTGTGGGGGGTGGCCCCAGGGGCCCCCATTTGGGTGGGAGGCTCATAATTGAGGAGCACGTTCCAGGAGTTCCACACCTCCCTCCATTGTGAGGACAGGGCAGCACAGAACACTTTTGCTCCTCTGCTTCCACCGAGGGCCAGTGTTGTGGGTTGTGTCACAGGGAGGGCGGCAGTGCAGCAGGGAGGCAGGGGGGCATGGATGGCTTTGTCCTGGGGGTGCCTCTCCTGCCTTGGTTGTGCCAGAGGAGCACATGGGCTTTACAAGGCCGGGCCTGCCACACTCTGAGCTGTCTCTGTATCAGGGATGGACACAGTGAAGAGGTGATGGACACAGTGAAGAGGTGACAGACACAGTGACAGAGTGAAGGAGTGGTGGCTGCACAGCAGCTGCAGCCATGAGGTACCAAAGGCATGGGCACCTTTGCTGTGGTGGTCACTCTGTTACAGGGTTTCCTGCAGCCCCTCTTCCTTCTTTTTTAATCAGGGATGCTGCCTGGTTGCTGTAGACTGATAATTATGAGCTTTTGCCACTATTTAATCATCCAGTTTTTCTTACTGGCTGATTGGGATTTTGTTGCAAAATTGGTATCAAATGCCACAAGCGAAGTGAAGGTTTGGGGCCGGCTGCTATGGGCACCTCCTAAAGCTGTGCCATGCTCACCTCCTCGGTGTTCACCTCACGATGGCTCTTTTGCAAAGCTAGAAGCTGTTAAATCTCCAAAGTGCCAGACTCCTGTGGGGATGGAGCACTTGGAGATGTTTGGTCTAGGCAGAAGAAAAGCCGATTGCCTGTGCCAGAGTCTGCGGCGGGTCAGGTCACCTCCAACAAGGAAACCTGCCATGGGATTTTTGGAAATGCGAGATGTCATGAACTGTGGTTTTCCTTGTCGTATCAGGAAATGTGAGCTTTCCATGTTTACATTTTGCCACGCCTTTCTGGGGTGTTATTTTAGCAGAGAAGTGGGGCAAGGGGTGCAAGGAGCCTTGTCTTGCAGGGTTGGGATGTGCTGGGGAGATCTGCAGCTCACTCTGCCAATGCCTGACCTCCTCCTGCTGTCTGATGAGGCACTATGGCTTCAGGGTGGGGATGTAATCACGTCCTTATAGTTTTCCTGTTTTGCTGGAAGTATTTTGACATGTGATATTGCAGGCAGACGTGTGTGCTGGCTGAAATGACTGCAGAGCTGGGCTGCACCTTGGTGTCCTCCTTTCAAAAACCAGGCAAGTCGTGATCTAAACTCACAGTCCTGTTTGAGTCATCACAGAAGTGTCACTTAAGTGGGACTGAGAGTTCATATCTAAATTTAAACTCCTTAGGGACCTGTTTTTGAGGTGGCTGGTGTTGTCAGTGTGGGAAACGTGGTGTCAGGCCCCCTGTCTGTGGGATTTCTGTGGGGAAAGAGGCTCCTTGCATGTTGTGGGAGAGCTCCTTGGGTTCTTGGTGGTACCTTGTGTACTTTGCTGGTGCTCCTTTATGAACTGGCGTTGGGAGAAACAGTCTTTATGTTGATGGCCTCCATGATCACACAGTACGCCAAAAAATAGACTTAAGTGAAGTGCTGGCTGTGCAAGGTCCAAAACCTCAGCTGAGTTTGCTGGAAATGTTGTGCACCACCCTGAAATCTCCTGCTGTTGGGTTCCTCTTGGAAGTACTTCTGTTCAGATGCACTTACCTACAGTTCAACATTAGTATTTGGGCTTTGAATGTGCCATAAAGTATTTTGCTTTCTGATTCTCACTGAGCATCTTTGTGCTTTCCAAAGGGGAGCATGAGGAGTGTTGCCATCACTTTGGAACATGGGAATTTCTCCTGATGGGAGGGCAGCTGCAGAGGGCTGCCTCTTTGCCTTCAGCACCTACTCCTGGCATTGCTATTAAAACTTCATATGGCTTAGAGCTACCAAGATTTGTGGTACTTTGAGCAGCTGGCCACGGTTTGCTGGATTTCAGAGAGGGCAAGGAAATCCTCCTAGTGTTGGTAATGAATTTATAAATGCTCCTTATGTCTAGATTAGGGGAGTCGGGGCAGTCATTGGTGTTCATTTGTGTTTCAGGTTTAGGGTATTTGGTTAAGCTTGCGACACTGAGGAAATGAAAAATGGAGGGATATTCAGGAAAGTCTGTGAGGGTTATCTAACTCAAATGGAGATGGATTTTGATTCCTGTAGCTTCCTGGAAAAACATAAGGAGGGTGTGTACACTCTCGCACACACAAACATGTGCTATGTGCTGCTCTATGTAAATACAGCAGTTTCTCTTTCTGTCACATCTGATGGGAGAGTTTGTGTAGCTGAATCATGTAATACAGAATTATAAAGACAATGAGCAGAGTTTTCCATGGCAATGCCAGGAGTTGGCTGTTGTTCCCTGCTGCTGTATGCACCAGGCATTGCTGGAAATGAGACCATGGCTCTCACTTGCTAAAGCCTGAGTTTAGTGCCTTTGGGCCCTGGATCAATCTGGCAAAAGTCAATCTGAGAAGCTAGCTCTGAGGTATTTGAATGTGAAAATGCTGCAGTAATCGACCTTTCAGGGTGCACATGGGGGATTCAAGGACATTTGCCAGCCCCACACGAGTCCAGCTCTGCTTTCCTGCCCTGTCTCTGGGGGAGATGATGCAAATCCTGGTGTCCTAGCTCCTAAATCCTTGTGTTAGGCTGCTGTGGAACACTGTTCTCTAGAGTCTCCACCTGTTTTAGGCTGTGGGAAATGCCCAGCAGCAGCCTTAGGCTGTACCAGTGATGCCAGCCTTGGGAACTAGGCAGGGCTTCTCTGCATCTGAAAGATGAAAATCACTTGCCTGTAGTTCCACCTTGGCACGGAAGGAGCCAAAGCAAAAACACGTAGGTGCCGTAAGTGCCGATTTCGGTCTGGGTGAGCTCTGAATGCACCAGTATTTGTGTGGGGGCTGAAGCCAGGTGTGATGCCATGGTGGGAGATCCTGGACAAATCACTGGGAAATGCAGCATTAGCCATGCATGAGGCAGGTGGCCTTAACACATTGTTAGGGGCTGTCCCCTCAAGGAACAACTCTTGCGTTGGGTCCTGCACTGTGTTAGCTGTGAGGCTGTGAGTGCAAACAAGTGCTGCTCCACTGTCCAGAGAGGAGGATCAAAGTGCTAATTCCTTCTGCCAGAGCCAATTTCTCTGGGGACATCCATTGGCATTCCTCTGACTGCTAATTTGGATGCTAGTTAGGGTTGAAGGGATTTACTCTGCTCTCAAGGCTAAAAGGCATTGAGAAATTTCCTTTGCAAAGCCGTTGCCCAGCTCGCAGAGCTGCCCCGAGGGGACTCCCTTGTCTGTGGGTGGCTGACTGCAGCGGGTTTGTGCCTTCGCTCTGAATGGGAGTTTGTGTTCTGCTGCTCCTCTGGTGATGAGAAAAGAGTGAGGTAGGACTGCTGAAAGCTGTGTTTGTGATGCCTGGAGATGCACTTTGCAGTGCTCAGAGTGGCCATCCCTGCCTGTGCAGACCAGTGGAATGCTGCCAGGCTCCCTCCCTCCAGCACTGCCACCTTCCTGTGCAGGATCTGTCCAACAGCTCCCAGCAGACTTGAGGATTTGTGGAATCCTCGAGATAATGAAAAGCAAATAACAGGAGTAGCAGAGCATTGTGTTCTATACAGCAAGAGATGTTTTAGTGCCTCTGTGGAGATTCTCAGCCTGCTTTTCAGGTACACGGGAAAGGCCTCTGCTGCTTTCCTGTTATGCCCTTCTGTTGCTGTAAGGAGAGGTAACTGCAGGAGAGGTGAGAAAGATGCAAACCCAGTGCATTGCTGTGTCTTTTGGTTTTAAAAGCATCTTTTCAGATTTGAGACCAATGCTTCTCATTAATGCACAAGTTAACCTCTGCTGCTCCCCTGTGAGATGGCAGCATGTCTGTGCTGAGAAAGCTGGGGTGGACTCTAGGCTGGACTCCATGGTATCGTGTGGGGGTTTAGCACAGCACAGGCTTCCTGGCTGCAGGGGTGCAGGGACTGAAACCACCTGCTCTGGAGAGCTCTGTTTGGTAGGAAATGCTTGTTGGTGTTTCATGAAACTTCCCTGAGGCATGTCCCATGGCACATCCCTTTGTGTGAGGGTACTGGAAGGGGGAGCAGGGGCAGAGCCCTGGGTGAGTTCGGTGGAAAGACTGAGGTACTTCTGCCTTTGTGGCTGATCTGCCCTGGCAGCAGAGCCCAGCAGGGCTGGGTCACGGGGAGAGGGAGGTGACCTGGTGAGCTGCACAGGGCGTGCCACCCTCAGATGTCCTTTGGGAAATACACTCAAGCAGATCCCTCCTGCTGGTTCACCAAACCTCTCTGTAGGAACTGGTAGGGGAACAAGGAGCATTATTGTTCTTTGTAAGACTCATTTTGGGACCTATTTAATGACTGCTCTGATGAAGCTAAGAAAGAAAAGCTTCAAGACATAAAGACCTCCCAACTTTCTTCCTCCTGAGCATGAGTCTGACTTTGCATGTTTACACAGTTTCTACTCCCCTCCTGGATTTACTGGGAAGTCGCGGGGGAATGATGAACATGCCATTTATTGGGAATACTCATTGCCAATGGCCATGGTTTGTACTTTGTTTTGAATGTAGTACAGACAGCTAATTCATTGGTAGCCTTCACTTCAAGATTGTTGACATTATCCTCTGACAATATATAATGTGTGGTTAATCCTATTTCCTGCAATCAATATGGTAATAGTAATTAAGTATCTGTATTATGAAATACTTATGTTGTTTATTTTCAAAATCACATAAACTTCCTGCAATTAGATACATAAAACTAAATTATTTAATATCAGGAGCTGAATCCAAGTCATCTGCACGCTAAAAAGCCTTGTTTCTATCAAGATAGAGTTTATAACTGGTGTAATTTTTGTGAGTTTTCATGAATTGTTACATTTCCCAGTGATTTTTCAGGTAGTCTTTTAACATCAAGAATTTAGAAATATGATGGGCCAGCTCTTCCAGCTGTGGAATTAGAATTCAGACCAGCCCATATAGGCCAGATCTTTCGCCTGTGGGCACTTTTTCTGTGGCAAATTAGAGGTTTTCTGTCTCTGTATCCCGAAGGCTTTCTCTTCTCTTGTGGGCTGGGAGCTGCTGTCTGCCCCTGCAGCCTCCTGCTGCCCAAAGGCTGCTGAAGCCGTGAGCTCCCTGGTGGGCTCAGCAGAGGGATGGGGACAAATCCAGGATGTGAAACCAGAGCTCCCTCAAACGTCGCTGGAGCAGGTGATTGTATCTCCTGAACTGCTGCTCTGCACACACTGGTGGTGTGTCCTGAGCACCCCACTGCCCCAGGGACCTGCTCTTCCCCCTGTATCCCTACTCAGGGAATGCACAGCAGGTGCTCCAGTTGTTTCAGTATTATCCATCCTGTGAACAACACGTCTGCTGACCTCCCTCTGCCCGCAGATCACCACAAGGAGGGAGTGGCTGGGGTCTCCTCTCTGACTTGTACCCAAATGGGCTGTACATCCACCCACAGCCCTCTTCCCAGGGATGCAGAGTATGCTGCATTTTCCACCCTGGTGGTGTTTTTGGTTCTTGAGTTCTTGCTTATCTTTATTCAGCCCAAGTTCTCTTATTCAGTTCATTTTGTCCCTGACAGGTTTTCATTTCCTTTATAAATATATAGCATTTTCATTGGCCTCTTGGCTGTGAAAAGGATTTAATACATTGCTTTCTCCACACTTGGTTTTTTTTTGTTACTATCAAAGGCTATTCTTTCTTTTCCCAGCCCCTTGAATAATCACTGGAGACAGTAAGGGAGTCTTTCTACATAGCTGCACGCTTGCAATACATGGTAATAAATATTAAGCTCCTTCTGAATTGTAGCAACTTGTGTTTTGATTTAAGTTTTAGCAATTGGAGATGGCTTTTGACTTGCAGACAGAATGTTATGTGGTGAATTTCCAAAGATCTGCCTACTGAATACACATCTGCTTGTACATACAGGCATTTATGCACTGCTCCTCACTTTGCAATGCAAATGCGTGTTCTGCAAGTCCCATACGGGTTCTTCTGTGTGCAGGAAGTGTGAGGCAGGATCTGAGCTTGGGCTCTGAATTCCAGTCCCATTCTTGCCCTTATTTCTGTGACCAGAGGCAAAAGTTGCTTAATGTCCTCCATACCTCAGCATGATGCTCTGCAAAACAGGCATGTGGCACCATGCAGAGCTGTGTGGAGCTGAAGAGAGAGGCTGGAAGCACTCCTGACACTCTGAGGAGTGCCTTTCCTTATGGAAACGTGGTATCTTTCCGTCCAGGTGAGGTATCCCCCGAGTCAGCGTGGGAGAGAGAGATGCAGGCATTCATTCTGAACCAGTTCATTACCAAAAGGATGCTGGCTTGGGTTCAGCCCCAGATACAAACCTTGTGATAACAAACAGAGCACTGAAAGCCAGCAGGAGAAGTTTCCATCACTTTTGAAAGCTGGAATGGAAATAGGGAACACTGAATAAATATGTAAGTGCCTGGTGTGGTGCTGGCAGCCTGGTGGTGCCTCAGTTTCCCAGGAAACCCCACTGCCCCAGCCAAGGGACCTGCCAGAAAGGAGTAAAGAGAGAAGCAGCAGCCAAACATAACTCAGCCTTTCATTGGTTTTAATATTTTGAGGTAAACTTGATAGAAAAGGAAGGGATTTCTCTTTGCATGTGCCATGATTTATATTTTGAGGTGAGCTGTATCTCTGTTTTACTGGAAGATAAATGTGCTCTGTATTCTGCTGCTGTTATCTATTACTTTTCTCTCTCTAGCTCATGTAGAAGAAACTTCAATGTGCCTGAGCTGGGAGCTGTCTTTCCTGAGGGATTTGTGGCATGGACCCGTGTGTCCCAGAAGTGCCACAGTCATTATTGTATTTCCATTTTCCTGCAATGTTCAGCATTTTTTTCATGTCACCTTTCTTGGAGTGTTCCTCTTATTATTTTCTGTGCTGGTTTAAACAGTCCACAGCATCTGTTCCTAATTTTATAAAAGTATGAAATTCCATTCCTGGATCTGTTTGAAGCATGGGAATCAAATACACACACACACACCTCCCCTGTGGAACAAAGCATCTTTTTGCCATTAAAATATATTATGCCTAAATATATATTTGGGGAGAAAAAAATCAGTATCACATTTATATTGTGAATTGGAGAGTAGATAGAGGTAAGTCACCCAACCCAGTCTCTAGTTTGCCTGGATTTAATTGGGAGCTGCATCCCACCAGTGTGGCAAGTGGTGCTGGGCAGTGGGGCTGTGAGCAGGCAGGTGAGTGCAAGGGATCAGGATGGTCCAAAAGGGTTGTCCAGCCCTGGCACAGCTGCTCAGGGCAGTGGTGGAGTCCCCATCCCTGGAGGGGTTTAACAGATGTGTGGATGTGGCACTTGTGGACATGGGTTAGTGGTGGCCTTGACAGTGCTGGGGGAACACTTGGACTTGATGTCCTCAAAGGGCTCTTCCAGCCTAAGTGTTTGTGTGTCTCTGTGGTGGCACAGACAGAGAGGCACTGCCAGCCTGTGGGGCTGTGCCCTGGCTTGGCACTGTGTCCCTGTGGGTAATTAATGCTGTTGGTGTTATGGCATTTCTGTGTGAGGGTGGTGTGAGAGCTGCAGGAGCTCTCAGTGCCTGCTGGAGTGCCAGCAGTCTGTGCAGGGCTTACAGAAATGCATTCTCTCCTGCCACATTGCCTGTTGCTGGGCTGTAGGAAGGTGGGTTTGGCTGTCCTCCACAGCTGTACACATATTTGCTTCTGAAACTGTGCTTGAATTTGTGTTTCTTGCAGCTCCTCCTCTGCCATCAGAATGGCCTCACAGAGAGCCATCACTATCTCTGAGCACTTGAGGATGTGAGCGTAGGGGAGGAGAAAAGGTGGTGAGTAAGAAATTAAGACAGTGAAGAAGAGAGCTTGGCTTACGTGCTGAGAAGGGCAAGTTGATAATGATTTTTGCAGTCTGCCTACTATTCCAGCAGAATCTGAGTCTGTTGCAGGATCTGAACCTGGACAGCAGGAGAGCAGATGTCTGAACAGGGTCTGAGCACAGCTGTGATTCATGGCTGAATGACTTGGGATGATAGATGGTCACTGCTCAAAGGGTAACTGCCTTCTGCAGCCAGGGACCTTCTCTGGGTCAGTTACGTCCAGGGAGGCCTGGAAAATACCAAGCTGCCCTTTCAAAGCATCTTTAGATGGTTGGCTGTTTTTCTCACTTGATCTGTGCTGAGAGCAGGAACCAGTGCAACAGGGTTTGATTTCCTTTGAGATGCCTGGTTTGGTACTTTTTTCTCGCAGTGACTTTGGCTGGCTTCAGCTCAGCCCCTCTCTGAATGTGGGAAGGGTGCATATGGAAGTAGAATGAGTTGCAGCCATATCACAGTGTGGCTGGTGTGGATTGCATTTCCCTCTCTGCTTCTGTTCAGCCAGGACTGGAGGCACCAAGACCACGTGTGCAATGACAGAAAGCATGTGCATGGTGGATCTGCTGCCTGAGCTGCCTTCACACTTGTGCTGTTTGAAAAGGAGCAGCTCAGTCCACGCTGGGTTTACTGGAAGATTTGGCTTGAAAATAGGTGTCTGATTAAAACATTGAACTTTGCTTGTATTGCTGCCATTATAGTTCAGACCCATCACCCAGCTGAGGTTGGGACTCTGGAACAGGAGGAACACAATTCTTACAGGGAGATGATTCTCAGTCCCTTCTCTTTGGAGTTTTATCTGAGATTTCCATGTAGCATCCCATCTCAGGACTGCATCAGCAGATGTTTTACCTTTTATATATATGATGAGATTTTCATCTGGAGATCTCAATTAATTAAACCTTGTAGTACTACTTTGAGTTATGTGAAAGCTGGCTCTGTACCCTCGCTGCTCTTGCTCCCACATGATGTTAAACTGCTGAAGCAGTAGGTAACTGACTGAAACCAGATTAAAGCTCTATTATTCACATAGATGTTAATCATGAGCAGGGATTCTTTGCACACTGCAAAGCTCCACATATCTTGCTGGGCTTTGAAGGAAGAGCAAGGCTAAAAATAAAGGGTATGAGTGATTACCATGTCCTCCTTCAGGGAGTGGGTTAGCTGTGCTTTTGAAGAACTGGAATGAGCTCTGGAGATGTTCGTAGAGGACTTATCTTGGTTTTCAGCACTCTGTCCCTGAGCATAGAGTTTGGATGGGGGTGTCTCTTACGTAAATGCAGAGCTTGGGTCAGAAACTGATCCTGCTAAATGGGCTAGAAAAAGTGGCAGCTTCAAAACCGGAAATAATTGGGTATTTATAACCCAGTCGGAAGTGTGTTGGTGCTCTCGGTTTGCTTATGTAGTGCCCCTGTGCAGCTGATTATTGTGGAGCACACAAGTAGTGTGACTGGTTTCTTTAGGAATATTGCTCGGGCAGAAGGCATTCTTGGAGCTTGTGTCATCTTTAGGAATGGAGCCCTTTCAAACAGATTTGCTATAATAGGATGCACTGGAGAGAACATAAACACAAGAAAATAATGGCAGGAAATACTCTCACTTAGAAAAAATACTCAGACACGTCATTTATGTCAGTTTTCCTGTGAGAAATCTGCCTAGTAATAAAAGCTTTAAAAGTGCCCCAAACCTGAGGCCAAAAGCAACTTCATTCTGAATTGTTTTCTACGCCCTGTGAATGTAGTGAGTTCAGCTTTGCAGTGGGTACTTCACAGAAGTACTAATTCAAGTACTGGAGGGAAGAGGCCAGCCACCAGAAAAATTTGGAACCCATGATCCTTTCTTATCAGTGGCTTCTATTAATATGGATTTCCACCCTCATTTACTGCTTATGAGCTAATATGGGACTTCCGTGTTGAAATGCTTGATTAAGTTTCTTGTTTGACTTGTCCATCAGTGGATAGAAATGCTGGAGTGATTCTCTCCTGCCACATGGCAAGTCTGAAACCCATGTTTGCCTGTTGCTGGGCTATAGGAAGGTTTGTCTGTCCTCCACAGCTATACACGTACTTGCTTCTGAAACTGTGCTTGAATTTGTGTTTCTTGAAGCTCCTTCTCTGCCATTAGTAACTTGCAGGCAGGGTCTTACAAGGCTGGTTCTGCTGCTGTGTGGATTTGGGCCCTTGCAGAGGTGCCACACAACATGGGGTGTGTGCCACTGCTCCATCTTCCCTTCAGTCACCGACACTGCCCCCCTTTTGCTGAGTTCATGCCATTAAGTAAAATGCTGTCTTGGGAGGTTGCAGGGTGTTGTGCTGTATGTGTTGTCGATGAGCTCAGAATTCCCTGTTTTGTCTCCTAAGGAAATCCTTTCCTGGCTCTCTGAGCAGCTTATGTGGTCCTTCATTCCCACGAGACCTTCCCATCCTGATGTCTTCAACACGAAGTGGCCCCAGTGCTATACACAAGTATCTGAAACAGGAAGGGACCAGTGACCTCGCAGTGTGGCGAAGTTTTGATCCAAGGCTTCCCAGGCTCTGGCTGTGATGCTGCCCTGTGGGGAGGTGAGCATCCCTTCTGCCCACTGTTGTGTCTGGCATATCCAGAGAGTCACTGCAAATTTCTCGAGGCTGGTAGAATCAGGTTGAACAGTCCAAGGTTTGGCCATGCAGTTTCGAGAACCCACTTTGATCTGAACCTGATAACTCCACTCAGGACAGATCCTCTAGAGCTCCAGGAGGCTGGCTACAGGCTCTTCTCCACTTGCCTTATTAGCATTATGTCTGTCCTCAAGACCCGCTCTTCACAGGACAGGTCACTGCTTTGTCTGAAGGTGCTGGGGAATGGTGTATATTAGGATGTATGGGGTATTCTGCTCTCCAGAATAATTTCCCTGTTTTGGGCTAGTTTTGCTTTGCCACCCCTGTGCAACACATGGAGAGGCTGCACTGGCAGAGTTTCAGTAAAAGCCAATCCTGCAAAAGTCCTGGTTATCTTGGATGTGCTTTGTTATTGTATTGTAGGGTTTAAGTTTGTTTAATTAATAACTGGGAGGAGGAAATCTTCTCTTTCTCAGAGCAGCAAGGAAAGATCTCACCATCTCAGTCATTGAGAAAGAAGCAACTGCCAGCAATACTGCAGTCTCTTTGAAATGTGATTATATGGTTCAAGCCTAGCCCTGTGAAGTGTAATAAAAAGCAGCAGGAGACTATAGCAAGGCTGGAATACCATGCTGCTGCCTGTTTTTACCAGTTCATACTGCCTTTTGAAGAGTTGTTGTCTTGGCAAGAGGTTGGCCAGCAGCCTGAGCAAGGCAGAGCCAAAGCGAGGAGAGGTCTGGGGTCCTGGAAATAGTTACACCTTTCAAATGGCTGTCCTTGGAGTACAGGAAATATCTAACCTGCATTAATGATAATGAGAACAGAGAATCCACACTCCAGGTGTGTGCGTATGTTGTCTTCTTGTGCAAGACTTTTGGCAAGAGAGCAGCACAGAGGGCCGCAGGGTCAAACCGGACACTGGCAGAGGTGATACCCAGACACATTATATAGTCAGAGGATTTGCTTGTGGTTTCAGAGATCCTTAATCCAAACTAAGGCAAAAAAGGGGTCAGTGTGTTGGCACTTGCAGTCAAAGTTCAGTGGTCTGAGAGCACGAGGGCTGAGAGGACCACCCTCCTCTGGGTCCAGGTGGCCCCATGAGGCGCTGCGTTAGTTGCAGCCAAGTCACTGCAGAGAGCCAGGGAAGGTGTTGGGCATTTTGTTCCTTGTTCTGCCATCTCTCTTGTGGCCTCTTTCCCCCAGGGTTATTTTTGTGTGTCTCTCCAGCCTGGTGCATTGTGTTGCTGACGTTTCTGTCCTCCCACGCTGCTGCCTTGCCCCTCCTTTCCTCATCCCGAGATCCCAGCCTGCCTCTTTGAGACCATCATCATGTTTAGCTCCCAATACGTTTCACAGACCTGTTGCAACTCCAGTTTACACAGATGAGGTTTGGCATAACTGAAACATACATCATCCCTTTCCTTATGGTAAGTGGGGAGAACAGAGGGTATTTCCCCAGCTCCTTCCCTGCAGCCCCTGGAGTTACAGCATGGGAGGGTCTTCCCTGTGAGCGGCTGAGGGTGAGACTGTGATGGATTGACTCTGCCTTCTGTTCACGCCAGCACTGCCTTTCATGCCCTGTTGCTATTTGTGTTTTTTGATGAATGATTAATTAGAAAAATAATCATTTGTAAATTGTGAGCGAACCAGACGTTTGGCCTTTCCTGTAGGGAAATTGAGGCTCCAAGCTCTGCTGCAGCATGCAGCCTGCTCACAAATGCAGGAGTATTCCCAGGCTAGTGATGAATTTACATGAAGTTCCCTTTCAGCATTTTAATGACTGTTACAGCTGAGTAACTAATGAAAGATATTAACAAACAGAAGAAGTAAATATTTAATTTTTCTATAGCATTTTTCCAGCTTGTGGCAGCCAGTATTTTAAATGTACATTTAAAAGGATTCCTGCCCCAATCTCTCCACCTCTGCCTGGTGTACAAAGCTTGCTGTACGTGCTGGACAGGATGAACATCTCTGTGGAGATATTTTACCCCAAGGTGGGCTGTTCCTCTGCTCTGTTGTGACAGTCAGTGGTCAGCATTCAGTGTGATTTAGCACAGCCCAGAAGGCATGTCCCTGCACCAGGGATTGTTGCAGCTTGTGGTCCCCTGAAGATGAGATGGCCACAACAAGGTCATTTGGTAAACTACAGTGATTAGTGACTCCATCAAGAAAAGCTGCTGAACGCAGCAGGGAGCAGTCATTTGAAATGTCTCAACTCTGATAATTTACCTTCTTCCACCCTTTGGTATTTCACCTCCTTCCTTTGCCTGAAAAAGCCTGCTGGGGAAGATTTTCTGTGGGGCCTTGTTACCTCGCAGCAGATTCTCTTGCTTGTTTTTCTGTTGTTTTCCTCTGTGGTTCACCAGGATGTGATGATCTGGTTTACTGGGGCTTGGGGTCAAGTTGAGGGATGCTCTCCAGCCTGAAAGGTTCTGCCCATGTTATATTCAGACATGCAGGGAGAATTGGGGCAGAAGTTGCCTAGAGGAAAGGTTTGCAAGGAGGATTTGTCAGCGGCTTCAGGGGTGTTTGTTATTCAGCAAGCATGGGGCTGGCTGTATGATTTTGGCACACAGTGAAGCAAAGCTGTGCATGGACGATGTCATGGTGGGGTGGCTGGTCCGACAGTCCCGGCGTGTCCAGGAGCAGTGCCAGGCATGGGGACACAGCGTGTTCATCCCCACCTCACTGGCAGCCTCGTGCCTGCTCTGCCATCCAGGCTCATGGCAGCAGACTCAGCCAGAGGTCCCAGCCCAGCTAGTTTGATTCTGTGCAGTTCTGGAGAGCTGGGAAGGAAAGAAGTGTTTGCAGGTACAAGCTATGAACAAATGAGGCAGCTGAGATCTTTGTCTCTTAGGCATAATGTGCTTTGCAGGGGGAAGAATAAATCTGTACTCCAAGCCTGCAGGAGCTTCACCAAGCATTTATTTAGTGAAATTTGGCCAGTGTGGTACACCCACTATGTCATTGTGGTTGTCCGTGCAGGGCCCTGCATGATGTCAGTCTCTCTGCGTTGTCTCTGGCTGGATCCTTGTTTTCCACGGAGCTGGTCCAGGCTCCACACGGCTGGGATCCAGCTGCCTCGGCTCTTCCCCACGCTCATTTAGTCTCCCCAGCCTGCCATCTTTTACAGCCAAGAAAAACTTCTGCTAAGTGAACCAAAGCATTCATCTGGATGGAGATATATGTATGTAGCAAGAGTCTGTGTGTATTTGTTTTTTTTTTAAGAGCTCATCAGAGTAGATCATAAAGCCAGAGTGAAATGGAGTGAAATGTCTGATTTGAGACAGTGTTTCTTAAACACTGGTTTCTTGCAGATCTCCTTTCTACCTACATCTAGACTTAATTGCCTCTCCTGCTTCTGTCTGTGCACTTTGAAATATATAAGAGAATGCAAGAACGGGGCCTTCCTTCTCAGGGCAGGAGACAGGATGGAGACTGTCAGGATCTAACCCACCACTTGTGAGGGAGGGGAGGGGAAATGGAGGCTGGATGCTCCAAATGCAGTGTTTCATGCTCACATGAGTGAATGGCTCCTCAGTGGGTCTGTGTTCTCCCATCTTCTGCTCCCTGTGTCTGAGGTGTCTCCCCTCAGCTGGTCTCTGTCCTTGCTGAGCTGGGAGGTGATGATTCCTGCTTGCCATGGAGGGGATGTGGGCTCCTGCTCCCTCAGCAAGTGCCAGGTTGAAGCTAAATGCCCTGATCCTGGCTGGCAGCAGGGAAGGGTTTCACAGAGCTGCTCAGTCAGGATCTGGTGTCCTTTGTGTGTGGGGTGGGCTCAGGTCTGTGTGACCCACCAGCTCCTGTGTTCAGTGGGAGTCCAGGGGGAGAAAGGCCCCTGGTACCAGCTGTGGATGGTGCTGCTGCAGTGGGGGCAGCCTGGCAGAAAAATGTGAGCTTTTGTTCTCTGCTGCCTTTGGAGTTACTCCTGCTGGGCTGGATGTCACTGGGTGCTAGGCTGGGTTTGAGGTTGGGTTCTTTGGCAGGACTGTCTTCTGTGATGCTGGACCAGCTCCTTTCAGAACTGGCCTCTGTGCTCGGACAAAGCAGGGCACATGAGTTTAACTGGCCTCTGCCTGGCTGATTTTTCTCCCATTGCAAGCACCTAGCAAAGTTGTTTGCCTTCCTAAACAACCCTAGGAAGGTTTTTTCTTCATTTCTGAAATGCTGAAGGGGATTAGATCATATAGTGGAGTATTCAACTGTCAAGTGATTTACAGCAAAGATGCAGTTGAGTTATGAGAGCTGTTAAAATGCCTGTTAAAGTACTAAATGCTTTTAAAAACTCATATTATTTGGCTGATAGAATGTAAAGGTCTGATGGAGCTATTACTTTGCTCTGTATAAATCCATTTGGGCAGGTGTTATTTACGTACACCGTGACTGTTGTGGATTGCAGTGACCCAAAGCCATTACCACTGGATGGTTGTACATCAGCCTGCTCAAGCCAGGCAGTGGCCCCGTTCCTGGTGGACTGTTGGATCAGAAGTCCTTGCTCTGATTAAATTTAGCCTCATCTTAGCAGTACTGGGGTGATTTGAGGGGTAGCATTGAGGCATGCTTGTGTCTGGAAGTGATGGCTTTCAGCAGTGCCCTGAAGTGATCCCTCTTTTCACTGAGGGCTTCAGTGCCTTGACACACTGGCTTTCTAGAAGGCTTTGTCAGAAAAGCAGTAGGTCTGTTGTTCCAGAAAACATGGATGCATCTTTGCTCAGCACTGATATTTCTCACATCCCAACATTTCTCATGATGGACGTGAGCAAGCAAGCCTGAATAAACACTTTTAGTGTTTATACTTACTTTAAAAGAAACAGGGTAAATTTGTGGTCTGTGAACTCTGATAGTTGATATTTATTTTTAAAACCAGTTTTGCACCTGCTTTTAAACATATTTGCCCAGAAGAAACAGTGGGGAGTCAGTAAGTTTACCACAGATTTATGGCTGTGTCAGACCTCCTCTCTTCCCTAGACCTTTGTAACCCAGCAGAGTCACCGTGATCTTCTGGTTACCTGACACTATAACCACTGGAGACAGTCCAAGTCTGTTCCTGACAAATAAATACGGGAAACTTTTGCCAAGTATGCGTGGTGTCCTCTAGTGTACAGCACTCCTGGGTTGCTGTAGCTGTCTGGTCAGGATGCCCTCGTATCCTACATCCGAATTCATGTGCTGCTGGCTTTGTGAACAGCAGATGTACACCCTGGTATATCTTCCTTGCACTGACAGCCCATGGCTGATCCAGAGGAAAAACTTCACTCCAGCTTCTCATCCAGTGAATGAAAAATTAATTCTTCTGGCTTCCTGGACCGTTGTATACCTACGAAGGGTTGCAGTGTTGTGCTGTGTAAATTTGTGGTGGTGTACAGTAAATATTATGCTTTAACAGTCGCAGGTCTGACATTTCTGTTGAGTTATGTACCATAATGTTCCAACACCATGGGCTGAATTTGATCTTAACTACGTGGGTGCCCTTTAGTGCACGCCTGAAGAAAATTGGCCACTAAACTTGCAGGTTCATGTGCACAGTCAGTGATTGAACAATCTGGTGATGGCCCAAAAGGTATGAAATTAATTTTCAGGTACAATAAACAATATTTCAGCCCTGACTGGCTTGACGGAAGCTTCATCTTCCAGCACTAGGTATTGAAATGGGTTGCAGGATTGCATTGAAGAAGGGATTTGTTCTGCCTGTCTCTTTAGTGCAGAGGAAGCTCATGAAGTCGTGCCCAGGCAGTGGCAATGCAGCCGGGTGCTGCTTCACCCGAGCGGTGCCTCTCTGCAGCTGGAGGTTTGGAATCATCATTACCTATCTTACAAATTCCGCATTGTGGAGATCAAGCAGTGATATTTTTTCTTCCTGCTTACCTTTGTACAAGCTGGGCATAGTCCAGTCCAAATGCATTTTATCACTGACTCTTTTGGAAAAGGAATTTCTGCACTGTTTCTCCATTGACCAGTGAGGGGCTTTGCAGGACTCCTTTTCCTGCAGACGGACACTGGCTGGGCACAAATGCAAGGATGCTCAGGATGGCTGTGCGACTGCCTGTCCAGGTTTCAGTTGCAGTGCAAGTGTTGCCAGTGACTGGGAATTTTCTGTGCAAGGAAATATCTGAAGAGGCTGCAGCAGAAAGTGTCTGTTATGGGATATGTGGTCTGTGGTCAGCTGCAAGGGGAGTTCACAGCAGCAAGACCAGCAAAGACTTGGTGCCATGAGGTGCTGGACCCTTGGGACAGGATCATCGAGAATGTACCAGCAGCAGCTGATCTTGTGTCTGCTCCTCTGTTAACATATTTGCACACTTCTCCCCATATTACCTCAGCTTTGCGTTGGAAGAGTGTTTGTGAAGTTTGGAAGCACAGTAGAAGCAAACCCACTTGATCCACATCATGGAGCAGCCTTTGGTGTTAATTGTTCCCACTGCTAGCTCTGTGGGTTCCGTTCAAACCAGGCCCTAGATAAGGAAGTGGTGTCAGAGCCATCTTCACCTTTCTTGCTTGGATTCAGAGGCTGGGGAATGATAAGTAATGTATTACACAAATTTAGCTCTTGTTTTTACTCTCCTGTTTATAATTGTCAAAGGTTTGAGCCTTCTGAAATAATAAGGTTAAGTGGCCCTCTTTGACCTTAGCTGAATAGGAAAAAATATAGTTATTGAGGGACTCGGGCCATTACACCTCAGCAGTGAGGAATCCGAGGCGTTGGAAAAGCCTGCTAAATTAAACTGCTTAATGCCAGACACTCCAAGGTGACTTACGGTGCTGCAAAAACATAAACATCCATAACTGTGACTGCTGCAGGCCAGGAGTGGGTTTGCCACAGGCCTGTGCCTAGGCTGGTGAATAGGAGTGGTGGCAGATGAGCTCCCATGGGCATCATCTCGCTGGAGATGCTGGGTGCTGGCTCCACTGTGGTACCCGAGCCAGTCCTGTGCGGGTCCCAGGCTGAGCTGTGCTCTCACCCTTGGTTTCACAGCATGTGTTTCGTGTGGAGCCTGGCCAGGCTGCAGGATGCCTTGCAGTGTGGCACGGGCCTGTCACTTCTCCAGGGAACCTCTCCAGCTCTGCCTCCAGGGAGGACAGGAATGGAGGGCTCTCCGGAGCTGTGCCCCTTGTTCGTGGTGTTTGCTGCTCTTTTTCTCAACAGTCTGACAAAGGAAAAGCTTATTTTCATGTGGGAGTTACTTTTTAGATGCTGCCTGTCTTACCCTATGGAGCAGGAGGCAGATGAAGCATAACTGTCTGATGTGAAGTTTGATTAAGGCCTTGGTAGCCATAATGGCCTTTTCCTAGAAGGAGAGCAAGCCTGTTGCTAACTTAGGACCCGATCCAACGAATCATGGAAATGGCACTGAAAAATCACCCTCGCAGCGCTGTTTGGATGTGGCCTTAAAAAACATAGTAGGTTTGGGCTTGGATAGCCATCTCTCTGCTCCAGGTAGGGCCTCAGAAGAAGAAATGTCCTTTGTCCTTGAGTCCAGTGTCATGGCGAAGAGCAAGCTGCCCCCACTGTTGGGCACAAACATCTGTATATCAGCCTGTGCACTTCAGTACAGCGACCACTGGTGCCCAAGCTGATCTGCACTAGGTGAGATCTTGGCTCAGGGTTGCCTTTTCTGTCCACTCCTCTTCATCTAAATTATTGGCAGTCACAGAAATTCCTGCTCACAGATGTGTTTGCTCTAACATTTGGAGAAAGGGGGTTCAGAGCTGGACTGAAATAGACTTGTTGAACGGTGCTCTGGCATAACCACTCTCCCATACTAAAGAAAAGCTTCTTCAGCAAGCACATGGAATAAATTGGCATGGTTAGTCAGAAGCCAGATGGAGCAGAAATCCAGATTAAATAGAACAGAGTCGGATTCGAAGAAATGCCGAGCGAAAGCAGAGCGTGAGTTCGAGGTGACTCGGCGCTGCCCTTAAACTGAACAATCACTGTTCCCCCAGCCCCCGCCGGCAGCTCCGGCACGGGATCGGTTCTGTGCTGGAAATGAACTCCTCCTACACAGCTGAAGATTCAACTCCCAAAGCCAATCAGCAGCATAGGGATCTAATTTCCCCTCTGCTGTCTAAATAAAATGCTGCTGCAGATGGAAGGCTCCCTAGAAGCTGCTGCTGGACTGCTTCCACCTTTTTGTGAAAGCTCCACTGAGGCGTGGTACAGTGTGCAGTAACATAACCCATTGAGTGCCGTGATCCCTGGAAAAAATGTCAGGGGGAGAGAAACTGGGAACAAGCCTTGAGATTCAGGGTTGGAAATAATGATATAAGAGCAAAGTATTAATATTTCACAGCGCAATCTGCTTTGTAGAATACAAGGGGCTTGGGGAAGGAGCAGATGGACGGAGCTGAGTATGTGTTTCCCAAGGAGATGGCATTGTGTCTGTTGCTTTGTTAGTTGGAGCTCTAAATACTGAAACAAAAGCACAGAGAAGAAAAAGGCTGAAATTTAAATTTGATGAGTTGCTCTTTCTTCTCAGTTTGGGATTAATCTGGAGCTGTTGTGGTTCAGTCTGTGCAGGTGTTTTGGTTGTGTGTGTCCTGTGTGCACCTCTGTGCACGTGTGTGTCTGTGCTCCTGCAAACCCTCCAGGGTTAGCACAGGCCCGGAGCTGTCCTAGGAGCTCATCCCATCACAGCTCCCAGCACTGAGCCTGGCCTGGCATTAGCACACACCGAGGTAAATACAGCTCTGCAGGTGCTCTGGCAGCCACCTGCACAGGGCCACACCCCATTCTAAACTCTGCAGAAGCTGAGGTTGTGCCCTAGGAGACATGCAGGCTGCTGGCCACGTCTCCTGGGCAATGGTTCTCTCCTGAATTGCAGACATGCAGCTTCCAGTGTGCAGGTGAAAGTGTGCAGCAGAACCAAGGGGCAGCCCTGCTCCTCCAGCTTCATCACGACTTGCAGATTTTCACACTTTCTGACCTGAGCAAAGGTTCGGCTGGACCTTCAAGTCATATTCCCTGTGTCCAGTGAACACAATTAGGTTGTGCATTAAGTTAACTCTTCAAATTTTTGATGCTCTGGTTTGGCTACCTAAGAGGAAAGACTATATTCTCTTGGGATGAGTGTACCATGGTCAGGAGCTGGAGTTATCTCTTAACATGGAGAGGCTGGGAAATGGATGCAGAGAAGGGCCTGAACCACGCCAACTGGTTCAAAGCTTATGCCAAACCAGTAGAATAATTCCTGAAAGATCTCAGGGATACTGGGTGGGGTCTGAGTCAGTGTGTATCACAGTTTGAGTTGTAGCTGCACATTTCAGTCCTGAATGTGAATTCCCTTCTCTTTAGCAACCAAGTTGTCTGAACTGGAGTCACCATGGTTTTTAGAAGTGGTCTTAAAAATATTAATTAACCTTCTGCAGTTGCGGAGAAGCTGCAACTGTGGACAACTGTGCAAGAGAAGGACTTGAGGGGCTTTGAAAGTCTTTCAAGAGCACACAAGGGAGATGAATGTTCTGTGGCCACGGTGCTGCCCTCAGAGCCTGACCTGGTCACTGCGTGTGATAGTTCCCAGCTGGGTCCTGCAAGGAGGTCCTTCTGGTGTCCAGCTACCAGGCACTGAGGGCTGTGTTCTTTGTTGGTGAAATTATACATAAACGTACACACTCTGAAGCTCAGCCCTGGGACTGTTCACTGTAAACATTGCATTGTCCCACAATTTACATTAATGAGGATGATTTACATTTATATAGCTCCTTTCATCCCGATGGATCTCAGAGTGCCTCACAGACTAAAATATCCAGGGCTTCATCACAGCAATGTGAGCTGGTTGTGGTGTGAGCCAGCCAGGCAGGACAGATGCACCTGAATGTTTCTTTGTCTTGAGCAAGAAGTGTTTTGGGGAAACTGGCCAAATATTTCATCCTGTGCAGACCTGGCTGGACCTTGTAACTGAGATCCCGTCTGAAAGACCAGCTGTGGAGAGCTTGGTGGTTTTGTGCTTTATCTATACCTGGAGCAGCAGGGACTGAGGTGACGTCCCGGTGTTTTCCAAATGTCTCACAGAAGGTGGGATGCCCAAGGAAAGTTCTTTTAGTGGCCCCTAGGTCTGAGGTGCAGCCCTTGCCCAGTTCATCTCCAGACCCTTACCAGAGGGAGGCAAGGATCCACAGGGATGAGATGAGGGACTTGTCCTTTGGGGCTGCACTCCTGTGGGAGAGCTGGGGTCTGTGGAGTTTGTCTCCCATGTGCTCCTGCACTGTGAGCATCTCTTTTGGGGTTCCTGTTCACCCCTCACATTGCTTCTTGCTGTGCTGAGCCCCACTGTGAACATGGGATTCCTCCTTTGGCCTTTGCCAAAAGAGAGTTTTAAATGTTCACTTGCTTTATTTTTAGGTGTTTATTTTAAATACTACCGATATTTCCAGGGAGCATTTGTAAACGAGGACTCTATGAAAGTTATTTTTGTGCATTAATTCATGAAGCAGCTTCAAAAATTCATGAGGTAAATAGAACTTTCTGCCAGGAGGCATCGGGGTGCCTTTTCTGCCCTCCAGAGCGGAGCAGACATTTCAGTGTAACTCAGTAACTCTTAAAACAGAGTCTCCTGATCTCAGTGTGCTGATTAAGGAACTCAGACAGGCTGCAGAGGTGCTTTATGTGTCTTTAAGATGTCCTTGTTTCACCAGCCTTCACAGTGATCTTATTTCAGCAGGGATTAAGTGAGCTGCAGAAATACACCTGGGTGGCAGAGGCAGCCACTGTCCCTTGTGCCTGTCCTGGAGCTGCACGGGGCTCTCCTGGCCCATGGAGTGGCACTGGCTCAGCTGCTCTCCTGTTCCCAGCACGATCCCTCCTGGTGCGGTGGCTGGAAATGTGGAGTGGCTCTGCGGGGATCAGCACAGCGCTCTGGGGTGACCGAGGGGTGAAGTCAGCTCTGCTGGGGGATTATTTTTATCAGGCTAAAAGCAGCAGTGATTTAAATGGAGCAGATTCTGCCAGGGAGGCCAAGCCTCACTGGTGCCTGCTCTGGTATAGCTAGAGATGGGCTCCTGGGGCTGGGGTTGGTTTAAGGGGTCACTCTGCAGTCGCTGAAGTGATGTCAGTATAAAATGAATGCGGAGGAGAATTGGGTCTCACACCTCCAAGATGGGTTAAACTAAACCAGAACAAGCTGGGTTTTCTCTGCAATGAGCAATGTGGAACTGTTTATAAACAAATCTTCAGAGTAAATTCATATGTAGAGAGTCTTCCTTCCTTCTTATCTTGTAGTAGGATCTTCCTCTAAATATTAAGCTGCATGTTTGGATGTCTAAAGTAGGGAATAGCAAAGTGCTTCACAATAGCTGAAGGACCAGACTGAGCCTCTTCTTGATCTGTGAGGAAGGAGTGATGTCCATTTGTGCTGGCTCCTGCCCCAGCTCTCTGCTTCTCTTTGGATGCCAAACCTACAGCAAGTGTGCTGCTGCTCCTGGGTGTGGGATGTGTTTCAGGCTGGACAAATGTTCATTGTGGTTTGCACAAAGGTTGCTTTTCTATGCACAACACAAGTCTTGAAAAGAGAAGGTAAAAAATGCTCTCCAGACTCTCTTGGGATTATTTTTTTTTCCAGGTAGCTTCTAACCTTGAATGATACTTAGTGTTTTTCCATTAACACCAGTGGGGCTCAGGCTTGTGTAAGATTTAGGGGTACTCCCTCCTCCTCCTCCTCCTACTAAATGCTTTTTAAATTATCCACTAATGAGTAATCAGAAATTTCTAAAAGGACGTATGGCTTCAGTTCTTTCACAGACAGTGGGATCTGTGCAGCTTTGCAGTTTGTAGACAGCTATAAATGGTAATGAAGAGCACATTAAAACCCTGCCTCCATAGCATGGCTCTAATTGCTGTTGATTTGCTGCTTGATTTGGTGGAAGAGGCTGGGCCAGAGCTCTCAGATGTGCCTGTTAATGATCACCCAGGCCCCAGTCAGGGCACGCTGCCGTGTTTGTGTTGGTGCACTGTCGATAAACTCCCCATTAGCGACCCTCCCTTCCCTCCACACTTAGAACCTCTCCCAGGCCAGGCTGTCCAAAGTTATCCCCCTTAGAAATGAGAACTTCTGTCAGACCTCACAGTCAGCCTGTAAGAGAGCTGAGAAATTACTTCCTAACCTCCTAAGTCTGCCTTTATTCCTGGAGTATCTGTTGTATCTCTGTAAAGCCTGACCTGTCGACTGCCTGAGCATCCTTCTGCACCGTGTGCGTGTGACCCAAGGGATGGATAGCCCTGATGTCTCCAGGTGGCACACCTGGGATTCCAGGGGGGCCTTAGGGGGCTCTTACAGTGTGGGCAGGGCTGCCCAAGTGACACTCGTGGTGGCAGCAGGTGCAAATGCAAGGCTCAGAAGCTGTGCTCCCTGAAATGCCTTTGTGCAGCAGAGAGGAGTCAGGAGCACGTGCATTGTTAGGAAGGTCAGATGAGGTCTCACCTACAAAATGGATGTGTTTGGTTTAGCAGCTGTGTTTGAGAAGTGTGGGGATTTGCTTCCCTATAGTGTTCTCTGGGTTTGTTAAACCTCTGTAGTTAGAGGAGCAGAAGAACCATTGAATTATTTGGTCCATTGAGCTGATCTGCTGTGAAGACTCACTTGTACTTTTAACATGCTGCAAGTTCACCAAAGCTGCACGGCCCAATGCAGTGTGCAGATATTGCACATCTTTGGTTCCACAGCACTACGGGGGAAACAGAAGAAAGGAGGTGTCTTAGTTTAGGGCAAATGTGGGAGGAAACCAAACGGCAATATTTGTTAAATATCAACAAAGGAATTGTATTATTTCTTGGAGAAACCTTGTGATGGTCTCTGAACTGAGGTTCCTCCTCTTTTCCCATACCATCACCCACATATTGAGCCATATGTCCTGGCAGCTGGTTGGTGAGAATCCACCAAAGTCCTGTGCAATAAGGCATTTTCAGTAGTGATTTAATGTTTAGATGATTACAGAATGCAGTGGATTACCTGATTACTTTGTGTGTATTTCTGCAGGAAATATGCTGGAGTATTTTATATCAGTTTTTTTTTTTGTTTTGTTTTGGGGGACTTTTTTGTTTTGTTTCCTTAAAAGGGGATGGAGTGCTACCTATGAGAGATTGAGAAGTGTAGACAGTAGTTTTATTATCCTCCCAGTGCTGGCCTCTTCTGTCTTTACAAATGCTCTGAAGCCACAACTCTGCATAAGAAAAATGGATTTGTCACTGAATTTTCATGCTTCATCCTCGCAGAAATGTAAGTGTTGTCCTGGGCTTTAGCACTGTGCCTTCAAGCTTGGATTTAATGCTGATCATTATACTTTTAGAGCAGGTTACATAGAAAAATAGAGGCATGAAGCACATCCAAAAGCAAGCAGCCTTGCTTTCTCTCCCATTTTATTCTGGTGAGGATGCTGAATATTTATTAAGAAAATCCCACAATCCCACTTTTAAAGAGGGGGGGGGAAAAAAAAAGACCTCTCTATTTTAGAAAGGAACAGCTGTAAAATGCAGCTGTTGAGCTTAATTGTACCTCTTACAGCCCAGTGCTGGGGAAAGAGGGAGCTGAGCACATCAAGGGAGCCCGGGAGCCGTGGCTGTGCTGGGTTAGGGTGGTTTGGAGCTCAGCAGTGGAAGGAGCATCCTGCCCTTCTAGGGGATCAAAGCATGGCTGGTGGTACCTGGTCCCACAGGATAACAGGGATGGTTATGGCTGGTGCAGGGGGTTCAGCTGGGTGTTGTGTGACTGCCCAGATTCTCCTCTGCCATGGGAGACAGGTGCTGATGTTTGTTCTCACCCTGCTGCGTTTGAGTGCTTTGGAGAAGGGCATTAGAGATGGGGGTGGTTGTGCACCTTTTAGTGCCTTCTGTGTTCTGCTGCTGCTGTGGTGGGAGTCTCCAGATGGCTCCTTTGACAGCTTCCCAAGATATTTTTATTTCTGTGTTAGCACAATTGTGTTTTCTTTAAAGGAGGTTGTGCTCATTTTTAGGATATATTTTGTGTTTCAGATGTTGGTCGTAGCACAAGAGTTAATTTATTGTTTTGATCCAAGCAGATTTGACCCTGAAATCAAAGCACTGCTGCTTTCAGCTGATGTTTCTGGAAGAGAATTTCTCAGAAACTCCTTCTGAACACCGTTGTTTGGGGATTGGCTTTATCATGTCAAAAGAATAGTTGCCTTGAAAAAACCTTCTATTTGACACCTGAGTGATGATTTCCCTTTTGTTGAGATTCCAATTTAAATCTTCACAATACTGATGGCTTGGTAGCATTACATCTGCTGCACTGAGCGTGCTTGGTTTTGAACGCAAGATCGAAAATTGCCCTTGCTTATACCCTCCCTGCACACTCAGCACTGCCTCACAGCGTGGAATTTCCAGGGGGAAGAGCAGAGGGGCCGAGGGTGTCCTGCTCCCAAGGGCTCCAGTATGGGAATTCAGTCCAGCACAGCAGAGCCAGCTCAAGGCTGCTGCGATTTGGGCCCATTTTCTTTCCATCTTAGCCAAAGTGAGCACAAAATCAAGTGGAACAGCAAGTAAATGCAATATGTTTATTGCATTTTGGTCTGTTCAGTCTCTCCTAAATTCCAGATACAATGTCCTTTCTTTTTGCTTCGCCTTTCTCCTGGTGACTGTGTGGTTTAGAAATTGGTGTTTCTGGCACATTTTCAAGCTATCTTTCAAAATGAACACCTTTCCCTGAGGTGAGGGCAACCTGAGGCCCTGATTGCATGAAGTGTCATTAGCCAAACAGCACCAGAGACAGAGGTGATTAATATACACCCTTGGAGCTTCGTAGTGACGCTTAATAGTATGATCTTGGAGCAAATCATGTAAAGCCTTTGGAGATTCAGCTGGAACCCAGCTCAAGCCTGTGTGCATTTAGCTGCAGATTTCTGGGGTTGTTTTCAACACCCAAATGAGGCACTGGTGTCCTTCCAAGGGGAAAACAAACTGTGCTTTACAGTACTTGCTGTAGGAATGGTGGTGATACCAGTGGCTGCAAACCATTTTGCTTGTTCTTACAGCAACTGGAGCACAGCCAGGATGGTGGCACCAGGACTGGGTCCCTTTGCTTAGGGGTCACTGACCAACCCCAGCTGAACAGGACCACTGTGCAGGGCTTGGTGTTACAGGCCAGGGTGGAGTGTGGTGAGAACTGCCTGGGCCACGTGTTTGTGCTCCCCTCTGTGATCCTGGGTCATGCACAGAGCTGGGATCAGGGGAGGAAGCTCCATGGGAACAGCCTGATGGCCTTGTCCCAGCTCTGGCCACGTGCCTTGGCAATGCCCTTGCGAGGGCAGGATGTTCTGGAGCTCCTCCTTGGAGGAGATGCAGAGCAGATATCCCCATCCCAGTTCTCTGGATCCAGCCAGGGAACCCTTGCTGGTGAGCTTTAGAAGCTGAGCACTGGAGCAGTGGGAAGCAATGTTACAGAATTACAAAGGCATTTTGCTCCGAGCAGCATTTATGTAGCCAAAAATGAGGTGAGAATATAGGGAAGCTGGGTGAAGGCCTTCAGGTTAAAAAAAAACAAACCCAAGGGGTTAGGGACTTGACTCGCTGGGGCAGGTGACACTTAAAATAGAAAACGCTTATCTTTGTTTCCTTTTGAAATATGTCCTGTATCCTTGGGAGGCTTCTTAGCAGCCTTTGGATCAGTGCCCTGCCTATTCAAGGCCCTTTCAGCAAAGGACTATAATTTGCAGCTCGTTTTGGGTGGTTTTTGCTCTGTGCTTCGCAGGACTGTGCTTGGCTGCGCTCTCCTGGAGTGCAGACAAAATGATGTCCCAAAGGACCACACCACCCTCTCACACGGGGGTGGTGGGAGAGGGCAGTGTCCTGGCAGGAGTGGGTCGGTGTGGGCACGTCCTGGACCCTCCACCCCTCTTTATCCCTGGTGTGAGCAGCACTCCGGCTCGTGCTGCACATCCCACGTGTGCCTGGGCACCAGCACTCCCCTCATGGGAGAGCTGCTGTAATTAACCATCCCATTAGGAGTGAACCCTTCCCATCAGCTCCCTCTCTGCCAGCACATTCTCCTCTGCTGTCTCTTTTTCTAGTAGAAAGCTCTTCCTACAAGTGGTACTTGTGTAACTTGGCAAGGATGTTTTGATGGGCTGGCCGCATTGTTCATTGAATTACTGTCTGGCTGGAAAGCCAAGGGCTGCAATTTTCTGTGCATTATTATTCTTGGGATTCAGCCTCTTAGAAATGCAAAGTGGGACAGTTCGCTGCTGAAACATTTCCCAACAGTTCGGGGCCTGGCAAGAGATGGAGGGATCTCTTGGGCTTCAGTAACCTTCAGGTTTTCACATGCTTTGACATGCATTTTGAGTGAGTCCTTTTATTTATTTCAATGGTTCTGTCAAACATTCCTCCTCCCTTGTATTAACTATGGCTTCACTGCCCTAAAATAACCCAGCAGGGTTAGGAATATTTGCCACAGGAATCTTGTAAATGGCTTGCACATAATTATGTTTTTATTCCAAGGCAATGGAGATATAACTCTTCAAAATGGATAAAAATCTTGAAATGAACATCTGGACATACAAATTAAATTGCTCTTAGTGTAAGGACAGTACAGTACTTTATTCTCCCTGGCAGGCTTCAGCACACTTGCAGACTCGACACTAATCCACAGGATCAGAGTCATCTTGTAAACTTAATGTCTCTAAATGTTTTCACATATTTTTATTGCAAATCTATCCTTTCAGGACATTAGAGATCAGCCTGAGCCCTGGTAAGGCACACGTAGCCTCTCTGCATTGACTGAGAGCTTTATATACTTAAATTGAGATAGCTTTGGGTCTCAAGAGCAAATCATTCTTCCGACAACAAACCCTCCCCTGCCCTGCACAAGCTGTCACCCTCACCATCAATGAAATTATAGATTAGGTTATCGATTATTTTTCTTTTTTTTCCCTCCCATGTACTCTCAGACTCTCATGAAAATTCAAGACATTTCATATCTTTCTATTGACAAAAGCAACAACTAAATCAGATTACATAACTCTTAATTCCCAGAAGTAATTTCCAAATTGTTCTTAGGTCCTTTGCCTGTCTGGTGCTTGCATTTGGAGAGAGCACGCTGAGATACTTGCAGCTTGTCATGGTTTAAATCTTAATTAGTTCATGGGAGTGTGTCCTTTTGAAATGCAATACTTGGACTTTCTCTAGGCTATTCTTTTTTTTCCTAAAAGGAATTAAAATATCCAGTATCATAATTAAGCATTCCTACTCCTTTATGTTAGAAGTATTTGAAGAGTATTTAAAGAAAACAAAGTCAGTGTACTACCTACTAGTATTACAGGGGAGCAGAAGGTGAATGTTGGTGCTGTTTCTGTTTTTGGGGGTCAGGTCCCCCCGTGTGCCAGGGGTGGTGACAGCAGTGCCATTGGTGAGGCCATGCCAGTTGACATCGATGCACCCTCCCTGCACGTATTTGTGAGATTTGATGCAATTTTGGTTCTTCCAGATAGGCTGGGGGAGCTTGAATTGGCTGAACAAAAAATTCTTGATATACATGCAGAAAGCTGATCATTTTGGGCACTTCTTATTTAAATGGAAAAAGACCAGGGCACCAGTAAATACAAAACTTATCACTCTACCAAGCCAGTAACGTCAGCACTTCAGTCAAGTTTCCAGGGGGAGATTTATGGCTCCTGAGATGATGCTTGTATAAAACTTATTTGGCTGTGATTTTCAAAGGCTGCAGCATGGCGGAACTGCTGGGGTGGCTGATTGTGTGTGCAGAATGCTGAAGAGCTGGTTGGGAGGTGAGGCTGGAGAGAGGAGAGGGCACATAAACAACAGGGGTTTGAGGTTCTGGAAAGCCACAGTGGTGAATGCCCCATGCCCAGATGTGACAGAGGTGTGTGCCAGGCAGAGGGCACGGTATCTGTCAAGAGTCATGGTTATGCCTTGCCCATGTTAAACACTCCCAGAAATGCAAAGAATAAACCCCATCAATCCTGGTGATAAGTTCAATAGTTATGTTTTATATAAATGGACACATAAAAATACAAAAAAGGGATTTGTTTTCCCATGATCTGCTTTTCTCTGTGGCTGCTGTCTGGCCTCCAGCAGGATAAATGGCCAGGATGGAGCCTGCCTTCCCTAAAAGGTGTGAGAGGGTGCTTACATGAGCACAGGGACAGCTCCATCCAGCAAAGAATAGTCCCTTGCCCAGTGTTGTTGTGCATGCATTCTTAGATTAGATTTTTGCACAAAAGCACATGATGGCTGGTTTCCTCTTTAACCCTGGAGGTGCTGGTGTGTATTGCCATGTCCTCTGTCATATTTCAGTCGCTCAGGCACAGTGAAGTGCACATGTACACTGTCAGAAGCAGAGGTGTCTTCTTTAAAACACTGTCTTCTGGATCTGCCCTTATTTTCAGCGCTTGAGTGGAAACATGGCTGTTTTAAATAAAAATTGGGTTTAATGTGCTTTTAAATTGGAGGCAAGTGCACTAGTTATGCAATTAACTGCAAATATTGAGTTCGAGAAAGGGCAATGCAAGTACTTCCAAAATAATCAGAAGTGTTTTTAAATGGATGGCTAATGGAGAACAGACACTGCAGTGTGAGCTGCCTGTGTTCCCTAACAAAGCATTCTTTACCCAGGCTCTGCATAAGCTTCTTTTCAGCGTGTACATTAGAGCAGGAGTCTGGCAGGCTGTCTCGTCATGTGTCTTGTCCTGTAGAGCCACTTATTGGATTTCATCTGCTTACCCTTGTGCGATCATCAGGGCAGTGCTTAAAAGCAGCTCTTGTATGAAAACAAACGCAGCAGATTATGCAGCCTTAGTCTCTTCATGGGAGAGAGGAGGGGAGAGATGGGGAATGGAGGAAGCCTCCATTCCTGACCTTTAACTCAGCAGTAAACATAAATCTCCTCTAATGCTCTGCGTTAGACCTTTGGAAGAAGGGGCAGCCAACTCAGGCGGACTACAAGGATGCCGTGAGGTTATGCAGGGAGAAAATCAGAAGGGCCAAAGCCCAGCTAGAACTTAATCTGGCTACTGCCATAAAAGACTATAAGAAATGTTTCTATAAAAATATTGGCAGCAAAAGGAGCACCAAGGAGACTCTGCATCCTTTATTTGATGCAGGAGGAAACACAGTGACAAAGGATGAGAAAAAGGCTGAGGTACTTAATGCCGTCTTTGCCTCAGTCTTTAATAACAAGACCTGTTGTCCTCAGAGGACCCAGCCCTTGAGTTGGAATACAGAGACAGGGAGCAGAATAAAGCCCCATGATCCATGGGGGAATGATCTGCTGCACCACAGAGACCCCCACTGTCCCATGGGGCCAGATGGGATCCACCCAAGGGGGCTGAGGGAGGTGGTGGAATTGCCCACTGAGCCGTTTCCCATCATTTATCACCACTCCTGGCTAACAGGGAGGCCCCAGGTGACTGCAAGTCACCTAGTGGGACATCTGCCCACACGAAGAGTCAGCAGGACAATCCTGTCAGCCTGACCTCAGGACCGGGGAAGGTCATGGAGCAAATCACTTCCAGTGCCATCACATGGCCCCTACAGGACACCCAGGGCATCAGGCCCAGCCAGCAGGGGTTTAGGCAGGCCCTGCACAACTAATCTGTCTTTTATGACACAGTGACCCACTTGGTGGCTGAGGGAAGGGCTGGGGATGTATTCTAGCTGGAGTTCAGTAAAGCCTTCTCCTGGGGACGCTGTCAGCCCATGGCTTGGAAGGCTGCAGTTTGCTGGGTAAAACAGTGGCAGATGGCCCAGCGTGGTGGGCAGTGAAGTTACACCCAGCCAGAGCTGGTCACAGGTGGTGTTCCCTGGGCTCAGTATTGGAGCCAGCGCAGTTTAGTATCCTTATCAGTGCTCTGGAGGAGGGGATTGAGGGCACCTTCAATCAGTCTGCAGATGACACCAGGTTAGGTGGGAACGTTGATCTGCTGGAGGGCAGGAAGCTCTGCAGAGGGATCTGGACATAGGGATCTGGATCCATGGTCTGAAAATAAGTCATGGAAAGGTTACCCTCTTGAAACAAGAATGTTTGCCACTGAAGTTGTGTCCAAAATTAAAAACAAAGACCTAAAAATACCACCAGTTTGCTTTCTATAACGTAGCTGCCCACCCAGAACATCACCTCCCAGAATTGGCTCTTTCTCACTTCACAGGTGATGTTAAATCATTCATTCCCTTTCTTTTTTGCAGGGTCAGTTATGTTTCAGCTTGGGGAGGTTGTTCCATTTTGCTGCTCTTCAGGCATGATGTGCAAGTCCTGCATTGAGATTCCGTGCACAGCCCTGCTTCCCCTGGGATGGACTGCTCTGAAGGTTGCTGTCTTTGGCTCCACGTTAGAGTGGAGACGTTTTGAACAAGACCAGGCTCTCTGTGGAGTTCAGGCTATCTTGTTCAGATTCAGAGATCTTATATAGCTCAGGGAACTGGAACATCATTTTAGCTGAAATGACATAATCTGTTCTGGTTTGTTTTGATTTTTCTCCCCTTTTCTAGTTTTATGCTCAATTGGTGGCAAAACCTTTTGGTGGGAGTAGAGGACCCCAGCACTTGTGGCAAGACCAGCAGGCTCCTTGCTGGATCTGTTGGCCCTGCTATCACCTCTGCACCTTGTCTTGAGAGCTCAGATGACTTTTTCAAGGCTGTGCAGTGAGCGAGGCTCGAACCAAGAATGAATGTTGCTGTCACTTGTGGTCCCATAACACCTCCTGCTCTGATGTGTGCGGTTCTCATCTGAGCAGCAGCCACATGTGGGCTGTATGGCTGGTGCAGGGCCAGGGTAAAAGGGCAGGCTTGCTCTGGGGTCTCCAGTCTGTCCTTCTGCTGCACTAAAATTCGTGTGAGTTGGCAAAGGTGATGCAGGTTTCTCCAGGCTGAGTCAGTGTTGAAGCAGAGATGGTGTCAGTGTATGTGATGTGGCTCAGCTGGGATGGTTGCAGTCCATCAGGAGTGTCATCCAGTGGTGGGGTCTGTACTGGGGGGACTGATCCCAAGCCACAGAACAGATCTGCTCCTTCATAGCAGTGCTGGGATTATTGGAGAGAAAAATCACTCCCTTCTGTAGGGAAGTGATGCTGGTTGGATGGAAACCAGTTAAAGGAATTGCCACATAAACTGGTGATCATGAAGTAAAAGACTCGGAGGAGCTGGGGAAGAGTTTGAGCTGGAGCTGCAGGAAGCCAATAAAGTAACTTTGGCCTGCTCACAGGGGTAAATCAAGGAGAAATACAGTAGTGTTCAACAGGTACCTGAATGGTCGTGGGCACAGGTGGTGGCTGGGCAGAAAAGGCTGCAGAGTGATGGTGGGAGGTCCACAGAAAGTGGAGCAAGTCCCAAGGGGTGCACCTGTACTATTTATCCTCCATGTGCCCTCCTTGAGCAGAATTCCTGAGGGGAGAACACAGTGTAAATTAAAAACAGAAGTGATGACTGCAGACAAAAACAGGTGATGGATTGAGAAGTTGCTGTAGAAGAGGGAGGAGCTAGGTAGATGAGATATGGATATGAAATGTAAATGAAGCTGGGAGGTGATTAAGTGGACTTTTCTACAGTCATTTCTTATGCTGGATGTGGGAGGCTGTGCTGACGGGGGAGGAGGAAAAACACCCCGCTCAGGAATCAGCAGCATTTCCTTGTTGATCATGTAGGCAGAAAATAGGTGCAGCCTCTTAGTTGGGGGGGTTGAACTGAATCAAATCCTCCAAATGCAAACCTTGGCCGTGGGACCATTGTGTTATGCAAAGGGAATCTGCCTTTCCCACCAGCCCCCTGCAAAGGAATTAGTAATTCCTTATGACATCTCATGGCAAAATGATTTGCCATGAGACGTGGCGTGGAGGTGGGGAAAGAGGAAATGAGTGAGATGTTGTTAATTCCAGATAATTTGTTTGGTGTGTAGCTGTGAATTAGACACAGGGAGTCAAAGTTAATGGATGAAGAGTGTATTAAAAAGGACAGAGTAATGTTACCAAGAGAAGAACAGAATTGTTCTCACCAGGCAATGCACTTTGCAGAAGGGAGGACTGTCATCTGGTTTTATTACAAAATAGAGGTTAGCCTCTTTTTTTTTTTTTTTTTTTAATTTTCCTCTCCTAAACTGTACCTTTTTGTGAGGTTTTTTTTCACAATAAACACATTTTTTCCTGAAAACTGCAGTTTTGAAAAGAATACAAATTCAAATAGTAAAGTAATTAGGATTTCCTGAAGGAGAATGTGAGTTGGCTTTGCATTTGCTGCATGTTTGGGAGCATAGGTGCAGATCTGCTCACAGGATGAGCACTTGGGTAACATTAATCTTACCTTTATAGACTGCCACAAATTGTCCTGTGGCAAACAGGCACTTAGGAATTTGCTCAGCATATCAAACAGATCTTTTTCAGCTTGGGGCAGGGAGGTAGATTATGGATATCTTTAGTGTGCTGCTGCAGCCTTGCACACGGGAAAATCCCAAATCCCCAAGAACTTTCCCTCTGAATGACAAGGACTAAATCTTGCAGGCTCTTGATAGTTCTGCTTCTCTGGGGCATAATCCAGATCCCAAAGAAAACTCCTATTAATCTGGTCTGCATGTGAAGGAAGTGCCAAAGAATACATTACAGCTGTGGCCTGCTTCAGATCCTGCTGTATCCACAAGTGATTTCCATGGGGTGTCTGATATGCGTGGAGAGCTCCAAGAAAAGCCTGGCATGTGGCAGCGTAAACTGGTGGAGACCTGGAGCAGTGTTAGTCTTCCTTTTGTTTTTTATTATTTTAAGGAAATGCTTGTTTCAAAGAGCAGGGACTTTAATCATTTGGCTTGTGAGGGAGTTGTCTCTTTAATCTCTTACACTTTGGTTTTGGCTTCCTTCAAAAAAATCTTTGCAGCACTGGTGTCATTCGTGCCTGTTTGCTCAGATCAGCCCTTCCAGAGGGGAATGAAAAAAAAAAAAGTAGTAAAAAAGACAGAAAATATTATTGCAGCACCAGGTTTTTAAGGTACCAAGCCTGGCTTGCATCCCTGAGATGAAAAGGAAATTGAATATTGTGTTTTCTAAAGGACTTTTCTATCCCTGCTGGATATAGATCTATCAGCCAAATATTAAAATAGAGGCACCTGGTTTGCTGCTGCATGGCTCCAGCTCACATGGAGTGTTCATGCCCTTGCTTTTGGAACCAGGGCTGAGCCTTTGATTTCCACAGAGAACTCAGACCCACAGGAATGTTTAGCTCAAGCAAAGCTGCCGTCCCAATAGAGTGGTCCAGGCTTTGGGAAAACATCCACAGTCTGATGGAGCACTGGAGGGGCTGCCTGGGAAGGTGCTCTGAGCGTGGCCATCCCCAAACCCTGAGTCCTGGGGCTTTGGGAGTTCAGCTGTTCACATCAAAGTGTTCCTTTGGCTTTGGTTGTTGCTGCAGGATGTGTAGCTCTGCCTTTCCCCCCAGCCTGTCGCTGCACAAGGCAATAATCTGTGTCCATGCTGGAGGTGTGGAGTACAAATTAAAATTCAAGTTAGTTTCAAAACTGAAAAATACCTTCTGTTTTCAGCAGGACATCTTATGCATCACTAAATTCCATTTCCTCCCAATTCTTTTGTTCTCCACTTTGAAAATGCACATGAAACATGCCTGGTAATTAACAAGATGGTAGCAGGTTTGGGGGTGGGGGGGGAAACAAGTGTGTTCATTCTTTTAAGGCAGTGTTAAAAAATATTTCAAATGTTTTTCCAGTGGTGGTTGGGATTTTACCTTCTAAAATGGCATGAAAAGCCAAATACTGTTTCTGTGATGATACTAAACTGTATAATGTAAGGTCACAAGGTTCAAGGAAACATGTTTTCCTAGAGGAGATAGAAGTGTTTATCTAGTCAAGTGAGTCATTTTCTAGAGAAACAAGTTTTTTAACAACTGTAGAAAATTAATTTTCAATAGGGAATAGTGAACCTTTAATCTCAGCTTCCCTGCTCAGCATTAGGAAAATCTTCACTAGAGAGTGGCTGGTATCTGTGTGCCTCACGATGGTAACATTTCGGATGAACACCAGGTTCCTGAGTGTTTTTCTGAACACTGCCAGCATGGAAAATCCATCCCTGATTTGGATTTAGCAGCGAGCGGTTGGGGCAGCATCTTGCTTGAAAGCAGCAAGCTTTCACGTGTTTACAGCTTTGGGTTTTGGCAATGCACGTTTGTATTACCTGTGAACAGGGAGCCTTGAAGGGCATTGGAGAGGTGAGTCATGAATTCAACTTCATTTCTTCCCAGGTCTCTGGGAAGCTGATGCAGGTAACCTGATGCATTTGTATTTTAAACTAGAAGAGAATTCTACTGTTTCTGGGGGTTTTAGACAAGTAAGTGTGCTGTTACAATTTTTTTGTTTGAAAGCAACAACAAAAAAATTCTGATTAATGGGTTTTTTTTGAAATGGATTAAAGCTGGTTGATAAGAACCAACTCTCCCAAGACTGGGATAGGTGATGAGTTGTGCTGTGCTTGCAGTTGCCTGATCCAATTTCATAGAGTCACCAACTGGTTTGGGTTGGAAGGGACTGTAAAGATCCTCTAATTCCAGCCCGTGCCATGGGCAGGGACACCTTCCACTAGACCAGGTTGCTCCAAGCTCCATCCATCCTGGCCTTGGACACTTTATTGGTCATTGTTTTACTTTGCAAAATTGGCTGCTGTGCAGCAGGATTCAGCTCTGAGTTGTATAATGATGGTTCACCAGAGAACCTCAGAACAGGAGAAAATATCTGTATGATACCCACAGAGCCAGCAGTGGTTATTGGAACCCGTCATTATCCCAGAGTTACTGATGAAAGGTAGTGTAGACTCTGTGAAGATGGAGGTGAAAAGCCAAAAAGGAGTTGGATTTGAGGAGTCTTCTAGTTCAGTGTGTTGTGAGTTGAGTTGGTAAAATGCAAACTGGGAGGTGCTGCACTGGGACTGACCCACCGAGGGGCTGCTCCGGCCTTGGGCTGCAGAATTAAACCCCCTTCTTTTGTTGAGCTGCATTACACAGTTTCCATTCAGCTTGCTGATTCAATGCAGCCATCCCCAATGAAAATGGGATTTGATGTTCTCTTAAGCAAAATTCATGTATAAAGAAAGGAATTATTAAGCCAGAAATTAAATTCCACTTACTGTGCGTTTTCCAGGCATGCCTGGAGCTGTTGTGCTGGTTAATATGAGCTGCTGCACACTGCCTTTGCTGCAGCCTTTCCCTCAGCCATGTCCAGGTCTTCATTTGATTTCCTGCCTGCTGGAACAGCTGCCCTTGTCTGACAGATCCTTGCAGCCAACAGAAATGAAGGATGATGCATTCACAAAATATTCCTGAGTGAGGAGCTGGACTGTAACTCTGCTCTGGTTTTACGCTGCTTTAACTGCCCTGATGGGAAAGAAGTGGCTCCTCAGAACGTGGTGGATAGCAGATCACATCTCACCTTGGGGTGAGATTTTTCTCCCATCTTGCCCTGCTTTTGGTTCCATGTAGGGAACTGTCACTGCAGAGTCAATAACCAGCTGAGAGAGGCTCATGGACTGAGGATTTCTGCCAAGTTGACCTTGGTATGTCCCAGACCAGTAGGGCTTCTTAACAGGATGAGTCCCAAGCACTCCCTTGCTTCAGAGGGGCACCTGATACCTTCCCCAGCAGCTGCCAAGTTTTCAGCTGTGTAGAGAATGTTATAAAATAAAAGACGGTTTTACCAAACTTATTCTATTCTGACAAACTAACGAAGGAAGCTGCTGCATGTTCCAATACAGATTATACTCCCTTCCACTTGGTTTCACTTGGCATTGTGGCAGACGTGCTGTCCTATTGCCTTAGGGAGGACAGGAATTTGCCATTGCTGTCCAGTGTGGAGGGAGACCTGGAAATTTGGATGTAACCTGCTCTGTGTTACTAAAGTTTCATTTAAATCTGTGTAGAATGAGCTTAGATCTGAATGGATATTGGCTCTGCTTGTGGAAGAGAGGTGAAGAGAAGTGAGAGAGATTTGTTGTCCAGACACCCTCTTAGCTGAACAAGCTTATTTGTACAGTCAGAGTTTTGGCAGCTTCTTGTCCTTCCTGGCTCTGATGTGTTTCTACAGTGTCATTCATGTTGATAGGCTACGGTGTAATATTGGCATTTGTTTGCTACCTTCTACCAGAGAATGTAACTTTTTAAAGAATAAATGACTATTTTGGAGGCTCCCTTTTCCCAGTTCTTCATCAGGAGGATTTACCCTGCAGAGGCTGCGAGGTGTGCCCTGGGAATGCTGACGTTGGTAATATTTAGAGTCATAAAATTCTGGCTATTGGGTGAGCTGCTAATTGCTTCGATCTCTCTTGGTCTTACTCGAAGTTGGATAGATCATACAAAACAAGATCATTGAATTTGCATTAATCTCCATGCTTAGGTCAAGGGTTTTTTCCTTTTTCTTTTTTTTTTTTTTTTACCTCAGAGAAAGATTAAAAAATTGATTTTCCACTTGTAGTTTTAAATGATGGGCATTACTGTGCATAGGATTTGTTTTGTCATATCCTCTCCCCTCTTTTGTGATGCTCCAAGTGGACTCAGCTCAGCAGGGCAGGCCTGTGGTCCTCTTAAAATAGTTTAAAAGTCATGTGGACTTTTCCCTGGATTGGTGTCATAAGAGATACCATCAAGTAGAAATAAATAAAACCAATAGAAATGAAACTTTCATGACTCTTTGATTCTTCAAGTTGCATTTTTTTCCAAAGTAAGTGGAAGTGAGGTATTCCTTGCAGGTGTTGGAATGGAAGTTATTGCATTCATTCATCAGGAGGCTGATCTCTGTTGCTGTTCATGGAAGGCAGTATCTCAAAAATACATTCTCAATGTCTGCAAAACTCTGTGCTGCTGAAAACTACCAAATTATATTCTCTCTTTCTCCTTTCTGATGAGCTGATCGATAAAGGAGGCATTTCCATAACATGGTATTTACCCTCTCTACAGTTGAAATACAATATTTACAGTTGCAAATATTCTTCACAGCTGGTAACTGCTTTCTCTATCCTGCTTTTATGATAAGTTTACAGTACATTGCTATCACAATCCTACATGTTTTTTTGGCTGCCTCAGAAAAAAAAAAAGACAAGGCAGCTGGTTTGAGGTCTTGTGTAGTGTTTATGCACGAGGTGTGTGTTTCTTTTGGGTAAAATTCTGAAGGGAACCTTCCTGGTGCTGCTGGTGCTTCGTGCTGCCCATGCTGAGTGTGAGCATTCGGGGTGTGCGAGACGTGCTGGGGGGAGCAACCCCAGTCAGGCATCCCACTGCTCATCTTAGTCAACCTGTCTGTGGATTTCTCTCACCTCATGCACTCGAGTCGTTTAGTGGGAGCCTGAACCAAATGAAAAATGGGAAATTGTGGGGGAATAAAATTGCTGAAATTTGCAGAAAGATGGTGCAAGTTGGGTGTTTGACTTTGGTTACCTCCATGGCAGCTGGGAATCTTTGAATTTCTTCTGCAGTTCTCAGTCAAATATTTTTCTCATTTCTACATATTTTTGTTAGTCCTAGTTAAATCATTTATAGTGCAAGAATTATTGGAAATACACATACACACATGTATATAAAATTTACATTTTCCCAGCCCTGTCAGCTTAACAGCCTTATTAGCATTTTCATATCATCTTTCCAATTAGTAAATCCTTCTCTTTCTTTTTTTTAAATATTCAGCTTGCAAAGAAGAAAGCTCCCTTGGATTAGATTTACATCATGTCGTCCTCTTTGATGAAAGCACTGATTAGCACGAGTCGTTTGTGTCATTCCCCCCATGCCGCTCCCCACACGAGCTGTCAGCTTTCATCAGGAGCAGGAAATGCATGTTTGTAAAGCATAACTGGTATTAGCAGAATTCAAACTATGGGAAGGTTGGGTTTTTTCTTTTCACTCGCAGATGTGTTAGAGGAGTAGGGAAGTGTGTGGGCAAGTGTGCTTTTTGGTTTTGATCATATTTCTCCCCTGCATTTTCAGTTGTGGCATTGTTGAATGACTTACCACAAGCTCTCCCACCTTTGTGAAAAACAAGTACAGTGTGATAATGGGTTTTTGTTGTTGTTGACTGGTACATCGGGTCCTCTGTTAGCAAACCAGTGAAATGGTGAGTCACTCCAGGGAGTAGGAGTGATTGCAGCATGCAAAAAAAACAGCGTAGGAAGTTTTGGATTAATGTAAGCAGAGAAACTATCAATAGAAATGCTGACCGCTAGTGTTCCCTGAAGTGGAACAACCTGGCTTTGAGGAGAAAATAGATTAATGCTCGTATTAGCAATGAAGTCTTAGTTTTTTCTACAGACATTTCTGTTTGGCCTTTAGAGAGGAGGTGGCATCACCTTCACTGATGCTCGTGGATGAGGGGACAAACAGCTGGCCAGAGGCTGCTGCACGTGCTGGGATCTGTGTCCCTGCTCAGGGTCCATCACCTGGGAATGGGTCTGCATCCTCTTGGGAAGGCAGGAGACTTCCCAGAGTGTGATCGGGGTGCAGGTAACGCAGGGATCCCGGAGGTGAGCGGGAACGTGCTCCAGGAACTCCATGAGCACTCATGGGACAGTCCTGCCCTCTCAGCCATGTGCCAGCCCTTTCCTTGGGAGGAGGAGTAGTGTGCAGCCCTCCTGCCTGAGCCTCAGAAAACATCTGCTGCTGGTTTTCACATCAGCCAGTAAGTGTCCATTTAAAAAAAAAAAAAAAAAAAGTAGCTTTGAATGTATTTACTTGGAGTATTTGTGAAAGTTCAAGGCTTTGACTAAATTGGTTTTACTGGTTCTGTTAGCTAATAGAAAAAAGTGAGGTTATGTAATGAACATGGTCTTTTTAATGGTAATATAAATGTTTGCTAATTACCATATGGAGATGAAGGTCATATTAATTACAAAACGGTTCTTGCAACGCTACCAGGCAACCATCCTTTTAATTTTTTTTTATGGGATTAATTAGAGATAATATGCATTCAGGACTGACAGCTTTTCTTCATAATGTTTTCCAGAAAAACATGTATGGCTCTATTTGAAACTAATTGACTGCTGTGTGCCCTGTACATCTGTGCTGGGTGGTGGCATCAACATCTCGGCTGCACTTTGGCCAAAAAGGGCAATCAAAGCAAACAGCCAACACAACAGCAGTGCTGGAGCACGTTTGGCCTTCTTAAGCATGAGTTTAAAATACAGCTGAGAGCTTGTGCCAAGAGGCTGCTTGGGAGCATCGGGTCTGTTCTCATTAAAGACTGTGGCTTAACTCTTGTGCCAGCAGTGTAAACACCAACTTCCTGGAGTGGGATGGGCAGGAGAACCTGCTGCTGCTCAGCCTTGCCCTGTATGGGGCTCTCTCTTGTGCTAGATCTGGAATGCAGAGCTTTCCTCCAGGGCTGGGCTGTTGCCATCAATGGCAATGGTGAGCTCTTCCCTTCCCCTGTTTCTGAGCAGTCTCTGTGCTGAAGGCACAAATCCAGTTAAAATGGGCAAGACGTGCAGTGCAAGCCTTCCCCCTCCTGGACATGCACTTGTGCTTGGACATGGGTGTGGAAATGGCCACAGACAGTCTGGGCAGCACGGGGTGCTGGGTTACAGGGCCGTGCAAGGACAGGAGTTCACGCACTGCTGTGGCCATCAGTAGGCTGGTTCCTCCAGTCTGGAGTGGGACAGGATGGCCGATTCCCGTGTGGAGCTGTTCAGGATCAGGGTTTAGCTGGTGGTGCTCTGAGGTGCTCTGGGCCTCCCTGGCACTGTGCTGGTGAGGTGGTGCCCAGCATCTCTTCTGCACATGAGCACTTGTGGGGGTGCAGTGTCATACTCAGCCTGGGAGAGTGGGAAGTGGTCTTTGCTTGTCATGAGCCACGGGTGGTAATTGCAGTTTTGCCCTTGACTGCCATGGCTTTCAGAATATCATGGAAAGTAGCTTGGCAACTCCAACCAGCTCCTTCAGGACTCTGGGGTGAATTTCATCAGGTCCTCTAGACTTGTGCACATTCAGGTTCCTCAGGTGGTCATGAACCTGATCTTTGCTTACAGTGAGAGGGACTTTGTTCTCTCAGTCCTCATCCTGTCATCCATCCACTCCAGAGGTGTGGGAGCTGTGAGCCTCTGAGCTGGTATGACTGGTGCCCGTGGTTCCACTCACCATGATGGGAATTCTGAGCTGGCCTCAGTGTGCAGGCAGCCTCTGGCCCACTGCCAACCTCGGACAAGTGACAAACTGGAGCAGTGATGGAGGAACTGAAGATTGGTGATAAGTTTTGGTGTTTGGCATCTCCTGGCATGCATGTACACAATATATTTGCTTGTGTGGGTGTGCATTGGTGCCACGTTGCAGGTGAACTGAACCAGTCCTCTGAAAATTGCAGCTCTTGTGTCCAGGCATTCTTTGATTGCTACAAAATGATTGCTGATGATCTGGGTTTGTATTAATCAGTGTGGGAATAAAGGGATAGATCTGAAAGTGATAGATTCTGTTCAGGGTACCCCTCCCCAGGGGCTCTGCACAGTCCTGGCTCTCCCCCATGCGTGGCCGTGTCACTTGGACGAGTCATGTCATGGCTGAGCAGCTTCTTTGCCCTCCTCCTGCCCACACTGTGGAAGATCATGCTGAAGATAAAAGTCAAGAGGAAACACAAGCCCTTGCCTGTGTTTCACCCTGTGCCAGGATTTAGTTTTTAGTCCCCAACTCTTTGCTGTTCAGTTTTAGATATTTAACGCGTCACTCAAGTTGAACGTTGTGATGACAGCGATCAGATTCACTCGAGTTCTTTTGTGCTGGCGCAGTGCTCTCGTTCAGATACGTGTCAGCAGAGGGGATTTAAAAATACGGATATGCCATGCTGAACTGAGCTCAGAAGGACTGTGTGCACAGAGAGGTGGTCAGTATCTTAAAACAATTACCGTTCAAACAGGGGGGAGAGGAGGAAGGAGTGCTAATGTGTGTTCTGATGATGTGTATCTGAAGCCATGAAGGGGTTTAGACTCAGATGCTTGAAGGTATTTAGAAGTCTAAGCCTAGCTTAGGTGGCCAGGTCATTACATACAGAAATCTCTAGAGACTCTGGAGAGCACAGTGAAGGTCACAGGATAAGGACTAGCAACAAGTCAGTGCTAGAAACTGAACCCAAAGCGCCTTAGTAATAAATGCCTTAATTGTGGTGTTTTTCACCTTTAGTTTTACATGTAGGTGCTGCCTTTATTTTCAGAGCTCATTGTTTTTCTCAAGGTATATGTAGTGAATTTAAGCTTGTTGGGCATGAGCTGGATTTTCTTTGTTACCTGACAGAGGTCTCCTAGATATTAAGGGTCCAGGCCTCTGAAAATCACCATGATCACAAACACTACCCTCAGTAGTTTCTTGATGGTTCAGAGGGGTGTGTGGGGCTTAAAATGTAAATGTGGCAGAGGGGTTTTTTTTCAAGTAAAGAAAAAAAAGGAAATCATGGAAGTCTGTGAACACTTTAATGTTTTAATGCTCGTCTTTAACATATATCTAAGATCTATCTTATATGTGTCTTTAAGACCTACTCTTTGGGTCTTATTTTAAAGGAATCATTCTCTTGATTAGAAAATTACTCTCTTACTGATTTTTGTTAATATAATGCATTATTGCTGATGAACCTGAAGGTGGCCTTCAAAAGGAGGAAACCCTGAGAGGTCTGTGCTGATGCTGCAGCCGGAGTGGCTGGGTCATCACACAGTTCTACAGATAACACGTCCTCTGGGAACAAACATTGTAGGGACTTTGGGGAAAATCACATATATGGCCATCACACCAGTTCTGTGCTGGAGCAGGACTGAGTGTGTCAGGCTGATGCTCAAAGCTGGAGGAGGTCACAGGCTGTTTCTGATTTGTTCGGGACTTGTCTAAATAGCAAAGCTATTGCCGTACAACCGAGCAAGTGACTTTAAGATACCACATTCTCCTCTGTTCCCTCTCCGTTTGGACTGTCACCATTTGAGTTTTTATGTCTTAGCTCCACATGCTTTCTGACCCACTGTGCTGTTCAAGGACATGTTTCACATGAAGTGGCCATGTGAGGAGGTGGTTGGCAGCCACCTTGTGCCCAGGTTGTCAAGCTCTTGGGTCATCAAACCCTCTGGAGACTAGTTTTAAGTTCAGTGCTTGGTCTCGGTCACCTGCAAAGTGATAGATGCTTGTGTGGTCTCTGTGGCATCCCAGAACCAAGAGCCCGGGGTGTTTGCTCGCCCCACTCAGGGCTGGAGTTCGGGCTTGGGGAGCCTTGTGTCTCCCAGAGATGACATGGAGGGTCAGGGTGGTTGTCCTGAAATGATGGCAGTGACAATTGGACCTGCTGCTGTCTTCAGGCTCAGGACCGGTGCAGAAATAAGGTCCTTTGTGCCAAGTTCTCAGGAGCTGTCAGGAGCTCCCTGCAGAGCAGATGAGGGTGAGTGCTGACAAATTCAACTCTGAAGGGTGAGACAGTTTATCCCAGTTTCAGGGTGCTTATTTTTCATCTTTTTGCTGGGTTGAAAAGATATGGCTTTAATATCATTTCAGTGATATTAAATGAATGGTGTACTGGACTAGGGACTAACAAACACTCCAGCTTAAAAAAATTTAATTCCTCTGCAATATAATCAGGTAGAAAATGAGAGGATTGTTAAGCCTGTGTTTTCTTTGTGGCAAAGACAACTTAATGGAAGTCTGGAGCGTGCAATTGAGCTAACAAAGTTTTAGAAAGCCAACAGAAATAGGTAGCTAGTAGCAGAACGACGCGTGCCTGACAGCTGAGTACAGAGGATGTGGTGACAGAGGCAGGGAGTGAAGTCTGGAGATGCCAGCAACGGGAGTCTGGCAGCAAGAAATAGGCTGGTGAGAACAAAGCAGTGCCTGTCGTGGGAAAGATTGCTCGTCCCTTTTGATCACGGAGAGGAGGGTGCTCCGCGAGCAGCGTTCAGGCGGAGGGAGGGGAGCCAGGGCTGAGGGGCTGCAGCCGGGTGTGGGGGGCATCGCTGCATGGCCCGGGCTGGGCTCAGCAGCGGCAGCTCCGGGCAAGGAGGGAAGGGGCCTTTTCTCCTGGAACTCAGGGCAGAAACCCTTTAGGTTTCACACTCCTTGAAGGCAGCTGCTCAGTCGCCCTGGCCTGGCTGCTGACAGGCTTAGCTGTGCCTGGGAGACCCCAAGGGAAGGGCTGAAATACAATGTGTGTCATCTGCTCAGCCTCTGCCCTGGCTTTGGTTTCCCTCCAGCCCTGTGGGTGGCCAGGAGGAGATGGAAGCTCTCCAGTGACACGCTGCAGTAGGTTCTGACCCCGGGAAGGACAGAACAGGAATTGTAATGGGCCATGTTTGCTGTCTGGTGGGCTTTGAGGGGGAGGCCTTCATGTGACACTGGTGTAAGAGACTCCAGCAATGGCAATGCCACAGGCTCTATTTGTTCATCTCCTCAGGCAGTTGCTCTATCACGACTCACCAGCAGTCCCCGAATTATTCATCGTGAGCATGTGGCTCTGACCAGGACACAGCCCACTCAACAAAGCCAGAATGACAAACCAGGTCTTCCATGTGGAAAAGGCAGCAGTGCCCAGTGCTAAGACAGCCCTGCCTGTTCATTTGAGGGGCAGAAGCTGGAAATAGGAAGAAAATTTTACCAGAGGTTTCATGTTGAGCCTGTCCAGCCTGCAGCATGCTGTAAAGCTTTATTAACAATATGGTTTTAATTTTTTAGAATTATTTTATTATTCTTTTAGAGTGCTTGTGTGGGCCAGCCCTGGCCACACAATGGTGGATTGGGTGGCACACTGGTCTGTGTGTGCAGCAGCCCAGCTCTCTGCATGTGCAGTCTGTATCCTTGCTCTGGAACAGCCACACCAAAGCCTTTTAATCAGCTTCCTTTCACTCAAGTGTACAAATTCTGCTCTCATTACATGTACTAGTTCTCAAATTTACGGGCAGGAACTTCTTGGATAGACTAATATTCCTTGGCCACCCTAGCATGCAAATTTAAAATTTAATATCTTGCGGCAGGTCTGTTAGCTTTTATGCAAATTCTAATGTAAGATTATGTTTTGTAGTTGTAAATTAGAAATTAAAGTAAGTTATGCAGGGGTAGGGTATGTGCAAAATGACAGTCCTGAATTTATATTTTTTAAATGAGGTAATGCTAGTCGTTTGAGTAATACAGAGACATACATCCTCTTAAAAGAAGACTTGAACAGCAAGCATAGTTTAAATGGGTACTTAGCTCCCATAGCTGTTAATTAAGAGGTGGTACAAGACTGTCTCCCTCAGTCTTCTGACTTCTCTGAATGCATTTTGAGGCAAACAATAGGTTAATTGTTCTGGTGCAGGCAAAAGAAATAAAATCCAGACATGGCTCACTTTTGTTCTTGTGTAAGCCCCGCAGCTGAGGGTGTGTGTGGGGACCTGCCTGCAGGAGGGAGGTGGGCTGGTGCAGCAGGCTGGGCTGTCACTCCTGCCTGGAATCCGTGGTTCCTGGGGGATGGCAGCTCCTGACACAGCTCTCTGCCCTTGCTTTCTGTTTTCAGCAGATCTGAAACCTCTGTGACACTCGGTGATAGCTGGATCTGGCTGCTGTTCCCACTGCCCCAGGCCTTTACATGGCAGCTGCACTTGGCCCATTCCAGCCGTGCACGGCCACCGCTGGCTGCGTGTGGCAGCCTTGGCTGGTGAGCAGCTCCTGCCATGCCACGGTGACAAATGCAGGAAAATCAGGAACAGCACAGGGTAGGGAAATGCAGAATCTGAGTGAAATCATTTTTCTTTGGGAGTGCTGCTCACACTTGTTCTAGAAGCAGCCAGAGCATTAGAATAAGTCAGATTCCCTGGGTATTCACACCACACAGGCTGCACTGGAGGGCTGGTTTCAAGAGTGACCTTTAGTGGTCCAAAATTTGCCATGAGATAGATGAGAGAAGAAGGGGATAACTCAGTAATAGAGAATCCTTTTGTGTATAACCAAAGAGTTTCTGAACACGCTCAGTATTTAGATTTGCTTTTTAGAAATCAGTATCTCTTAAATCACTAAAGGGAGTGACAGGCTCTAGTGCTATAATATCTATACCCAGCATATTTTTAAAAAAACTAAAATCAAAAGTATTTCACAATAATGTTAATTGCATATGGATAAGGTTTTGTAAAGCAATTTGGGTTCTGTCTCCCTCACTGGCTTTCAGTGATGCCTAAGCTGTCGTGCTTCAAAGCAGCTTTTGAAAATGGAGTTTCCAGGGTTGAGCCCTGTATGTGCTTTTGAAATCACTCCTTAACTCTGAAATACTTGTATTTGTCTAGATTGCCTGTTGACAGGGTGACTTTTCCCTTTCCATAGTGTCTCCACAGGAAATAATGTGATGGAACCCTTGGAGCTTGGGCGTGGGACTGTGCCTGGTCCCAGATGGATCAGGCACGGCCTTGGCTCGCTTGGCCACTGCAGCCCCGACACACACAGCAGGGCTCACAGAAATGCCTGCCTAGCCCTCGCTGCAAAGAGCTGAAGAAAAACACTGGTATTATGGGCTGTTCAGTTCATTTCTTTGCAGATCTGCAATGGCTGACATCTGTTTGCTTTTCTTTGTGGTTTTGGAAAAGAAGAGAGGATTTGGATCCAAAATAGCTATAAGATGGCTTGACATGGAGTAGCATGAATAGGCTTGTTTTGTCTCCTCCTGTCATGAATCACTTTCCATATTAATTTCAGACTTTGAGTCGATGTGTATCTGGCCCTGCAGAGCTGCACATCACTGCAGCTCGTCCTATTGTTTGAAAAAGAAATACCTCATGTTTATTTGCTTCGTATCAGAAACCAGGCTCCCACGTGGATGCTTGGAGAGATGGGCTGGTGATGAGCCTGAGCTGCCAGGGGGGAGTTCAGCCTGTTCAAAGGCTCTCCCTGAGCTGGGGAATTTCAGGTGTGCTCCCAGCCCTGCAGTCAGAAGTTCAGACAGACTGTTGAGCTGTTTCTTCATCCATTACCTCCAGCTTTACTTTCTGGCACATTTCTGCAGTCAGCCCGTGGAGTCCCCTCACTCCACGTGCCCAGGGCAGTGTTCAGTGCTGTGGAGGGGCACTGGTGGGGCAGTCCCATGGCCTGGCCTGAAATGTGCATTCACAGCCTGCCGAGGTCTCCTGTCGGCTGCAGTTGCTTGCAGAACCATCAATTAGAGCTTTTATTCCTCCTTTTTTTTGCATTTAATATCAGTCAACTTGCAGTAAAGGTCCATCCCTACTCTTTTGCCAGATGTCATGGATTACTGCCTCTGAACAGCTTTCCCATGAAAAGCAGAAATAAATACAAGTCCTCAAGCTCCTGGCGGGAAGTCAAGACCCCCTCCTCTGTTTTGTTGAGCTTTTTTTTTTTCCCCCTCTATTTCTCAGACAGATTAATGTCTTGTCTTTAATGGCCTATTTTGGTCAAACATCAAACCCACCCATCCTTCTGTGTGTGTGTGCCTGGAAGAGAACGTGGCCATTTTAGGGATGAAGAGGACAGCCATGGGGTGGGAAGCTGAGCACCTGCCCATGGGGAGCAGCAGCTCTGGGTTTGTCTTCAGACATTTATTCTTCCTTTTGTGTTGGTCTGGGGATGAGATGAAAGTGGGAGAGGGCTGTGTTTATCTACAAGCTGGGTTATATTGTTGCTCGACAGGCGATCTTTGCCATGAGTTCCTGTTGTGTGTACAAGGGGCTGAGGGTAGAGTGGAGCAAACGGAGGGAAGGAAAACTTGTGGAATTTTTTAGTGCGAATGATAACGCAATGCTACTCCTTATTCTGTGTTCCTGCATGGGTCTGACCATGCTGAGCTCGTGCTGTGCAATGGTGGGGGGTTCTCCCTGCTGGCTGAGGGATAATTGGAGGTAATCCACGGGATCAGCTCTTTGACTTACAGTGTTTCTAGCCCTATAATGTACAACTCAGGAGCTGGACCCCTGTAAAGGTGTGATACCAGTTTAATAACCATCCAAATGGGAAGGAAGGAAGGAGAGGGCTTTAAATCTGTCACTAGGTCATATTTTCAAGTCCTTCTCTGATATATAGAAATTTTTTTTATTGGAAGCTGAGAGTCCCAAACCACGCAACTCCTGGAAAGCTAGTTTAAAGAGAGTAGCTGGAGTAAAGAAAAAGCTAGTTGTGGAAACCTTTGCAATGAAGTCAGTGGCATTACCAGCAGGGCACTAAGCGAGTGTGCTGATTAAAGCTGAGAGGAGCCGTTTGCATTTCCTTACATTTCCCTGGGAGTGTAGCATCTCATGTGAGCACAGGCTCTTGCAGCCAGCTGCAGTTTGCTGTCCTTGTAGCACCTTCATGTAGGGAATATCAGGCTGCCTTTCCAGGGCAAACTGCAAACCTGGGAGCTTTGCTGGCGACACCAGTCACCAAATGAGGGACCAATAAATTCGAGCACTGGGATGTGTGTAGAAATAAGAAGGGGATATATCCTGGTTTGCTGTACACCAGCACTCATCTGAACACTATCTGTGGCCACTGTTTTGTTCTCAGCTGCCACCCTTGTGGTGCTGCTGTGCTGGCTTTCTCCCCTCCCAATTCTTTTGTGATTTGTGAATGATTAAGATGGAGTCAGACAGAAAGCAGAGTTGGCACAGCCAGGCTGTTACCCTATTAGAAGGTCCAGATGTACTGAATAAGGGGTTCCTTGTGGCTTCTGATGAGGAAGAAACAAAACAGTGCTCTAGTTAGGTTTAAAGGATTTGGTAAGCACACATGTGTCATGGTCTAACTGCCTTTGATGGGTACCAGATGGCAAACAGAAAGGGAGGATGGAGCCGGGGGAGGCCAGAGCACGGAGGTGGGGGAGGCAGAAGGATGGAGAGGTCCTTTGTGAGCCTCTCTGGGGAAATGTCATGTGCAAAAGGTGCTTCTTTACACATGTATATAGGTGCTTTGACAGAGTTAAAGATGTATATATGTATAAAATCCTTTTTCTGCCCACTGGGTCACTGAGACACCAGAGTGTTGCTTACCATGGCCTCTCTTAGAAATGATGGATCTCATTGCAATGTCTCGCACATCTCCGTGTGGGTTTGCAGCCACCTTCATTTCCCAAGGAGGGTGAGAGCCTGCAGCTGCAGCCCTGGGAGCTGGAAGGTTTGGTGGGGGTGCTGGCCTGGCTGACAGATCTCCCCTGTCTCCACTTGAGTTATACCCAGTGCTGAATCTCAGTGTCAGGGGGAATAAGCTGTCACACAGACACAGAGTGCAGGGATGCTGCAGTGCTGCCAGGGGCTGGCTTTGGGAGAAACAGACACTGGGTCAGTTCTTGTAATTGGTTTCTAAGTCACTGAATCCTTGGGCTGATGAGATTTTCTCTTTAAAAAATTACATTTGTATATAATGAGTTGGGAAAGAGAAGACAGTCCAGTGATTTATTTGTGTGCAGTGGTTTAAACACTGTGAGTTTTCTCAAGTTACTCAGTCCTAAAAAAGCCAAACACTGAAAAGAGTTGAAAGGATTATGTATGGCAAAAGTGCTGGAAGAGATCTTCGTTGACATGTCACCCTTTTCCAATTTGCAACCTATAGGACACTCCATCTGTAACCAGGAGATTCTGTCACTTAGATAATTTGGAAAATAGTGAGATATTAGGATTAGAACTCCAGGCTAAATGCCTCATTAGTGCAAACCAGCATGGCAGTTTGGCTTCCAGGGAAACTTACCGATTTTTATACCAGCTCCAACTCTGACATGGTGTGTTTGCCACTCTTGTGTTGTAATTCAGTACAGCTTGTACAATAATGTAGATGAACTGCTGGCAGGGAAATGGAGTAGATAAATCTTTTATGAGTGAGTCCAGTGTCCCTGAGCTGTGCTCATCCCTCTGGGAGCTGTACAGGAGCCAGGCTGGCTCTGGCAGTGCTCTGGTGTCTGCCATGGGGTGAGAGGTGGGAACATCACCTGGATGTGGTCCCTGAAGTCTCCCTTGCTGGGGTAGCCACTGCTCCACCTGGAGCTGTCACATATATATGGGACAAACACATCCCATGTATACCTCTTGCAGTGACAAAATGGGTGCTAGCAAAGCCCAGAACATTCTCCTTTTTCCTGCAGGAAAGTGTGTTACAAGCAGAGCTGGAAAAATGTTTTGCCAAAACATATTTGATTAAAAATAAAACAAAGTATGTGTTATAAATTAAATGTTTAGAAAAATGTGTCAATTCCCATATAATTTCCATGGAGAAACATTTTGGAAATAAAAAATATGTAGATCTAGAAAATGTCAGAGTGTAGCTGGAATTTTGCAGGGTAGTTTTATGTGCGTGCCTTTCTCCCATGTTTTTTTTTTTTTTTGCATTTCATAGTCTATTGAGTGATCATATTATTGAGCTGGCATAATGTGGTGTGATTTGATACATAGCTAATGCTTTTATTTACATTTCTAAAATGTGTGTATTTAGATACACGTGATTATTTGTTGAATCAATAAGGGCAGCTGCTCATTAGTATGGTCTGAGCCCCTTGCTTTCCTGTGTCAAAGTGTTTCATTATCAAATACTACAGTTTGATATTTTTGATATGTCTGAAGTTGAGCTGAAGCATGATTTGAGTCACCGAATAGTGAGGGTTAGGAGGCTGTTTGATCCAGCTGGAAGTTGGGGTGCAGGTCCTTTGGTTCAGCTCCTCTCCTCAAAGAAGGCCAGGCTCAAGTTTAGATTGGCTTGCTCAGGGTCCTCTGAGTTTTGAACACATGCAAGGTATCAATTCCTTGACCTCCCACTGCTGGATCACCATCACGGTGAAATAGTTTTCTGATACCGCAGTGTCTCATGCTGCAATGTGCTTGTCCTTGTGCTCTGCTCCTCTAGAGCCTGTCCCCGTCTGCTCCTCACCCTGCGTTACAGAATGAGGGCTCTGAGAAAGTCCCCTCAGACTCTCCTCTTGAACAAATCCATCTCCCTGAGACGACTCCTGCATCACGTGTTCCAGCCCCAGGGAATGCTGGAATGTTCATCTGACACTGATCTGCTGATTACAGCGAAGATGCATTGGCACAAGCTTCAGCCTGGGTGGCTGCTCAGGCAGCCACCACCGTGTGCCCTTGCTGGGCTCTCAGCTCCATCTCCACAGCCCCTGTACCTTCTGCTGCCAGGGCTGGCTGATTAAAGCCTCTTCAGATATGTTAATTCTCCCTGTCGTCACGTTTCCAGAGCCTAATACAGCCATGGCCTCCTTGCCAGTGTGGGGGATGCTCTCCCCGCAATGCAAATCACAGATATTTTTATCTAGACAAAAAGTGTTTCAATTAGTAATAAACAACAGCTGTCGTGGAGGAATTAAAAATAATAGTTGCTCAACTCATATGGTGTGGTGCCTCGTGCGGAGAGTATGTGGGCAAAAAGAGAACATTCCTAACAAAATCCTAAGAACTTCTGTTTCATGACATTTACTTAAACTGAAACTCAGCAGCACTTGCATTGGGGGTGTTCTGTGCTGGAGGAGTCCAGGGGATGTGTAACCCACAGCCACTACTGGCACCCTGCAACTGCTGCTCTTACCTGTTCTGAGGCATCTCCAGTGCGAGGATTTGCAGGCCTTACCTGTGCTTGGCTGGGTGGGGATCCCCAGCCAGCCCAGAAGTCGCTTGGTGAGCACCGTTCTGCGTCTCCACGTGTTGCCACTTGTGGTCTGTCACAGCCTCCCTGCCCTGGTGTGCCAGGCATTCCCCACGAGCGTGCCAGGGGACACATACAGAGGGGAGAAGTGGCTGTGGTGCAGCTCCTCAGTCCCTGGGATGGATGGATGGATGGATGGATGGATGGATGGATGGATGGATGGATGGATGGATGGATGGATGGGTGGATGGCTGACATGCATCTTCCCACCACTGTGCCAGCAGATGCTAGGATGTGAGCAGATCTAACATGGGCAGCTGAAACCAGGAAACAAAGGATGCTGGTGTGCATGAGCCTTGGGAATACTTGGCTCGTCCTGCCATCAGCAGGCTAAATATTTGTAATTTCTGTCATAAAAAATTCACCAGCTGCAGAAGTCAATAGAGGGGAAGTAGTAAACATGACATGACATTGCTTTTCTAGCATTGCTGAGAACAAGAAATCTCTTCTTTCAAACAAAAGCCAGACATTGCTGCCTGGATGGACTTGAATACTTTTAGGATCTTGTCAGAAAAATGTCTGCCCCAATTCAGTCATTTAGAAGAAGATCCCAGGTCTCTTTAGGGTAATAAGGCTTGAATGTAATCTCGAGCACAGTGATTTAAAGTGCAAGGAATGTTTCTTTACCCTGCCTATTTATAGGGCAATGCATTTTTAATATTGAATGATCCAAAAGTCAGTTCAGGAAGGATATACAATCAAAGGAAGGAAATAGGTCATAATTTCTCACGAGGGACTGCATGAAACCTTCAGTCATCCTAAATTCCTCATCCAGTCCATTTCCCTGAATATTAGATGGTGCCAAAAAGGGGGCTTGTTTTGGGGTTTTTGTCCCAGTGATTTGGCATGGCAGCAGCAGCATATGTTGAACATCTCAGCTGGGGTCTTCAGGGCCACAAAGGTAAAACTCTGCCCCATGGTGAAAACAGATGGGCTGGTTTATCTTTCCTTGTGGGAATAGGACACGTGCCATTACTGTAGAGGAGGAGCAATAGCCACCCCCTGTGTTACTGGAAACTTCTCTGGCTCTGTCGCTGAGGTCCCAAAGCCCTTATAGCTTCAATGAGAAATGAAATTATCTCTCTTATTTATATCCAGTAATAATTGCTTCTTTTAATTGCCCTAGTTTGTGAGTGTCTTCCCAGCAGGTTAGGCCGAAATTTCAGTTTGATTTGCGTAATCACTTGAGCCTCCTTCCCTTCCTCCCTTCTTTCACTTGACATCAGGACATGCTTGTCCTCTCCTGGGACCAGACGCAGTCCTACAGGTCTGTGTCATGGGGGGAGAGGGTTAAACTCAGTCTCCTAGTCCAATCTGTCTTTCAGTGCCACCTCTGAATTTATATTTCATTTATAGCGTTCCTTGGCAGCTAATGATGGCTGGGCTGAACATGTGGGTGATCAGGTGTCGCATTGCAGGTGAGGTGGGGAGGTTAGGGGTGCTGTTGCTCTTCTTTCTGCATTTTCTTTTCCTTTCCTGGAGCAGTGTATTGCAGGCTTTGCTGCAGGTCCTACCTAGGACACAGGTCCTGCCCAGGACACAGTCCCAGCTGCACCATGACCTGCAGGCACTGCTGGCTCAGGCTGGCAGGAACGGGCTGTGCTCGGTTCCACAGCCTGGCTGCAGGGATTGAGTCAGCACAGGTGCAGGACACAGCTCTTTTAGGCCTCCTTCTGGCTTTCTAGATGGCAAAGTAACTCCTGAAGTAGGTTCCCAGGGCTGGAGAAGGAGGGGTTCTGGCTCAGGGTTGCAGAGGCATCCTCCCAGCTGCAGCCCCTCTGACAGCTTCTACCCTGGGTTGGGCAGAAAAATGGGAGCAATCTCTGCAGCCAGGACTTGCCCCTGATGTGCCTGTCACCATTTCATGGCACACCAAAGAGGAATGGTGGCTCTGGCCTGAGGCACTCAATGTCTCCTGACACTCCTTCCCCCTGCCAGGGGCATCTCAGTACACCTGGTGCTCCAAGGACGGGTTGGAGACAGTGGCATGGGCTGGCCCGGGGCCTCAGGGTGGGATGGGGGCTCGGGGTGATGGGGGCTCAGGGTGGCCCAGGGGCTCAGGGTGGGATGGG